>JAVANC010000012.1:14575192-15175192 GCA_033319125.1 Parnassius glacialis
TTGTTGGCTCTTTTTGAGTGGCTGCTTCAGTTACTGACCAGCAACAATATATCTGATACCTTTTTTCTAAAAAAATTATACACATATAGCATGTACACAAATAATTACTAACTAATTAGTTGGTGTTCCTTATCAATCTATTTGATTTTGTTGCTTACTCCTTAGGACTTGTTGCTTCCATAACTGACCAGCAACAAAATATCTGCTATGTTGTTTCCTACAATTTTCCTAAGAATATAGCATGTACACAAATAATCACTAACTAATAACGTGGTGCAGCTTATCGATTGATTTTACTTTGTTGCTGACTCTTTATGAATTGCTGCTTCAGTTACTGTCAAGCAAAAAAAATATCTGTTATCTTTTTTCCTAAATTTTTTATAAAAATATAGCATGTATACAAATAATTACTAACTAATTACTTGGTGCAGCGTATCGATTCTTTTTATTTTGTTGCTGGCTCTATATGAGTTGCTGCTTAAGTTACTGACCAGCAACAAAATATCTGCTATCCTTTTTCCTAAAAGTATAGCAGGAACTCAAATAATTACAAACTAATATCGTGGTGCAGCTTATCGATTGATTTTACTTTGTTGCTGACTCTTTATGCATTGCTGCTTCTAATAATAATTGTAACTAATTAGCAACAAATTAGCTACAAATTCCTAGATACAATTTTTAGATTTCTGCTGACTTTTCACTGCTAACTTTATGGAGCTGCGATGAGCGATGTTCCCCCCCCCCCCTTCACCCGCATTACGCTCGACCACTCTGCACACTCCGGACCGCACAATTTTATATCGCCATTCCTTTTAAAATATTTGACCAAATTACGAGGTTTCAAAGCCAAAGTTTATCTAATTTTAACATCAGAAGCGACTAAAGTATTTATTTTGATTAAACCAATTTGTTACTGCAAAATGGGCATTCGAAATATAGTATCAATTTTATTTTATTTATGGTTTAATATTTTGGCAATAATGGTTTACACATAAAAGATAGATATATTTATCGTGATTTTTTTGTAGAACTATTTAGGAAAAACAATTTCACCATACATTATATTTGTGTAACTATTACAATCTTTGCACCTCACACCAATATAGCTTGTAGATGACAGTTTTTGCCGACTTACTTAACACTGATCGTCATATTTTGACCAATTTACACAATGTCCTTATTAATTATAGCCTAGTATTCAAGGTGTTTTAGTCTACCATTTTTGAGGTCATCATCCACCAACAAGATGTTATTATGACAACCACATGACCAAAAAGCAAATGAAAAAGAAAAGGATTGACACTTTATGCTTATTCTTTATATTTTCTCATACCTACACAACGTCAAAATGAAGCGGCATAAATTGTAAAATATTTATTCAGCATTATATTTCTTCTAAGAGTTAGAAGCTACAACAGCAAAACAGTTTAAAACAAAGCAGCAATTTAAAATTAGAAAACGCTGAAGTGAACGTCATGCTTCTGTAATTATATTCAAATATAATATCTCACGTTATGCGGATGCCAGCCGTCCGCTATTAACGCGCTAGAGAAGAACAACGGACGTTGGCGCATTATTGGGTTACATGAAATTTATTTTTACCGTAGAATTAAATTATTAGTAAGTAATAATTTTTATAAAAAAAATGTTATTATAAAAGTATTTACGATAGTATGAACTCAATACATCAAATCAATTTCAATCAAAAACGCTACAGATGGGTTGTCTCCTCTGACGACTGCGCCGCACAGTCTGTAGTTTTAATTATTTTTTGTCAAATAAAAACGTTACACCCACACTAGGATTTTCTCCTGTATCGTGGAGGCAGTTTACAAACATAATTTGCACAAGGACACACTTCCAGACCCAAAAAAATTACTTATAGGCCATACAAATACTTGTTCCGTGCGGGATTCGAACCGCGGCCCCCAGCGCAACAGCTCATTTCTAAGCCACTGCGCCACGGAGCCTATATACTAATTATACTGTCTTTCTATACCGTTCGAAAGTAAATTTGAAGTATTACCGGCCGAAAAACAGCAGTGCAAGCACTGCTATTTGTCGACACAAATAGATAATAAAGTAGTATCTACCCAGTGGACCCCTGGCCAGAAAAGAGAAAAGTTATTATAATTAAAATTAAATAAATACTTTTAATTTAAAAACATTTTCTTAGCAGTTTTCTTAATTTGAATGCCATGTTGCAGCTTTGCTGTGACTGATCAAGGGTGTGGATACATGCAGGTATCTATGGACCTCATTATATACTTATCATCGGGTAGAATGCTTATCCTTCATTCACCCTGTAAGAAAAAATATTGTTTATAGGAGAAGGATGACGAGCGAGCACACAGTCCACTTGATGATAAGTGATTGCTGTGGCCAATAGACATCTACATCTATCCTCATTTGGGATTCAAAATGCAGATGCGTTGTCAACCGGGAGGACTAAGATAGAATGCCTCTTTTCTTAAATCAAAATAGGTCTCCGGTTCTCTACACTCACCAAATGAAACTCAGCAGCATTAAGCTGATATTCTACGCTGGTATTATGTAAGAGCGTGGTCTTACCCCGGTCGAGCCGACCCATTCGTGCTAAAACTATATAATTAATCAGCTGCAGCATGGCTCTACCACGCTTAAAATATTGCAAATAACTATTAATTATGCCTCGAAAAATCGTATTAAAATATTTGTAATCATTCTTCTCCTTGAGAGGAATGTGCAGGTACATTGCAATACGATCACGTCACACAGTTGAGGACTACGTGAGCCATTGAGATGCGTCATTAATAAGATATCTGAATACATTTTATAGGTAAGAATAAATTTTATTCCACTCCCGCAGACAACCTGGTAACATCGATTAGAAACATTTCTCTTAATGATTTTCAAATTTTTCCCTTTATACTTAATTTATTATTTGTAAAGAATACATATATTAGTCCCTTAAAATTTTTTCATACAAATTAACATTTAAGACAAATAATAAAACGTAGTGATCATTTTATTACCTCCTGTGACTATTATAGCGTTTGAAGGAATTGGGCTGGCCGTATTATTTAACGACAGAAAGATCACGTATTCCATTTAACCTAAGTGCTTTAGTGCCACAAAGAAAAATGTTAAAAGCTGATAAAGAAAATTATTACGGCTCGTTACAGCTAAATAGACCTTTTATAGGATATAGATTAATACAATTATAGGATATAGTTATATTGGGAAATCGTAATTTTGGTCAAATGAATCATCAATTTCATCAATTTTAGTTAACTGAATTCATATATATTTATATAGTTATTTATTTTTATAGATTTTTTTATAGACTTTTATAGATTATAGATTTATATTTGCAATTTTGAGATTTAAAAAGACGTATCTAACAGTAGGAGCGTAAGGGAGACAGACTCCTAGGCCACTTGTATGTTCTCTAGTACCTCAAAAGTCGAAAAGAATAATTCATTACTTGTGCCCTTCCTTATTTCTATTTCCAAATCGGCCAAGCATTAAATCCAAGACGGTGGCATGATCTCAAAAAAAAGGCGCCTCGGCACCGTGTTTGCGAGTTACAGTTTTGTTTCGGATGAGGAATCAAAAATAAATATTTACAAAGGCAATTTTATTCATAATCATAGTCGTGTGGGAAAAAGCCTAAAAGTTGAAACAGTTGTACTCAGACCAATAAAGAAGATAAGTAAAGACAGAGTCGTTGTAAACAAGTGCGGCAAAATAAGTGAAGACTGGTGTCGACTTCGTGTGCATGACTTGGTGTAAGTCATGATAAAATTTGCGCATGTGTGGTAAGAAGAGAAAAGTGTAACAAGTTATCAAGCGTAACGTTACGAGCCTACCGCAAGAAATATTATTTGGTGAAAAGTTTTAATAATAGGTAAAATATTGTTTTATTTATATCTTGGTTATATGAAATGAAAGACAATTTAATTTAACATGTTGTGTTAATTATTATTACTATCAAATGAAATTTTGTGAAATTAAAAGTTATTAAATATCCTCCAGGCCAAATTTCGGTCACGGCGGCCAGACTCAACGGAGACTAGCCCTCATCTAAGCAGGACAGGATTATAATTCACGAATGTGTGCACTCGCACAGGTGCACTCTCTGTTTCTGCACTCTCATAGTCCCATGACATGGCATTCGACACGACCTGAGAGAGATCAGGCGTAGACCCACTACACCACAAGCTTTAGGTGCTTTTCGAGGAATGGAGTTGCAACACCTTTCCTCCGTTTTCCGACTCATTCGTGCTACAACCATTATACAGCTGCATCATGGCCTACCACGTAAAAATTAATTTACTACTACTACTAATTTACTATTTAAATTAATTCACTCGAATTAATAAATTTATTATTAAAAAAAATATAAATTTAAACAATATAGTAGATGGGTAAGGTATATAGCAGAATTGTAATAATAAATAAATAAATAAAATATCTTTATTTCAGGCAACACAGGAGCCATACAAGAATTTTAGTAACAGTGAACAGATCCTCGGTGACCCAGTGACCCAAATACTTAAAATGTGAGACACGCTTTAGAGGTGAGTTGTTGAGTGTGAAGGTAGTCGCACATGGTCGAGATTTCACTCCGGCCTTGAACATCATAAACTCGCTCTTTTTCACATTGTATCTGAGTCTATGGGACACGGCATATGCTTCACATATCTTTAATAATTTCTGCATGGCACCAATCGAAGTGCTGAGTAGCACCATATCGTCTGCGTAGCTTATGTTGTTAACACAAACACCATTAATATGACAGCCTACATTTATGCCGCTCAACTCCTCGATCAGGCCATTGATATACATATTGAAAAGCCTAGGAGATGTAAGACCACCTTGCCTCACCCCACGTTCAAGTCTATACACATCGGAGTATGAGCTCACCCATCTAACACAGTTGGTCTGCCGTTCATACCACGATCGTAGCACCGCGACTAACTCGTACGGCACATCAGTCTCACTTTGAAGTTTTTTCCATAATAAGTCATATGACACCAAATGGAAGGCCTTGGACAAGTCAAGAAAACAGGCAAAGACTGGAGTGCTCCTATCAGTGTAGTATTTGACAGCTTGCTTGAGACACAAAATAGCGCTTTCGGTGGACAGACCTGGTTGAAAACCAAATTGTGCATCATTAAATTTTATATGACTACTTAAGTGTTCATCAAGCAAACTGTCCAGCACCTTTGCCACCACAGTAGCCAGTGAAATTGGTTTGTAATTTGTCAAGTCCGACGGATCCCCCAACGTGTTCTTAATAACTGGCACAACTATGGTTCGCATAAGGTCATCAGGCAGGTAAGAGTGGCTGAGACAGAGATTATACAACAAAGATAGCACCCTAGGTAGATGGATTCCCGCACACTGCAGATGCTCTATGCTGAGGTGGTCATGACCAGGGGATTTACCCCGTACCATGCCCTTAATTACGCGGTCCACATCCTTCGCCGAGAATCTAACATTAAGTTTGACAGTACGATACCCATCATCACACATCGCAGCTGCAGGCTCAAGAGGCGAGTCCACCCTGAAGTGAGCTTGGAAGGCCTTGGCTATCTCACCGTGCTCATGAAGGCCAGCGACGCTCACCGGAAGGCTCAATGTTGGGTTTAATTTATTTGTAGCCTTCCAAAAGCGCTTAAAGTCATTACTAGCATGGTGTTGTGCAATCATATCCATTTTAATTTGTTGCTGATTATTTTGGCACCATTTCAGCTTAGACTTAAATACCCTCCTAGATTCCACCATATTCACGTATACTGGACCAGCTCTCGGCTTACCGTAGAGCTGCCACTTCTGTAGACAATCCCGAGCATGCCGGTGAGCGTCCCTGACATGTTTATTCCACCCAATGACATGTTTGTTCTTTTTATTATTATTTTTACTTATACGATTACTACAAACATTTACACCTTCTGTGAGGATACTAATTATATTTTTTTTGTACAATTTATCTAAAGTTTGTCTATGACTACTATCATAACACATTTTATTTGCACAACTCGTGAGTTCCAAAGGCAAATTTACATTTCTAAGTTTAGAATGACAGTATTCCCTATATTTCTCTGTTTGAGAGAAATCCCTATCGCCCCATATTACATCATTAATGATGTAGCTACCATGCACAACTTTCGGTATTATTACATCAATGTTTAATTTAATTACAATAGGGTAGTGATCCGACCAAAAGGTGTCATATATGACAGACACATGAGCCACTGTGTTCCGAGCGGCACTCGTCACAATACAATGGTCAAGCCAGCGCCGACAGATATGTGCATCACTCACGAAAGTGTGTGTGTTCGCCGGCAACAAGTTCAAGTCTATACAAGACCAACATTGTTCAGCACAAGAGTTCATAAGTTCATAACAAAACCGCTCACCTGGATGTGCATTGAAATCACCAAGTATGTACGCGGATTCAACGCCGCTGCTCTCTAAATTGGCACTAACCTCACTGAGACACTCAGTAAACTCTGGTATATTTTCACTTGAATCGGTAGGCATATACACCGACACTACAAGGAACGACCTCTCTTTAATGCCGCGGCCACACACATCGCGCTAGCGGAAAGATTCGAGCTATCACAATGCCGAAATTTTGATTGCCGCAAACCGTACACTACAACACGCTATCACCGACACAGACGTAAGCAGGTTCTTCCTCCACAGGAGAGCTACGCCGCCTTACGGCCTAAGTAATGATATTGTGGCGGCGCATTATTATTAATAATAAATTTTAATTAATTTCTACATAAAGTCGTCTAAAATATCGTAAAATTTATATTTGAAACAATTAAAATGCATTGATGAGCGTAAAGTTAAAATACATTCATTTCGAACATTATTATAGTAAAGTAAAGGTTGAATTGTCCTTAAAAATTTATTAAATTTACTAAAACTCTGCTTAACATTTAAAACATTGAAAAGGTATTTAATAATAGAAACAGACGATTATCTTACATATCCATTTTCATTTCATTACAAAATGGGTCAAAATATGTTATAAAGCGTGTACGTGCAATGCTATGTGTTTATATATAGTAATGCAGAGTGTTTGTAATGCTTTAATCTTATTTTGTTAATATCTCAAACTACTTCTCGAAATTCAATAATAATAACTTTCTGTATAATGATTTAACGTATAAAATCCATACAAAAGTTGTACCAAATCGATTTAATAAGAGAGCTGCGGGAGACACATGCCTCATAGTCAGAAAAATTATGTGTCCATCTTAGTGCTGGTGATTAGCTTATTTGTTGTAGCAATATGACTTGCCCATGGACATAATACACCCCTACCGATTGTGGACGGCGTCTTAGCGCATAGCTCTATGATACGTCAGGTATCTTTTGAATTAGAGAGAGTATTTTTGGTAGCATTTTTAAGTGCAACAAGTATAATACAATATAACAAGTTACTGGCGTAGCATTGCTCTATGATACGTTGATGCTATTTTTAGTTAAGAACATTAACAACTTTGTTCTGGACCATGTGGGTGTGTTGTGAGGGGGCGCCACTCGTATGATAGTTGTATTGATGCTTACTGCTACTAGCGGTATTGCGTCTTGTGATGGATCTGCAAGTGTACTGCGCCTGATTCGACGCATCTTGTGCTTCTGGTCGATGGAGGTATGCGGCTGAGGTTGTCTGCTGGGATCTTATTGGGGATCTTAGGATGGTGTAAGCCCGACGATAATCATATTGGTATTTGTTACATGTTGCAGCATTGCGTCTCTGCGATGGTTGTCAGACGGGTCGTTTTTCTCAATGGCGCTCTCGGCTTCTTGTTTTGACTCTAACCTAAATAGTTTTGCCTACGTCCTTTCATGATGGGGCTGCAGAGTGTCTGGTCTCCATAATATTTTATATAACAACATAATAAAGTATCTTTGTAAATGTCCCTTCTTTGAATGCATGAACGCAACTTGCTTGTGGGTGAGACAAACATGGTCGAAAAATGCATATACATTTATAATGTTGATATTTTTAGCAGACGGCGTTTTATACATACATAATAGAACGGGAAGAGTTATAGTAATTTCAATGTTTATCCTTGAAGTTAAAATGGAAACCATATGTGCTTGAGTTTAGACTACTACTCATACTTTACTGCAACATTTATTTTTAAATGTTGTAGAATAGTACGAGGATTATTATTTTTTTAGTATAACTAAATGTTTTTACTTATTTAAACTACGCCTAATTTTCTTGGAAAACAAGTGCGGGGACTTGTATTACCAATAAAATATAAAGCACGAGTAATCCAATATTTGGGTCTTTGCTGATAATGTCGTTAAATTTTTTAATCTTATCGTTAATAACGGTCATTAGACAGTTATTCTATAAAGAATCAGAAATACTTATTTGAGAAAGTTCCTATCATAAAGTACAAAATAATTTTGCGACAGATTAACTGTTATACACACCGTATATGCACATATACGTCATCAGCACGGGGTACCAAGTAAAGTTGACCGGGTTGTAATTGTACTGGCTGTCATAACAAAAACCCCATCAGAGCATTGGATTCATATCTGCTTGGTGACAGAAATAGTAATATCAATTAATATCATAATTTTTGAATTCATGTTTTAAAAAGGGATTTTCATGGTTTAATTCATGTTTATTGGTAAAAAAAAATGCAAACGCAGAATTAACTTTACCTTTTATTATTAACGTAATTTCTTACTTTTGTTAAATTCATCTCAAAACAGTCATACTAAAAATTCAATCAATATGACAACATGAAATTCTTATATTGCGAAATTTAACTATTTTTGAAAAAGATACGAATAAAATTACCAAGTATATCAGCTTCTGCAATTTTAATGAATCATCTAATGAGAGGCCGGCAGACAAATACAGTATTTTGAAGCAAATAACTACGCATTTTTATTTCCAGCACTTAAACGTCCACCAGTTGAGCATAGGACGTCCCGAAAGAATGATTTCTTTTTAAATAAGAGGCGGCAATCGCATTGTATTTCGTTACAGGGTTTTTTCTTATTTATTGTAATGGGTAAAGGTTTTATGCTTATACATGGTAATGTGTTGACCCTGGACTGCCCTAACCAGTCTCAAGGACTAGTGGGCCTGTCAGGCTTAAATCCGATTGAGCATGAGTGGGGCTCACTTCAACGACTTAATAAGATACACGGACATTTGATTACACTCTCATTTTTATTTTTCTAGTTTTAGAAACACAGGAACAGGGATATCATACACTGTTTATTTCTTTACACAAACTTTTATTTCGTAAAT
The DNA here is from genome assembly GCA_033319125.1 of Parnassius glacialis. NCBI lineage: Eukaryota > Metazoa > Arthropoda > Insecta > Lepidoptera > Papilionidae > Parnassius > Parnassius glacialis. Next base: position 14,584,482 of record JAVANC010000012.1, read on the forward strand.
ATGGAATTATCTACATTACTTATTTTCATAACAATTATATCCGCCATCGGAAGGTGGCGTTAGAGAAACCACTATCCCATATAATCCCGTGCGTGTCGTAAGAGGCTACTATGGGAAATGAAACAGGGAATGGTCAGCAGCATCTTTCTCATAAAAAACTCAAAACAATATAACTGTAGTTTTCAAACCATCTGCCAAGCGTGCCTACTATGGTATATCCTCCCTATGACGCACTCTATTGGGGAGGCCTATGTTCAGCGGTAGACTTTCGATGGGCTGCAACGGATTAATGAAAAAGAACAATGATATATTTTTTTATTAAAAGACTCCTTATTTCACTAATACAATTTTATTCTCAACTTTTTTGTTATTTTGAGAGAATAATAGAAACTATAAGATTTATTCATTTTCAAATTTATAAAGTATATAAAATAAAATCCATTTGACTTTACTTGAATTAAGATATTTAAATTCTATCAGATCAAACACTATTATTTAAAACAGGCAAAACTTTTTTAGGTTAAGTATTATCAAGAGTACCATTAAGTGTAGTAAAAACAAGATTATATTTCTGAATACAAATTGCCTTCTTCATTTATGACAATGGTACTGAACTCGGTGATATTTTTATTTTCTATTCAAGCTTGACTTGATGAGACTTGACGACTTCCAGCCTCCCGAACAAGCCGGTTTCCGAAAAGGCTTTAGCACCATAGACTACATACATATCCTTCGGCAAATTGTACAGAAGTCCGAGGAGTACAATTTGCCACTATGTCTGGCATATGTGGACTATGAGAAAGCCTTTGATTCCGTCGATATTTGGGCAGTGCTGCAGTCCCTTCAGCGGTGCCAAGTTGACTGTCGGTATATCGAAGTGCTGAAGTGCTTGTACAGTAGGGCTACGATGGCTATCCGAATACAGAACCAGAGTACGAAATAAACGTCGATTAGCCGACGATATAGTCCTTATGGCAGAATCGCTGGAGGACCTAACCACTATGCTCAATGATCTCAATAGTGTTTCCCAACGGATAGGTCTTAAGATGAACATGGATAAAACAAAGATCATGTTTAATGTCCATGTCACACCTATGCCGGTAGTTGTTGGGAGCACTAAACTCGAAGTTGTTGACGAGTATGTTTACCTGGGACAAATAGTCCGACTAGGTAAGTCCGACTTCGAAAAACTTCGAAAACGAGACTGTATAACCAATGTGTTGCCAGTGATGACCTATGGAACTGAGATGTGGTCCTTCACTGCTGGCCGGATGAGGAAGCTCAAGTTCGCTCAGCGAGCTATGGAGAGGGCTATGCTCAGAGTTTCTTTGCGTGATAAACTTAGAAATGAGGATATCCGCAGTAGAACCATAGTTACCGACATAGCTCAACGGATTAGTAAGCTGAAGTGGCAATGGGCCGGCCATGCATAGGCCACCCCCAAGGAATGCCACAAAGCACGGTCCTGAGCCACCTGCATCCATCGACTTCCTGCATGTCTTACCAGGTCGTCACTCCATCTCGTGGGGTCGCCCTACACTTCGCCTACCGGTACGAGGCTGCCGTGTATTGCCGGTCAAGAATATCCACTACCCCATATCCTCCCGTGGGTGTCGTAAAAGGCGACAAAGGGAAACTGGCAGGAGATGGGCAGCAGCATCTTCCTGAAAATAGCCAAAATTACACTAAAAAAACTGCGGTTGCCAACCCGCTCGCCAAGCGTGGCAACTATGGCAAATAACCCCCAAATGGATAAATCTAATGAATAGTCATTAGCAATCACGGAGACAAAATTTCAGATATCACAATCGATTAAAATTGATTTTCTTTTTTGATGTTCTAAATATAAATGAAGATTTTGAGGAAACTAAAGGATTTATTTGTATAGTGTCAAATAAAAACAATCGTGTTTTAGCACCAACAATTCACTAACTAATATCATTAGTTTTAAATTGTCAATTAAAAAAAAAGAATACATTTCTAATTTTTTACGTCGGAATTCTGATTTAATTTCATGTGAAAAAGACTTTGGGGCCCATTTCACCTGACTGCAAAATCTTTCGTTAACTGTTTAGTATTGTTTGTATACCTATTTCGTGAAAGTTCCATTAACACTTTAACTATCTGATATTCAGACACAATAGTAAGATAATAGCAATGTAGTGCACGGGACAGCGAAGGGCGTTGTTGTTTATACACATAAGAGAAAGATAATATTCGTTTATGGAGTTCTGACTTTAGATAATAGTATATTGTTTTTGAAGAGGAGCCTCAATATCTGAAATCAAGAAAGTGTAAGTCTTCATTAAATAAATAACATTTATCAATTTTCCACTGCATTTCCTAACCCAAAATCATAAATCACTTTCAAGCCACACTAAATAAACTAATCTGAAAAACAACTTTCTTGATTCTTCCATTAAAGAACCCACTCTTTTTCAAAAGTTACTTGTTCGGGGTTGTACCGACACTAAGATGATGGATGAATTGATAACACTTGATAAGTCTGATAAAATATATTTTGGATAAGCTACAAATGTTAAAGACTAGAATTACTGATAATTAGTACGCGTAGCGCTCTTGATAAGCGAACCGATTTTAAAATACAATTGCCGCGGAAATATACAAAAGAGGTTAAGTTATGTAATACCAGTGGTAAATAAAAAACGACTTTCAATAAGAATTATGTAATAATCAATATTGAATAAAAAATTATTCTATTCCATTCTATTCTATTCTATTCTATTCTAATGATGACTTGACAAATGTACGTTACATTTCGTGCTCGTACAACACTGATGTTGCAATTGTTCATGGGCGGCGGGAGTCACTTACCATCAGGTGAACCGCATGCTAGTTTCCCCCTCTCATATAAAAATAAACTGTCCTACTTCACTCGACTAAATTGTTTACAGGATTGAGTATTTTTCTTTGTTATCAATTTTACCAAGAAACAACATAATTCAATTTAAATTATCCTTGTGAAGTAAATATTCTCTTTCATCTCTTGGGAGAGGATCATTGTTTTGGACTTAATAAATTTGCTTTGATACAAAGTAATTTGTTAATAATATAATACCAAATTTATACTATCATGCGTGAGTTGCGTTGTTGTGTACATTATTAGATATAGTCCCTTATTAACTTATATAAAATTCAAAACTTTTGAAATGCAGTCACGTCTTAGTGTCATGGACGACGTGCATAAATATTATATGTTATTAGCAAGATTCATGAAGAACTGCATAGCAGCATATATACATATTTGTAAAATTAAAAACATCGAAAACCAGATTTAGAATATCTTAATTAAATATTATATCATGCATTTTATAATTTGCGCTCTCGTTATTCGTTAAATAAACTGTTTAAATAAATTAATATTCTAACTTTTACAAGCTAGTACATAGGACTATGAAAATATTATGTGTTTACGTATACTTGAATATCTTATCATCATAAACTAAAAATAAAGATCGTCATCATGACACTTAAGAATAATAAAAAATTAGAAATTTTGTACAACCGACTTTAATACATGTATAAATTATTACTAATAACTTAAAAACTATTGGTCATACCTTGATCCAATTTATATGGAACCACATGAGAAGCACCAGCTTTCAAATAAAAAAGAATTATCGAAGTCGGTTCACTCCGAAAAAGTTATGAGGTAACAAAAAGAACATACAGTCGAATTGAGTACCTCCTCCTTTTTGAAGTCGATCGAAAAGTAACAAAATTGACGATTCGATATTAAGGCCTTAACTGTGGTTGAAATGCCTAAATCTTGGATATTTAAGTAAAAAAATCTCAATAACTGTTCATTTAATCCACAAAGAAAAAATACAGGGTAACAGAAGAGGATTTGGTAAATGGTTTTAATTGAACAAAATTGTATTTTTGTCAACCCCTTATTTTAAAAAAAATCCCCAAAGAGTACCTATCTTTGTCATATTTTGCAAAATTTCTCCAAAACGGCACAAGCTTTTTAAATAGTTCTTACACTAAAAAAAAGCTCCTAAAAATATCAATATTTTTAATTGAGAGTTTTATTTTTATTCCCCGTTTTATAAGAGAATATATATATAATATAATATCATTTTTCCCTGAAATTGAATATATTTACGCGAGCGCGCATGCTCCGTCGCCCTGTCAGCCTGTCTCAGTCCGTTTTCGGACTTCATTGAGGGTGGACCGCGCATCGGTGTTGGAGCAACTTCGTTCAAATATATATTAGTTTTTTAAAAGTTTATACTCAATTATAAATATTTTTATGACTAGAAATACTTAATTTAGTTAATATCTGTACATTGGTAACTATAAATATTATTTGCTAAATAAATTTATTTTTAAAGTGCCCAAAGAAGAAGAAATTTTCGCGGCGACGTTAATTAGTGAAATTGAAAAATGCATTTTTATATAATTTAGATGTGGAACGACCAACATGCTCTCGTTACTTAGATTTCGATAGTTTTTAATACCTATGTAATTTTATTGTTGCATATTTTTATTAATTAGTTGATACTGAATTTTATAATTATGTATTACAATAAAACGCTGTTTTTATGAGTATGACTTTGTAAAATATTATTGGGGAGGGAAATATAGATACAGATACTTACATTGAGGTACACTGTTATCAAATTAAATCAAACAATTTAAATAAATAAAAAAAATGGTGCTTCCCTAAGTATAAATAACTATATAAAGACATTCTTGGGTTTTGGTTTTTTTATGTTAGACAAACTATGATCTAAAAAATGTAAAAATTTTAAATTGGAGAGGGGTTTCTCTACGTGATAAAGTTAGAAATGAAGATATTCGCAGTAGAACCAGAGTAACTGACATAGCCCAACGGAATATTACAGTGAAATGGCAATGGGCTGGCTATATATCTTGGAAAACAGATAAAAAATAGGAAGAAAGGTTCTCGAGTGGCAACCTCGTATAGGTAAGCGAAGTAGTACTCAACTTTTATTCCTCTTCATGTATTCTCATACGCATTCTTCACACATACACACACACACACACGCACGCAGGCACGCACGCACGCACGCACGCACGCTCGCACGCGCGCATGCACGCACGCACGCAAGCACGCACGCACGCAAGCACGCACGCACACACGCACGTACGCACGCACGCACGCACGCAAGCACGCACGCACGCACGCACTCACACACACACACACACACACACACACGCAGAGAGAGAGAGAGAGAGAAAGAGAGAGAGAGAGAGACAGAAACACACACACACACACACACACACACACACACACACACGCACACACACACGCACACACACACAAATAGGTCGCAAATAATATTTACCTACAAGGCAAGAGTGAATAGGTTTTTGTTAAGTCAGTGCAATTCATAATCTTAGGCTACATAACCACTTACCGATGGGATTGTAGTTGCTTTACTACTTGCTGGGTAAAAAAGGTAAAAAAAATTTACCCTGTGAAAGTTTGTATTTAGATATAATTTTTCTAACCAACCATAAAAATATGATGAGAATATGTATATAAGTATAAAGGTTGCTTCACACGGGACAGTAATATAATAATATTATATCTTCCATTATCTACGCATGAAAACTTTTAAAATCTCTGAATCCCGAAGTATGTTCATATTAAGAGGCTGAATAGAGCCACATTGATATGCATGGGGATCGTTTTGTAATTTCACGTCGTTATTGAAAAAAATTGTACATATTTCAGGTGGCGGTTTGCAAAACACTATTCCACAAAAATTCACTCAATAGAAAATAATTGCAAAGTTGCTTCTGAAAATACTTAAATTTTCAACGTCAATTTTTTCTTACGTGGTAGAGCCATGCTGCAGCTATATTAGTAGTAGGTATAGTTGTAGCACGAATGGGTCGGCTCGACAGGGGAAGGGCCACGCTCTCACGGAATACCATGTAAAATAGCAGTTTAACCCTGCTGTGTTTCGTATGGTATATGTAGAGAACCGGAGAAACTTTTTACTGGAAACGAGGCATTACATCTTAGTCCTCACGGGTGACAACGCATCTACATTTTGATACGTAATCGAGAATAGATGTAGATGTCTATGGAACGTAGCAACCACTTACCATCAGGTGAACTGTGTGCTCGTTTGTCACCCTTATTCTATTAAAAAAAAAACTTTCTGAGATTTCATTAGAATAATGTTAAGTATTGTAAGCACTCGTACAATTATATATCTCATGTTAATAAAGCTATTGGGCTATTTTGATTTTTAATAAAGTGATTTTACTTTATAGGTTAAATAATTTATTTACCCTTCTATATCAAGAACCGATTTTCAGTCACTCCTATTGAGTTTGACAGAGCTTGCTGAAATTTAGCATCTTTAGATGGATCAGAATCGGCCGCTGATCCGGCTGTTAGGTATTGCAAAAATAATCGAAAATATTTATTTTTTCTTTCCTGCCGAAGATTACCTTGTTTTATTTTATTACGGTCAAATAATATTTATTAGGTTATAAAGCAAGTATTTACAAATATTTTCATTGTTTTGTTATTCTATTGTTTACAGTTATTATCACGTCTTAGCTTTACACCAAGAATTACATTAGAAATTCTTGATGGGATGCGATGTAACGCGCATACTTTACTTTCATCAAGAACTTTAATATATATATATTTGTTTTTTTTTACCAGTAGAGTTTCAACACAATCTTAAAAAAGTTCAATGCATTAAAAAATGCCGATAATTATATAATTTGAAGTCAGTGTTTTACATTTAAAGATCAGTTATAAAGAGCCAAAATTCTTATTTTCATTTTGATTAATTTAATTCGAGACTACAATAAATGTGAAAGGGCTTTTATCTGCAATAATAATTTTCATCAAAAATAACATAGACTTATAAAAGTCATATACACGGTCAATCATACTGAAGATTATCAATTGTACTACAAAATATTTAAAAGACTATTTCCAGTATAATGACCCGAATATCATCATAAATGTTTGACTGGCACACTTAAAAGTTTTATTACATGGCTTAATTATTGACTATTATATTATGATAAGGTCATGCTTTTCTATAAAAAGTTGCAAGAAATTTTAAATCACGGACCTATTGGTTTGTTTTACTTTTCACTTAATTAGTGAAAAACAAGATGGACTGATCTAAAAGTTTACTTTCTTGAGTAAAAAGTGCTATTTAGAATTTTATGCAAATGATTATTAAAGTTTCTATGTAAATAAGTGTAACATAGCGAGTATTATATTCAAAGGTAGCGGCCATCCATATTTGCAAATCCAGTATCAATTTCTGTACAGAAATCGGCAAAGTGTTGCTCAAGGCACTATAAACAAAGCTGCTGATAAAATGTTACACTCATAACTGTTAAAAAAAACTGTTTTTCCAAATGGTCTTATAGATAATAAATACTATTCCGCCGTGTTAGGTGCAGGAGCTATTATTAGAAGGAGAAGAGGTAAAATATTGTTTTAGAAATGCGCAATCAATATTGTTTTGTTTGCAATTGAGCATAAAATAAAAAAATAACTTCAGCCAAAGAGCATAACTGGCATTATACTCAGGCCTATCAATTGGTATGGAATAAAATAATTTTACCCGGTTTCAAAAATCAATCAAAATTCAAAAAAAACATAAATATTAAAATAAAAAAAATTATATATTATCTATGTCTATACATACATATAATGATTTATGGCCGCTTAGTAACTGACAGTGACTCAGTATAACATCCTACAGTCACGCCTAAACTAAGAGGAGAGAATCACTTTAGAAGAGGTAATAATTTATTGCGGAAAAATTTGTGATAAAATTAAAAAAAACTTACACACTTATCCAAGTTAATCTAACTTAGTCTAACTTATCCTTATGCGTTACAAAACAAAACAAATAATAAAATAGTGAGATGGCGTCAGTTTTTAAGAAGATATAACAAAAATAAACAAAGAAAAATTACAAAAAAGTTCAGTATTTAATTGATTATATACCGCTGACACTTAATCACGCTTTTTGAAACCACGCCAGTAGTAAACAATACTTGTGTGAAAAGACAAAATCTTCTTTTCAAGTTTCCGCCGAGTTGTAAGTAGAAAGCCAAATAGGTCATGTGTCAATTTTAATTAAATATATTTTATATGAAGTGATCTTGACTACGTTTCATCAATTAACCATTGGTAAAAATTAAAACAGGAATTTTACAATTGTGTTTACAAGAAACATTATTAGTTGAACCTTGCAGCTTGTTCATTATTTTTATTATAAATACCTATAAATGTATATATTATTAATTAATAGTTCCCATAATATTTTGGATTATCTGCAATGTTCTACGCTCTATAGAAAATGTATCGTATGTCATGATTGACAATCTTTCGCATGTTTTATCTAGGTACAAAGATGTTTTACGTTTTCGTCGCCTCCACATGATATTTTTGTCAGCATAAGGTACCCTTCTGTATCTGAAACGAATATAAATATTGCTACAAAGTAAAGTAAAAGGCTATACAAGTCCCTCTACTGGGCACAGAACTCTTTTTTTATTTCTGAGAGCGTTTAGGGCAAGGATATGCCCGCCAAATTGCCCCAATGCATGTTGACGAAAATTGCAATTACAAATAGCATTCATGCTGTCGGGGATCAAACCCGGGAAAAATTTACAGCGAACGCTTTGACCCAAATCTACTAATACGATACAAATAAATACGATTTAACATATATAATAAAAAAACTCTTAGGTACTTGAAACTTGAACAGTTGATAGCTCGTGACTTCTACCGGACAAAGCTACAGCACAATGTAATTGAAGATGTGTAACTACGACATAATTCTCAGTGACGAACAAGCATAACAGGCAGTATGTCACTTTTATAATTGTCATCTCTGCAGTCTATTAATCTTTGCACTTTTATAAGTAATACAGAACTTAGTCGCTAGACGGTGTTGACGTTGGCTAAAATCTCTGCGATAGCCGTTTCGTCAAGGTCATTCAGGCTAGTTAAAGCCTTAAGATTAATTACGAAACTACGAAATTAACTCATGGGACAATACCTACGTATAATAAAAAAATCCGCAAGAAAATTCAAAACTCGCCTTAAAAATATTTATGCTGCAAAGCTTACAATTGTTTAAATTAATAATTTGATTAAAAAGAAACATGGGCCATATCATTCTAGTTTAACACCAAGCCATGTTGTTTGAATCTAATCTTTATTAATATTATAAAGGAAAAAGATTTTTTTGTTTTTAATTGATAAAGTTATACCACTAGACCGAATTTTAAAGGTCTTTCACTTGTAGAAAACTACATTATCAGTGAGTTATATAAGCTATATTTTATTTAAAAAATATGGATGTATTTTCTTCTACTTCAAAGCTCAGATATAGGTAACTCAATGATTAAATCATTATTGAGCTCTCTCCCTATTAGTAGAGGTTGTTATTCGTAGAAAGAGGTCAGAGTGCAGTGAAGCCGTCGGCAATTTTGAAACGTAGACCGTCAATTCATGCTCGCATGCCTCCTGCTCACGAGGTCTTATCCCTCAAGCTACAAAGGATTTAAGGTCAACAGTTATAATTTTTAATGATTGGAAATATCTGTAGCTAATTCTTTTGATACTTCTCTAAAATATAACTCATATTTGCTGTATGAATATAATAATTCAAACAATTCGTTGATAATTTATGTTTTAATCTAAACATAGTTGACAAGTGAAGCTGGCTGCCTAGATCGCTCGCTAAGACGAGACTAGGCCGAAACGCATATAATATCTTATTTACTTTTAGTATTTGTACTGATTTTAAAGATAACATGTGTGGAGTGGGCTAAGCCCACGCTGGCCTTTTTATACTTGTATCGTAATAAAACAATAACAAATTTAAATGAATCTAGATCTGATTATAAACAGCAAATGCAGAAATATATTTTTTCTTATTGCGTTGTAACGGGAAAATTCTAGATTCTTCAAATATTTACCTGTCGTTTCGGAATGAATAGCACTTGATAAAAAATACACGAAGCAAAATAAACAAACGTCAGAAAAGGAAACAAATCAACCGAATTTCGGAAGGTAAATATTTTAATACAAATAAGATGTTTTTCATAAAGAATAATTATTTATACAACATATTATACAAATGATACAACTTTCACGTTTCCGGTTCGTTTACGTGTCAAAGTTTACGTGTAATACAGCAGTTTACCCTTTAACAAAGTTCTCCAATTCTCATTACTCAACATACGAAACACCATCTTTAAGTCTCCGTTTTATGCTACTATACTGTGAAAACAAGTTCCTGACTTTAACCAGTCATTTGAGCTTTTGAAAATGCATTATTAAAAATCTATACATATAAATATAGTGTAAATATCTATCTGTAAAATCGAAATAACTGCCTTTTGTTGAGCTCAGGGAGTTAATTGCATGTCATTTAGACATGAATAACCTGTAAATTGTTTGTTAAATATTTGTCTGTCTGCCTATTCGGGTTAATCTTTGCAATTACTGAACCGATTGTGCTGATACATCACGAACAGATAGAAAGAAATCCCAGGAGTTATCTTAGCTATTTTCCCTTATATTGATCTTAACAATTCATAAACCTTAACTATTAGAAAGATCCTTTAAAAAGAACAAAATTCATTAGCATGGATACGTAAATTTATACATTTCATTAATAGTTGATTATTACCAGTAGACGGCAAACACAGTGGTGGGGAATCTGCAGCCATGATCCGATTTTTTTTATTGGAAGGGGAGCTAACGAGCATACGGCTCATTTGATGATAAGAGACTACCGCCACCCATGAAAAACCACAACACCAGGGGAATTGCAAGTGTGTTGCCGGCCCTTTAAAAATGAGTAAGCTCTTTCCTAAGGTCCATAAATCCTATCGATCCGGAAAAATTGCTGGTGATAAGCTATTTCACAGAGAGGTCGAACGCGGAAGAAAACTCGTAGTGAAACGTACAGTGGTGGACCACCAAGCCAGATCGTGTGGATAGTATCGGAAATTTTGACGCAATGTGCGTTCGTGAAATTTGGCGGCTCAAATGTGTAAAATCATTATATTGAAAGAAATGGGACTTGACAAGGATTATTATAGTGGTGTGTAGATTGATTCACAGCGTCCGATACCGAAGTAAACTTGGACTCGCTAACCGATGTGTCCTAGACATATTATCTAATTGCCGGTGGTGAGCGGGTTTGTTGTAGCAATACGACTTGTCCGTGAACATCGCATAACCCTACCGTTTGTGGGCGGCGTCTTAGCGCATGACGTTATAATACGTCGACTATCTTTCGGATTAGGGTGAGTGTGTTTGGTAGCACTTTTAAGTGCAGCAAGCATACTCAACTCCATGTCTTAGTGCAATAGCGCTATGATACGTGAAGTTTTGGCTACTGACGTCTTAATAGTGTGCTACTACGATAAGTTGGTGGTATTTTAGTTAACTACAGTACCGATTTTTTTTAAAGTGGATAAGGATTATGTGGGTGTGCTGTGAGGGGTGCCATCGTATGATAGTTGCATTGATGCTTACTGTTACTATCGGTAATGCTTTTTGTGATGGATCTGCGGGTTTGCTGCGCCTGATTCAAGGCATCTTGTGGTTCTGAAGGTATGCGGGTAGTGATGTCTGCTGGGATTGTATAAATTCTAAAATTTTCCACCAGAATGATTGAAGGCGACTTCTTGGTGAGTGAAACAAACATGATCGAAAAATGCATATACTCAACGTCAGTGATATAAACCCATTCTGATGGTGAATTATTTTTTATAGGATAAGGGTGAAAAACGGGCACACAGTCCACCTGATGGTAAGTGGTTGCTGCGGCCCATAGACATCTACATCTATCCTCTGTTACAGATCAAAATGCAGATGCGTTTTCACCCGTGAGGACTAGGATGGAATGCCTCATTTCCAGTAAAAAGGGCCGCCGGCCACCTGCACTCGCCAAGCGAAACGCAGAGGTAAACCTCTACTTCACGCTGGTATTCTGTGAGGTCGTAGTACCACCCCGGTTAGATCCGGCCCATCCATGCCACAGCAAAAGCTGCCGCCTGGCTCTACCACTGTTATCTGATATATATTATTATCTTATAACTGCCGTTTGGCTATATCTGCCATTGCTTTGGTTGGTGGAACATATGTGTCAACCTCATGCAAAGATCTGGGGAAGCTTACAAGGCTGCGGCCGAAAACTGCACAACGTGGAACCCCATTTTCTTGAGGTGAGCGATAGACTCATGACACGCACTGCGGCTATATGCGGCTAGTGATGACTTAGACTTAGACTCTACAGGAGTGGTGGTCTGGCAGGTGATGGCACTCACGGAGGACTTTTTATGATAAGTGTGCCTATTGTTGTCTTATCCGCGTGACGTACACTCACTGTGGCTGGATTTGATGGCATTCTGTCTGGCGTTTACACGCATTGACATGCGCGCACCAAAAGGCCAAGTTCTCTTTTGCCGGTACGTCAGTTATTTTGCTGTGGACTACTGTCCAGTTTCCAACTTAACAACCCCTTTGGAGGGAGCGAGTTGGTTGATTGGCGCTCACCGCACACGGCGTGTGTGGAGCAGTGTGCTTCCCCCATATTATTTTTTAATTGTGGGAGAGCGGATCCCTTTTATCTGGTAAAGTAAAGTTGCAGCCTATTTACGTCCCACTGCTGGGCACAGGCCTCCTCTCATTTCTGAGAGGGTTATAGGGCAAGGAAATGTCCGCCGCGCTGCCCCAATGCGTGTTGGCGAACTTCACATGTCTTCGAAATATTTTATTTTTCAGACATGCAGGTTTCCTCACGATGTTTTTCTTCACCGCCGAGCACGTGGTAAATCAGCACTTAAAATTGCAATTAACAATTTCATTGGTGCCGGCGGGGATCGAACCCGGGTTGCTCGAGTACTGTGAAGCTTACAGCGAGCGCTAACCATCTGAGCTACCACGGTATTTGATATAAATATTGTGAGATTTTTCCAAGCGGCAAGTTATTAATTAATGAGTAATTAACAAATGTGAACCTGATACAAGTGGAATAGGGACGATTTTAATGTTCTTAACCTTTTTTGAGCCCTATCTTCGTGTAAGGGGTTCTTTAGCTTATAAGACTTTATCAACAACTTTTTTATACCATAAATGTAATAAACGGCCTATATTAAAACATTTAGAAAGATCAATATAAGGTGAATATACTGGTCACGTAAATTTGATATATTTTAATATATCTTATCAGGGGCTTAGCTACCGCCGGAACTGAGACGTGGTCCTTCACTGCTGGCCGGATAAGGAAGCTCAAGGTCGCTCAGCGAGCTATGGAGAGGGCTATGCTCGGAGATTCTCTGCGTGATAAACTAAGAAATGAGGATATCCGCCGTAGAACCAGAGTGAACGACATAGACATCGGATTAGTAAGCTGAAGTGGCAATGGGCCGGCCATATAGCTCGAAGAACCGATGGGGAAAAAAGGTTTTCGAGTGGCGGCCTCGTACCGGCGGACGAAGTGTAGGGTGTCTCCCCACTAGATGGAGTGACGACCTGGTAAGATATGCAGGAAGCCAATGGATGCAGGTGGCTCAGGACCGTACTTTGTGGCATTCCTTGGGGGAGGCCTATGTTCAGCAGTGGACTTGTGAAGAGATGTAATGATGACGTTGATGATGATGTTTGGCTAGCTTATAGTTCCTAGGATTATTAATTGTAAGTAATAATTTAAAATCAATATATAATAATTTCCATTTAACGGAAGCGTTTTTGTTCCTTTTATGAAATCTTTACTCTTCATTGGGGCCCCCCAACAAATTTTGATACAGGGCCCATCTAAGGCACGCTACGCCACTGTATCTTATATATATATATATAGATTTGAAAGAAATAAAAAGGAGAGAAAAGAAGGGGGAGGGGGGAGTGTTACAATATGCAAAAGAAACAGCGTTGGTGATAACACACAGCCTTGTGGAACACCACCGTTAATAGAGCTTATAATTGGGCTTGTAATTGAAGCATGCACCATCTACAACGACCTTGATGTTCCGATCTGCAATAAAGCTGGTGATCCAATTGCACAATTTCTCGGGAAGCCCATAAGAAGGGAGCTTCGAAAGGAGCACTTTGTGCCAAACCGGATCGAATGCTTTCGCAATGTCTAAGATAATGCCTAATGCCTCTCCCTTGGACGCTTTTCAAACTAACCATTTGTTGTCAGACAGAAAATTTACTTTTATTCCTAAGAGACCATGTATTGATGCCTTTTGCACCAATTGACAGATTATGTCCCAAGTAATCTTGATAATGGTATGCACTCAATTGGAATTTTTCTAGATCTTGCCAAAGCATTTGGTACTATCTATTGCCCTATACTATTGCAAAAGCTTGAAACACTTGGTATAAGGGGAACTCAACTACAACTTTTTTCCGATTACCTCAGTGATCGCTTTCAATTTGTAAAATCGGTGAAAATACAAGCACTGAATTACAAAACAGCTATAATGGAATCCTATAGGTCAGTATCCTGGGGCCCACATTGTTCTTAAGATATATAAATGACTTGTGCAATCTTCAACTTCAAAAAGGAGTCATGATGTCATATGCGGATAACATAGCCCTGTTGTTCTCAGTGAAATCACGAGATGAGGTTTATTAATACGCTCAGCAAGGCTTTGACATAGTATCTAATTGGCTTACTAACAATCCCCTAAGTTTGAATGCAGATAAAACACAATATATGTTATTTTTTAATGAGAAACAATAGCATATCTACTCACCTAAATATTTACGCCCATAAATATTGTAACTCGTCTGATGACACTGTATGTGCATGTCCCGTATTAACATATCTAGGTATCACGCTTGACAATATAAACATACAATATAAAATATCTAGGTATCACCCTTGACACAAATTTAAATTTCCGCAAGCACATAGATTAACTTTGTGCTAGAATTCGTAAATTAATATATATTTTTAAATATCTCCGTAACATCGTTGAGTTCAAATTGATAAGAGGTCTATTTAGCTTTGTGTCAATCCATACTTACTTACGGCATTACTTCCTGGGGTGGTGCTTCTAAAACAATATTGCTCCCACTGGAAAGTGCTCACAGAGCCGTCCTAAAGATAGCCACTTTCCGTCCATTTATGTTTCCTACACATCAACTTTACTTGGCATATAGTGTACAAACTTTCTGTCAATTATTTATCCTGAACATCATATTAAAACAGCAAACCGCACTTCCAATTAACTTAAAATCCATAAACAGGAGAGGAATGGGCTTAGTTTCTGTAAATTCTCAAAGCAAACACGCATTTGTAAACAGATTTTGCATAATTTTAGGACCATTTCTCTATAATAAGCTCAACAATTCACTCAAATTATATAGTGTAAGTTATAAGAAATGTAATATAATTGTAAGTAATTGAAATAAATTAAATTACGAAGACACAGAGAAGTTGTTAGCAATTCTAAAATAGTTTGTATTAGTGGTAGTTAACAAATAATTGTTATTTAGTTATTGTATTTATTATATAATATAGTTTAATTATTTAAATTATCTAGTGTCTTACATTATTAAACCCATAATGCAAGTAATGGTCTGATTCCCCATCAAATCCATGATGTATATATGGATTATAAACTTGACTTTTCTATATTAATTTTATAGATTCGTCACTATTTAGCTACACATAGTTTTAATTTTATTATAGCATTTTGTTAGACTTATTGTTACTTTATTTAATTGTAATCATATTTTTCCTGTATATAAACTTATGTAATTGGAAATGGAATAAATTATTTATTATTATTAATATTTATTATTATATTATTATTTTGCCTTCGCCCAGTCACGAGTCACGTAGATCAGATATTCACCCGCTACTGAACTCCAAAGAAAACCCCTCTATAACGATATTGAAGTTTTCCATCTAAGTCCTCAGGGGAGATAACGGATCCGAATTTTGATTTTTAACCAAAAATTGATCTAGAAATCTATGGGCCACAGCATCTACTTAAATCAGGCGGAAAGTGTGCCCGTTTATCTACCTTCTATAAAAAAGAGGAATTAGATATGTAATCTTTTAAATATTCTCCATCATATTTTGTCGTAAAGCGAGTCAAAGTTGTTAATTTTAATGGACGCTATTGACCTACTTAGTCGGTCCCTCCAAGGTATATGGCGTATAATATTACCATAATTTTGAGATTTACCTTTTAATTTAGTTTAATTTATACTCAAGACTAATTTAAACGTTTAAATATATTTTATTAATACAAAACTTTTTTAACTGTAATTGCGTTTACAGTTTTTGATTCTAAGTTCTTTTAGAAACGATATTATTAAAATATTTTGTAAATTATTTATGTAGAAATTACCCAATTGAATTTTCATATAAATCATTGAATATAATTAATTTTCCGGATGAAGTTAAGGCTATACACACAATAGATATTTAATAGTTACTAGTGATATTATTTGTACGACTTCTTCAACGTGTTAAAGCCAGGCCGCAACTCTATCGTGGATG
This sequence comes from Parnassius glacialis, assembly GCA_033319125.1. Lineage (NCBI taxonomy): Eukaryota > Metazoa > Arthropoda > Insecta > Lepidoptera > Papilionidae > Parnassius > Parnassius glacialis. Next base: position 14,601,014 of record JAVANC010000012.1, read on the forward strand.
CAGTACGTATGGGTCGACTCGACCGGGACCACGCTCACATAATCCCGGCGTAAAATAGCGGTATACGCTAATCTGCATTATAATTCCATCCGCTTACCGAAAAATGGACTGTGATGTTTCTTACAACTTAAACAGACAAATACAACAATATGTAACATTTCACGAACCACATGGAATTATTTTAATCTTGTATAGAGGACGTGCAAAAAACTGGGCGAAGGTGTGTGGAAAAGCATTTACGAGGTTTTGTTATTTAAATTCGTCTAAAAAGTTTTGAATTAAAACAATGCTACTACGTGCTTATGTTTTATTTTGTTGAGGCTTCTGCCGACCTTCCTGGCCTTTAAGAGAGGGAAACCTTCTGTGATAATATCTCAATTAATCTAGGTTTGACATGTCCTCATAATATTTGTAACTAGATATTCCCGCAATTTCTTATATGCAAACATGTATCATTTACGTATCTATATATAAAAACCTCAGATGTCATTAGGAATAACAATTAATAAGTTTCTACTAGTTTTAAATAACGCATACACACATTGTAGAAGCGTGGCGAACAAGTTGCTCTATAACACTCAGAAACTAATAGAGATACCCGAGTACAGCAGTTGAGCGTAAATAGACTGTAACTTTACTTTTTAACATACTTATAATAAAAACGTCATAACTAAATCTATGACAATACAGCGAGGCTAGAGACCGGCCCCTACAGAGGGGCCGGTCTCTAGCCTCGCTACGGCCTTTTCGGAAGTATCGGACTTCCCGTGTCCCAAATTACCGTGTAGTGGTGGTGTAAGAATATCCACTACCCCATATCGTCCGACGACAGAAGGAAACTAAAACAGAAGATGATCAACAGCATCTTCCTGACAACGATTCATAATAATACAAAACTTCGGTTGACAAACACTACTGTGGAAACTAGGACAAATACTCCCTATGAGACAGTCTATGGGGGTGGCTTATGTTCAGGAGTGGACTTTTGATAGGCTGTAATGAAATAAAATATTTTTTTTTTAAAAATAACAAAATGAAATTAGATTTTCTGTTTTTTTTTTTATCTTTTAACGTGTCCACGTTATATTCACAATGGCTAAAACAGTCAATTGCTTAACTGCGGCAAACTATCCAAACACTAAACGCTAAACCCAAATTTCACCAGTCTATGATGGGCGTAGCATTACCAGAGCCATGATGTGCGATAGCAATAGCTGTTACTTGTCAAATTTTATATTTGTCATATTTGTAAACAGGTGCTGCTTGTGGTGGCTGGTCTGTTTGGTTTTCGCTATGCAGTAGTATTAGTAAGCTCAAAATTAATCATTAATTTAACTATTTTGAGTATATCGTATCCATGTGTTTGCTATCTTTTTTATTCTCCATATTATACTATTCTATGTAATAATAACCTTAAAAATGAAAATAAATAGTATACCTACGAAGCTACCTTCGCCGTTTTTCTCCGGTCAGAGAACTTCACTCTCGTAAAAAAAGATAATTTTCTAACATACTTAAATGTAATTGTATATAGGATAAATATAATTGTAATTTTAATAAAAAATATTGTATTAAATTGAATTGTAATCATGATGGTACAACAACAAGAAATAAGAATATTGATTGAAAGAATTTTTTACACTTTTGATGTAACCCGCGGATAATTTGCGTGAGCGTATTTTAAATTCTGGGTTGAGAGGTTGACTAGATTGTCGTAATCTTTTCTGCCGACTTCCAAAAAGGAGAAGGTACTCAATTCGACTGTATGTTTTTTTTTTGTTTTTTATGTGTGTTACCTCATAACTTTTTACTGGATGAACCGATTTCGATGATTCTTTATTTATTTGAAAGCTGGTACTTCTCGTGTGGTCCTTTTGATGAATTTGATCAAGGTCAGGCCAATAGTTTTTGAGTTATTCTTAAAACTTATATTGAAGTCGGCTGTATAAAATTTTAATTTTAAATTATTCTACTAACGAGTTCGTCTGTGTAGGTACCACCCTCTATATGTATAGTGGAGAGGACAGGCTAGCATATATACATATACAAGTAATAGTGTATATATATGTACCCAAATTTGCTTATAATATTTGGGAAAATAATAAATAATGAGTAAAAATTTTATCACATTTAATTTTAACTTAATTTTAATTTCTACAGCTATTCCTATTGTTTTTGAAAAAAAGTTCCCTCCACACTTACAATTTCTTCAGTATCGTGGAGGTATTTTAGATATAAATTATATGAATTTCCCACCGCTAAACATCCAGATCCGGAACAATTATTTTAGGCCATACAAATACTTTCTCCGTGCGGCATTTAAACCAGAGACCCAGGAACGCCGCAGTCAAAGGCTTAGCCACTATTAAGTTACTCAGTTTCTACTGAATTGTCAATTCCTGACATTTGAGAACTTTGCATCACATATAGTATAATGGGATAATATACACACAAATAATTTTATTCAATATATTCCTCTCAATTAAGTCCAGTCCAGTTGCCATCAAATGTGATAATAGTATTCGGCTTATATGAAATCAAAAAATATATATTTATATTTCTTTGTAAAAGACTACAATATTTAAAAAAAATACCTCTATATTCTACACGCCCATGTACCGTTCGCATAAAAAGTATAATGTCACGTTCGTGATGATCATCGTTCGTTATGAGCCGACATGTTTGCTCAAGTGACATTCATTATTTTGCGCAACCGAGAATATGAAATGTAAACACTTTATCTGTTATCTTGTAGGACATGACTGCCGTTGATGGGACATAGTATTTCTTTGAACAATACGAGTAATGATGAGTAAAATTCTTTTAGCTACTATTAGATATCACTTGTATTATAATGACATAAGGTTTCAAAAATAAAAATTAAAACGTACATACCAACATTTCTAATGAATTTTTTTTGCAAGTTATACCACTTGTTCGGAAAACTTCAAACTTAAACCTTGAAACTTCTGGTGACCTGGTCAGAACGAACAATAAACCCAGTGGGACTCATTTGAGCCGTGGGAGAGCCCACGCCTAGCTACGCCACTGCCTTTATTGAACACTTAGTATTTGTGGTAGTCCATTATTTTCCTAAATAAATAATATTTTATGTTATATTAAATAATATTTTACACATTATAAACATGTTCACTAAACATTGTTAAAGGAATAAACATGTTCACTTCACATTGTTAAAAGAAGTCTCGGATTAAATATAAATATCAAGGAGATTTGACTAGTACGGGAAACAAAAACAGACATTAATGGCTTTCATTTGAGATATAGCCACTGTATACAAATTTTATTAAATTGCGTTGAATAAAAATTAACTTTACAGTTTTTATCGCGGTTATTTTAATAAAATTAAATTTAAATACGGGAATAGTTAAGGCTATAACAAGCCTGAATGACCTTGACGAAACGGCTATCGCAGAGATTTTAGCCAACGTCAACACCGTCTAGCGACTACGTTCTGTATTACTTATAAAAGTGCAAAGATTAATAGACTGCAGAGATGACAATTATAAAAGTGACATACTGCCTGTTATGCTTGCGCATCACTGAGAATTATGTCGTAGTTACGCATCTTCAATTACATTGTGCTGTAGCTTTTTCCGGAAGGCGTCACGAGCTATCAAGTGTTCAAGTTTCAAGTACGTAAGAGTTTTTTTATTATATATGTGAAATCGTATTTATTTGTATCGTATTAGTAGATCTGGGTCAAAGGGTTCGCTGTAAATTTTTCCCGGGTTTGATCCTCGACAGCACGAATGCAATTTGTAATTTCAATTTTCGTCAACACGCATTGGGGCAGTTCGGCGGGCATTTCCTTACCCTAAAACCCTCTCAGAAATAATAAAAGAGTTCTGTGCCCAGTAGAGGGACTTGTATAGCCTTTTACATTACTTTGTAGCAATATTTATATTATTTATATTATGCTGACAAAAATATCACGTGGAGGCGACGAAATCGTAAAACATCTTTGTACCTAGATAAAACGTTCGAAAGATTGTCAATCATGTTATACGCCACATTTTCTATAGAGCGTAGAACATTGCAGATAGGGCAAAATAAAAAATAATCCAAAATATTATGGGAACTATTTATTAATAATATTTGTAGGTATTTATAATAAAAATAATGAACAAGCTGCAAGGTTCAACTAATAATGTTTCTTGTAAACACAATTGTAAAATTCCTGTTTTAATTTTTACCAATGGTTAATTGATGAAACGTAGCCAAGATCACTTCATATAAAATATATTTAATTAAAATTGACACATGACCTATTTGGCTTTCTACTTACAACTCGGCGGAAATTTGAAAAGAAGATTTTGTCCTTTCACACAAGTATTGTTTACAACTGGCGTGGTTTCGAAAAGCGTGATTAAGTGTCAGCGGTATATAATCAATTAAATACTGAACTTTTTTGAAATTTTTCTTTGTTTATTTTTGTTATATCTTCTTAAAAACTGACGCCATCTCACTATTTTATTTTTTTTTTTTGTAACGCATAAGGATAAGTTATACTAAGTTAGATTAACTTGGATAAGTGTGTAAGTTTTTTTTAATTTTATCACAAATTTTACCGCAATAAATTATTACCTTTTCTACAGTGATTCTCTCCTCTTAGTTTCGGCGTGACTGTAGGATGTTATACTGAGTCACCGTCAGTTACTAAGCGGCCATAAATCATTATATGTATGTATAGACATAGATAATATATACATTTTTTATTTTAATATTTATGTTTTTTTGAATTTTGATTGATTTTTTGAAACCTGGTAAAATTGTTTTTTTCCATACCAATTGATGGGCCTGAGTATAATGCTAGTTATGCTCTTTGGCTGAAGTTATTTTTTATTTTATGCTCAATTGCAAACAATACAATATTGATTGCGCATTTCTAAAACAAAATTTTACCTCTTTTCCTTCTAATGGAGCTATTATTAGCACCTAACATGGCGGAATAGTTATTATTATCTAAAAGACCATTTGCAGAAACAGTTTTAGTTAACAGTTATGAGTATAACATTTTATCAGCTGCTTTGTTTATAGTGCCTTGAGCAACACTTTGCCGGCTTCTGTACAGAAAATGATGCTGGCTTTGCAAATATGGATGGCCGCTACCATTGAATATAATACCCGCCATGTGACACTTATTTACATAGAAACTTTAATTATCATTTGCATAAAATTCTAAATAGCACTTTTTACACAAGAAAGTAAACTTTTAGATCAGTCCATCTTGTTTTTCACTAATTAAGTGAAAAGTAAAACAAACCAATAGGTGCCGTGATTTAAAATTTCTTGCAACTTTTTATAGAAAAGCATGACCTTATCATAATATAATAGTTAATCATTTAGCCATGTGATAAAATTTTTAAGTGTGCCAGTCAAACATTAATGATGATATTCGGGTCATTATACTGGAAATAGTCTTTTAAATATTTTGTAGTACAATTGATAATCTTCAGTATGATTGACCGTGTATATGACTTTTATAAGTCTATGTTATTTTTGATGTAAATTATTATTGCAGATAAAAGCCCTTTCACATTTATTGTATTCTCGAATTAAATTATTCGAAATGAAAATAAGAATTTTGGCTCTTTATAACTGATCTTTAAATGTAAAACACTATATAATTATCGGCATTTTTTTTAATTCATTGACTTTTTTAAGATTGTGTTAAAACTCTACTGGTAAAAAAAACATATATACACATATATATATATATATATATATATATATATATATATATATATATATATATATATATATATATTATAGTTCTTGATGAAAATAAAGTATGCGCGTTACATCGCATCCCATCAAGAATTTCTAATGTAATTCTTGGTGTAAAGCTAAGGCGTGATAAAAACTGTAAACAATAGAATAACAAAACAATGAAAATATTTGTAAATACTTGCTTTATAACCTAATAAATATTATTTGACCGTAATAAAATAAAACAATTTAATCTTCGGCAGGAACGTAAAAATAAATATTTTCGATTAGTTTTGCAATACCTAACAGCCGGATCAGCGGGCGATTCTGATCAATCTAAAGATGCTAAATTTCAGCAAGCACTGTCAAACTCAATAGGAGTGACTGAAAAACGGTTCTTGATATAGAAGGGTAAATAAATTATTTAACCTATAAAGTAAAATCACTTTATTAAAAATCAAAATAGCCCAATAGTTTTATTAACATGAGATATATAATTGTACGAGTGCTTACAATACTTAACATTATTTTACTGAAATCTGAGAAAGTTTTTTTTTAATAGAATAAGGGTGACAAACGAGCACACAGTTCACCTGATGGTAAGTGGTTGCTACGTTCCATAGACATCTACATCTATTCTCGATTACGTATCAAAATGTAGATGCGTTGTCACCCGTGAAGACTAAGATGTAATGCCTCATTTCCAGTAAAAAGGTTCTCCGGTTCTCTACACAAACCTTAGGAAACACAGCAGGGTTCAACTGCTATTTTACATGGTATTCCGTGAGAGCGTGGCCCTTCCCCTGTCGAGCCGACCCATTCGTGCTACAACTATACCTACTAGTAATATAGCTGCAGCATGGCTCTACCACGTAAGAAAAAATTGACGTTGAAAATTTAAGTATTTTCAGAAGTAACTTTGCAATTATTTTCTATTGAGTGAATTTTTGTGGAATCGTGTTTTGCAAACCGCCGCCTGAAATTCGTACAATGTTTTTTCGATAACGATGTGAAATTACAAAACGATCCCCATGCATATCAATGTGGCTCTATTCAGCCTCTTAATATGAACATACTTCGGGATTCAGAGATTTTAAAAGTTTTCATGCGTAGATAATGGAAGATATAATATTATATTATTACTGTCCCGTGTGAGGGAACCTTTATACTTATTTACATATTCTCATCATATTTTGATGGTTGGTTAGAAAAATTATATCTAAATGCAAACTTTCACAAGGTACATTTTTTTTTACTATTTTTACCCAGTAAGTAGTAAAGCAACTACAATCCCATCGGCAAGTGGTAATGTAGCCTAAGATGGTGAATTTCACTGATTTAACAAAAACCTATTCACTCTTGCCTAATAGTAATAGGTAAGTATTATTTGCGACCTATGTGTGTGTGTGTGAAGAAAAGCGTATGAGAATACGTGAAGAGGAATAAAGGTTGAGTACTACTTCGCTTACCTGTACGAGGTTGCCACTCGAGAACCTTTCTTCCTATTTTTTATCTGTTTTCCAAGTTATATAGCCAGCCCATTGCCATTTCACTGTAATATTCCATTGGGCTATGTCAGTTTCTCTGGTTCTACTGCGAATATCTTCATTTCTAACTTTATCACGTAGAGAAACCCCTCTCCAATTTAAAATTTTTACATTTTTTAGATGATAGTTTGTCTAACATAAAAAAACCAAAACCCAAGAATGTCTTTATATAGTTATTTATACTTAGGGAAGCACCATTTTTTTTATTTATTTAAATTGTTTGATTTAATTTGATAACAGTGTACCTAAATGTAAGTATCTGTATCTATATTTCCCTCCCCAATAACATTTTACAAAGTCATACTCATAAAAACAGCGTTTTATTGTAATACATAATTATAAAATTCAGTATCAACTAATTAATAAAAATATGCAACAATAAAATTACATAGGTATTAAAATCTATCGAAATCTAAGTAACGAGAGCATGTTAGTCGTTCCACATCTAAATTATATAAAAATGCATTTTTCAATTTCACTAATCAACGTCGCCCCGAAAATTTCTTCTTCTTTGGGCACTTTAAAAATTAATTTATTTAGCAAATAATATTTACAGTTACCCCTGTACAGATATTAACTAAATTAAGTATTTCTAGTCATAAAAATATTTATAATTGAGTATAAACTTTTAAAAAACTAATATATATTTGAACGAAGTTGCTCCAACACCGACGCGCGGTCCACCCTCAATGAAGTCCGAAAACAGACTGTGACAGGCTGACAGGGCGACGGAGCATGCGCGCTCGCGTAAATATATTCAATTTCAGGGAAAAATGATATATTCTCTTATAAAACGGGGAATAAAAATAAAACTCTCAATTAAAAATATTGATATTTTTAAGAGCTTTCTTTTAGTGTAAGAACTATTTAAAAAGCTTGTGCCGTTTTGGAGAAATTTTGCAAAATATGACTAAGATAGGTACTATTTGGGGATTTTTTTTCTAATAAGGTGTTGACAAAAATACAATTTTTTAAATTAATACATTTACCAAATCCTCTTCTATTACCCTGTATTTTTTCTTTGTGGATTAAATGAACAGTTATTGAGATTTTTTTACTTAAATATCCACGATTTAGGCATTTCAACCACTGTTAAGGCCTTAAAGTAAGTTAAAATGTCTACCGTTGCTCACTATACTAGTGGAAGATCTTTTGTCTTTGATATTAAATCAGAATTGTTTCTAAAGGAATATACTTTGATGCAATGTGATTTCACAGTTATCAATTCAACAACATAATGTTCGACTATAAAGTTAAATTAATAATTTTAGGGCTTGAACTATATAAATCCAAATCTTGAAGGAACTAATACTTATGCCACAAACAAAATAGGTGGCGTTTCTCAGGCAGATAGCGGCTTATTTTCCGTCGTTCAAATCATACGACACCCACGTAGATAAAGATGGACTGCGAGACTATGGAAATTACGATCACTGACAGTGGTTGATTTAAATGTTTAGATGTATAACACGTAGTAAAATTTTGCTAATTTGAGTAATTTGATTGAGTAGTGTTACTAAAATTTTGATTAAAATTTAGAATTGGAATATCGAGAATTCGCGCAAGTAATGTTCGGAAACTAAGAAAATTACAATTTATAAATACATAACTCCATTGTGACTAAGCACTGTTTTCATAGTGTATTGTTTGTTTAAGAAAATAATTGTTATGTATCATAACATCATAAGCATTAATGTTGTAAACAAGTTGTGATTCTAAAGGGCATACAGACGAGTCGGTGACTGTCGTTGACTATGGTACAGAGAGGAGTAAGTAGCGAAATGAATTCCGAAGAAGAAACTCTATTAATTGCTTATAATCCGTTAACGCAAACGGAAAATAAAATCGTCGATTGTGTTGGAAAATTTGTGGAGGTGAGAGTAAAGAACTTTTACTGGAAACAAGGCATTCTTCATCTTAGTCCTCACGACTGACAACGCATCTGCATTTTGATTCACAAACGGGGATAGATGTAGATGTCTACGAGTATGGACCACAGCAACCACTTACTATTAGGTGGACTGTGTGCTCGCTTGTCACCCTGATACTATAAAAGAACAGTCAGGTTTTTACTGAATAAACAGTTACTAAGAAATAATATTTTTAATTATTTCCAGATGTCTGTAGCAATGGGTTTAATGGCTGCTGCTTCTTCCTAGGCCAATACTCAATTCGACTTTATGTTTTTTTTTAAATGTGAGTTACCTCATAACTTTTTTTGGGTGAACCGATTTCGATGATTCTTTTTTTATTTGAAAGCTGGTGCTTCTCTTGTGGCCAAGATCTGACCAATGGTTTTTTAGTTATTCTTAATAATTTATATTGAAGTATTGAATTCGGTTTTACAATATTATTTTTTTATTTTAAATTATGTTGCTATAACTGTCAACCGTGTAACCCCACATGCAATAATGTTTCGTAAATTATGAAATTAACAAGTCAATATCAATATCAATACTGGAGCTTATTTTATAAGTGTGCAAAAGTCCCCTGCTGAATATAGGCTTTCCACATATTACGACATTTCCTCGTATATATTGTCTCGCATATCTGCCGTAATCGCCACGTATGGCAGGTGGGTTAGTAAATGCAGTTTTTTTTTTATATTACTACTCTCTTAGGCGAAAATATAGTACTTTTTAACTTTTTCAACCCCTTTAAATCTCCTTAAATATTTTATATAAACTTATTTAAGATTTTTTTAAATTAATTGGACCAGCAAAAAATCACAAAGTTGTCAGGAAATCGCTATTCAATTAGTTATCTTGAGAGCACATTTAATAAAATCGTTTAAATTCCCATTTATTGAGGAAGGCACATCGGTGGATGAAACTAACATATGTCTCAAAACTTTGCCACTGTGATTTAGTATGAAAAAGCTACATGCGTAAGAAAACTTTATAATAACCATGAAGCAGATGAATATGCAAGTAAGCTGCTACGAGGGTGGATTGAAAAGTACTCGGCCTAACCAAGAAAATAAGCACATACTAAATCTGTTATATTTTTATTTTTCTACATAATCACCATCAAGTTCAATACACTTTTGCCACCTCCCCTTCCAAGCATTTAGACCGTTGAAAAAAAATGATTCTTCCTTAGAGTCAAAATATGCGTCTACAGCTGCTTTGACCTCGTCGTTTGTCGAAAATCTTTGACCTCCCAAGTGCCTTTTTAGGTTAGGGAACAGAAAGAAGTCTGATGGTGCCAGATCAGGTGAATACGGCGGATGCGGTAACAGTTCAAAGCCACAGTTGTGATTTCAGCCATTGACTGTACTGACGTGTGAACACGGGCGTTATCTTGATGAAACAGGACTTTTCTTCTGAGCATTCCTCGACGTTTTTCTTTTATTTCCTCTCGTAAACGACGTAGTAAGGTGCAGTAGTAATCAGAGTTTATAGTCTGACCCCTTTCAAGATAATCAATCATAATCACACCTTTCGAGTCCCAGAATACTGAAGCCATCACCTTATTTGCCGACAAAATCGACTTAGCCTTTTTAGGGGGTGGTGAACCAGGTCTTCTCCACTGTTTCGATTGTTGTTTTGTTTCCGGTGTACAGTAATGAACCCATGTTTCGTCTATAGTAACAAAACGATTCAAAAAATCATCTGCATCAGCTTCAAATAACTCCAAACAGTCGCGTGAAATAGTCAATCGCGTCCTTTTTTGTTCAACTGAAAGCAGTCGCGGAACCCACCTCGCAGACACCTTGTGGAAACCCAACTCGTTGACAATGATGTTTTGAGTTCGTTCATAAGAGATGCCTATAATCTCGGCTATCTCTCTAATTTTTAATCTGCAGCCTCCCATTATTAAATCAAGTACTTTTTTAATATTTTCGTCAGTGGTTGACGTCGAAGGCCTTCCAGAGCGGGGTTCATCTTTCACAGTCTCTCTACCACGCTTAAATTCTGCTATCCATTTTTTGACGGATGAATATGACAGAGCACAATCGCCTAATGTACTGACCATGTCGTCATGGATGGCTTTTGATGATAGCCCCTTCTTATGGAGGTACTTAATGACGGCACGCTGCTCGATTTGCTCCATTTGCGGAAATTATGTCCGATTACTTTGTTAATAAATTTATAAAATCACAACTAATTATCGCACACGTTTCGAACTTCACTCAATGAACTAGTTTGAACTGAACTAAATAATGTGGGTAGGTTTGATTTTTAGAATTGAATGGATCTGTGTTAGGCCGAGTACTTTTCAATCCACCCTCGTATAATAGGGTCGACTAGAATTGGATTCAGATGATAAAATTGACAATCGCGACAGAAGATGAACAACGCATTATCTTGTCAATGGACTGTTTTATAAAGTTTGCACTGTCGTTTTATAAAAAAAAAATAGTTGCACACGTAAGTTTAATGAATAATAATAATAAAAGGTAATATTTTTTTATAGGATAAGGGTGATAAACGAGCACACAGTCCACCTGATGGTAAATGGTTGCTGCAGCTCATAGACATCTACATCTATCTTCGTTTGCGAATCAAAATGCAGATGCGTTGTCACCCGTGAGGACGAAGATGGAATGCCTCATTTCCAGTAAAAAGGGCCTCCTGCACTCACCAAGCGAAACGCAGAGGTAAACCTCTACTTCACGCTGGTATTCTATGAGGTCGTGGTACCACCCTGGTTCGAGCCGGCCCATCCATGCGACAGAAAAAGCTGCCGCGTGACTCTACCACTGTTAAAATAATAGTTACTTTGTAAATAAAAAAAAAATTAAACGTGGCATTCGGTTTGGTGGTTTACTCGTCGATAGATCGTGCACCCAATTACCATGATAACAGTACTGCCTACCCAGTCAAATATCTGATTTTCATGGAATCAACGAGCGTGCCTACGCATAACGAGAGTATCGAGCGCCCAAAACTTAAGAACGGAATACAAAAATTATTCGACAGCACATGCAAGTTTTATCATACATATTGTTATTTTAATCTTCTAACGTTAAAACTAAAAATGCTTTATTAATTCGTTAGTAAAACAGGCAACCTATGTACTTTAATTATTCATGTAACTGTATGTTATAAATGTGATGTCATAAACTATTTGAAATCCACGCGGCTACGAAACTTTTTGAAATAAATATGACTTTCTTAATCTTGGATTGGTTCAATAAAAGTTGAACATGGGCTAAGATTCTTCGAAATGATGTCGTTTTCGAATGAGGGTGACAAACGTGCACGCAGTCCACCTGATGAGAAGTGGATGCCATGGGCTATAGATATCACCATTTATCTTCGATTAAGAATCAAAATGCAGATGCATTGTTACCCCTGACTACTAAGATGGAATTTTCAATAAAAAGGGTATCCAATTCTGTACACTCAACATATGAAACACAACAGCATTATGCTGTTATCTTATATATATATATATATATATATATATATATATATATATATATATATATATATATATATATATATATTATGCTCCTAGCCCGGTCGAGCCGACCCACTCGTACTACAACCATAATATAGAGCCACATTGCAGCTATATTATGGTTGTAGCACCAATGGATTGGCTTGACCGCGGAGGGACTACGCTCTCACAGAATACCAGTCTGAAATAGCAGTTTAATGAGGCTCTGTTTCGTATAGTGAATGTAGAGAACCAGAAACCCTTTTTACTAAGCGAGGCATTCCATTTTAGTCTTAAGGGGTGACAACGCATATGCATCTTGATTCTTAATCGAGGATAAATATAGATATCTAAGAGCCACAGCATACACTTACCATCAGGTGGACTGTGTACTCGTTTATAACTCTAATTCTATAAAAAAGTAAAAAGAGATAATTTATGTAATGACTAATTTGAAAATATTTTTTTCTAAAAACTTTTGTGATCAAGGTCAAAAGAGATTCGTTTAACTCATAATGATTTCTTATATTTACGCGAACACTACACATTGAACAAAACTACTTTTACGGATTTTTTCCCGTTTAATTAACTTATTTATCTTATTTTCATAATTTCCGGTGTTTCGGGTTCTTTACAGCACCCGTGGTCACGGAGAACTGAGGTGATTAACGTCCCGATGTCAGAGTTAACCCGGAGTACCATTAGCTTTTTTAATTATTATTAAAAAAGCCAAAGACACTCTGCGTAGATCGGACCAAAATTAACAATTAAAAAATGACCCTGTGACCGAAACATCGGGAATTAATAAAAATAAGATAAATAAGTTAATTAAACGCGAAAAAATCTGTAAAAGTAGTTTTATTCAATTCGTTTAACTCGTTTTATTTCACGAAGACTAGCTCGAAATTTTTCTAAGAAACAATTCATTCGAGCCAGGTCGTGTCACGTTGGCACGGCCATCAATAGACCGCTTCTGACCCCGTTGATGATGAACATTCACTTCATTTCCCTAGATCCACTAGAAAAACTAACGGCTTAAAATCATGAAATGTCCTACTTTTACGTAGATCTTTTTGAAGTCTAAATGATATAAAACATCAACCAATGCCTAGATGGCCTAAATCAAAGAGGGATGGTGGTGAAATCAACCCTTAAGTGCTTATCTTGAGGTTCAAAACCGTCCCTCACTGTAACTATCATATTGTTCTTATAACCACTTTACACCGTCGGAATGAGACCTCGGCGAACATTCGACGCTCTTTTTTAAGTAAATAATTAAGCAAATATGTCTGGCACGATAAACTTTGCGTGAACTACTTAAAGCATGTGGTGGAAGCAGAAAGCCTACTTTAAGATTTCATAAAAAAACTTTCTAGAGAACTTTATTCCCAAATGCAACGTTACTTGAATAAGTACTTTAATTTACTAAAATATATTTATTGATATTTATTATGCTATAGTTTTCTTTTACCGTATAGTGGAGTAAGTAAGTAAGAGCCAACAGAAGCGAACCGAAACAGAATGTGGGCAGCAGCATCTATCTTGATAACAACTTAATCTAATTAAAAATTAACCTTTTAATTTAAACGTAGAAGCCAACTTCAAAGGACTATAATTAATTGCACATTATAGCTTTAGAAAACGTTTTAATATATAGTGTGAAGAATAAGAGCCCCGACTTCTATTTTGCCCTATTCTCCCACTCTGAGGGTATAATTTTTCTGTAAATTTATTTGCGACTTTTTCTAAAGTATAAACCTATTTAAAACAAGAACATACAACTGAATTGAGAAACTCCTCCTTTTTGAATTCAGTAAACAAAAAACTGCGTTTGTGAGGAGAACTATGTTCAGCGATTGGCTTTTGAATGACTTTTAGTTTGACTTTTACTTTATTTATTGATAAAGGAATATTTATCATATTGGTCGTGGAATGGGAAATATTTAAAATAATAACTAATTATCTTTTTTTGTAGGATGGGGTGACAAACGAGCACACAGTCCACCTGATGGTAAGTGATTGCTGTGGCCCATAGACTACAGATCTACATTAATCCTCGATAAAGAATCAAAATGCAGATGCGTCGTCCCCCGTGAGGACTAAGATGGAATGTCTCTTTTCCAGTAAAATGGGTCTCCGGTTCTCTACACTCACCATACAAAACACAACAGTATCAAGGTGCCATTTTACGCTGGTATTCTGTGGGAGCGTGGTCCTTCCTCGGTCGAGCCGACCCATTCCTGCTACAACTATACTACTAATATAGCTGCGGCATGGCTCTACCACGTATCAAATCTAAAAAAGTAGTCCTATATTGGGCTAGAATTTATCTGTAACAATTTTACGACTGTTGGATGTTTTTGTCTAAAAGTAGTCCGAGTGGCTCGCTGCTCCTTGAACTTTACCTACCTCCTCGGGGATTATAGGCGTGGCTTATGTATGTATGGTAACCTTAAAAAAGCAAAACTAATAATATTTACTTTTCGTGAGCATTTAAATAACTTCTTTCTTTTTTATTCATTTTAACTCACTCTTAAAACTATATAGACTGACTGTAACTTTTTTTATGATATTCTAGTAGACTTGTTCCTGTTTATATTATATAACAATGTACAGACACCTGCAATTTCAATTTTTATTATATGTATATTTAGTGTCGTGTTATTATCATATAAAATTTGTTTGAAGATTAAAGGTTTTGAGCGTTTTCAGTTTATAATACCTAAAAGTATAATTAATTTATATTTATTCAGAAAGTATAAAAAAACAGTTTTAGTTTACCACTATCATAAACCCTCTACAGTTTGGGCTTTGACTTGGAATGTCAGAAAATCATTAATTAATTTGAATTATCTTCACGTTTCATGTTTCATGGCAGTGAGTGCTATGAACCGACAATTTTTAATTTATTGTGACTGTTTCCCGTCTCATGTTTTTATTTAAAATTAAAGTTAATGTTGTCTGTATAGATAATTAGCTAAATATAATCAAAGGAAATTAACATATTAATGATTAGATTTTGCCCGCGGCTTCGCCTGCATGAAGGACGAAAAACGACATCGTTTCTAAAAATCACAGCCAATGTGTTGAATCGAAATACGAAGACCTAAAACAGCATAAATTGTAGATAATTGCAGGATTACGCGTCAGAGCTAAACCACAGGAACTGTGCATTATAACGGAATGAATGTATCATATGTCACTCTTCGCCTCGATACTATCTCTTTGCAAAAAAATTGTTGAAGATCATTTAGCAATACTAGTTTGAACATATCTCTGTAATTAACTCTTCTTAAACTCAAACTCTACATGTGATAATGCAAACGGTTCAAAGTTTGAGATTTAACGTAACTGCGAACAACTTTAAACTTCAAACTTTCCATCGTTCAGAGGTACTCATACATGGCATTCAAACTGTTGCTAATTACTCTCATGGTACTTGAATAATACTCGTTATAAAACAGTTATTTTTTTATTCTTTAGAAATGGGAAACACATTGAAATTTTTCTAGTGTCATAAGGAACAGAGGAAAACTATAACAGGAGTTGGGCAGCAGCATCTTCCTGATAACATCGTGTTACCTACGGCAATACCCCCAAGTAATATTATTACTAGCTGATATCTTATTGCACCAAGATTCAAAGTATCAAATACGTATAAAAGTCAATACGTATCAAAAGTACACTGCCGAACATAGGCCTCCTAATAGGTTGCTTCCTAAAGGGAATATTTGCTAAAGTTGCCACGCTTGGCAGGCGGGTTGGCAACCGTATTTTTTATTATTTTCTAGTTGTTATTAGGAAGAAGCTGCTGCCCATTTCCTAGTTTGTCTCCCTCTAGCGCTTCTTACAAATGAATCACATATTACACACACGGCATGAAATAGAGTAGTGGAAATTCTTAGACCACACGGTAAACAATAGCATGAAGTAGCAGTGTTAAGCTGCTTTATTTCGTATCACTATGAAAAGTTGAAATCACGGCTTAAAAACACTACTATGTAAATATATGTGAACCGCTTAGAAAGTTAGTTACGTTACCGGCGTTTTAATAATAAAATAGGCTCTATTTTTGAAGGTCCCGAAGTTATATCGGTCCGGAAAAGTCGCTGGTGGTAGTCGATACCGCAAGGAAGTTCTGCGAGGAAGAAAAAAAGTTTTCTTGTAAATCGCACAGTGGTAGATCGCCAATCCTGCAGACGGTATGGATGGTATCGCAAGTTTTGTCGCGATGTGCGATGGTGAATTAAGCGGCTGCATTAAGTCCGAACAATTCCTCACAACATTCTCCGTGGTAGATGCGAAAAATAGGCGATTAGATGCAACATCACTTCGCAGTATCAGTAAGTCTAGGTGATCAGAAATAGCTTTGTCACCGACAATTCAAACCACTCTGCGCTGGATACGATCAAATCGAAGAAGCTGGCACTGGGGGGCCCCAGCCCAGAGATTGGAACAGTATTACATATAAAGCTGAACCTGTGCCTTGCCGTGCCCTGTGCCTTGCGCCTAAAGTTGCAAGCAATGTGCCGTTATGAAATGCTGTCAGGCTCTGCTGAGCTCGCCAAGCTTTTTGAAGAGAAGAAGAGAGATCATATTGGCCTTTTCTTCCCTGCACGTCATTCGATATGTCGACGCCGAGGATGCCGATACTGGTTTAGCCAACAAGAAGAGTGCCCTGAAACTGAGAATATACGACGAAAGGGGTTCTTTTTAGCGGCAATCGCACAAACTTGTGTCTTCTGGAGATTAAGCTGGACTAAATTTAGTTGTCACCAATCGGAAACTTTATTCAACAAAGTCTCAACTTCAGACAGAACTTTGTTTCGGACCTAGGCGTCGTTTTCCTGAAAAATATTGGCACGGCCGGTGCATAAGGCATCACCAGTGCTGCCGTTCGTATAGCAATGAATGTTACCTGTTTGCAACATAACGTTGATATGCAGAAGTAACGGCGTTGATGATACACGCAGCCTTGTGGACCACTACCAGCGTTAATAGGCTTGTAATAGGAGCATGCACCGTCTACTACGACCATGATGCTTCGATCTACAAGAAAGCTGGTGATCCAATTGCACAATTTCTCAGGAAATCCATAGGACGGAAACTTCTAAAGAAGCCCGGTGTCCCAATCCCGATCGAACGCCTTTGCAATGTCCAAACTAGCGATCAATTCCTCCCTCTTGGATTTTACATCTATGAGTCAAATAGATCAGAAGACCACCAGCTGAAGCCTGAAGGTATCTCATGAGCTGGCAGTTTTTAATGGATTCCATTATTTTGGAGAACAAGGAGGCGATGGCGATAGGCCTGCAGTTAGTTAGTTAATTAGTTAGACGTGTCTGAGTGGTCGCCTTTTTTAGGGATCATGTGGACCAAAGCTATTTTTCATGAATTCAGGACTACGCCTAGGGGTAACGGAAAAGACTCATTAAAACTGGTTCCAACTCCGAATCACACGTTTTCAGCACAATAGGAGTGACTACATCAGACACACTCGATTTGTTAAGGTCCAGGAATAGGAGTGCTTTGCACACCGAACGCAGTATAAACGTATATGCCGAGAAGTAGCCTACCTACCTACAAATACCTACAGAAAGTACCTACAAATGTTGTGCGGCAAGTCGCTGAACTAAAAATATTTGCCGAAATTCATTGCAATGATGAAATAACGTCCATGCTAATTTTTTTGTCCAGGTGATTTAGCGATAGTATGAAGTCTGTTGGCTGATTATCAGGGTGGGTCAATCTTGCGTTCGTATACTGGATGCAACAAGTCGGTCAGACGCAACATCATCGGTAATTTCACCCATGTAGGACGCAAGATTACTCACGGGATCTAAATATATATATATCAAAACCCAATTTATATATCGACGTTGGAAAGGAAAAAATTACCAAGTGACACATTGGTCGATATTGAGATTGATAATAAGATTGACATTTCAAGTTACATTTATTTTAAAAAAAGGGTCAAATACATTCATAAAATTAATATTAACAAATCAATAATTATTAAAACCTAAGGTCAATAAATTCTTTAATGTCGTATACTTTTAGTTCAATAAGCCACTTATATAGTCTCGATTTAAATAAATTCATTTTGAGTTTTTTAATGTCATTGGGAATCTTATTATATATTTTAACACACATTGCTACACAACTTTTTCTGAAATTAGCAGATCTCGGAATGACGCTTAACAATAATCTATCCGGATTTCTTTTCCATCTAGAGTTTATATCTCTGGCTTTCTGGAAGATCTCAGTATGACTTTTGACAAAGCAACTTATTTCAAAAATGTACAGTGCCGGCAACGGGAGTAAGCCCAGGTTCCAAAAAGATGCTCTACAGGACTCGCCCGGTGGAATCCCACATATGGCTCTGATGCATTTTTTTTTTGCGCTACAAATGCCCTTTGTCTCTCAGTACTATTACCCCATATCATCACCCCATAATGTAGAATGGAGGCTACATACGCGTGATAAGTGGTAATAGCTGTTTGCAAGTTAGTTACGCTTCTTGTTTTATAAATAGCATAAACAAAGCTGTTGATACGCTTGCATAGGGACTCAATATGTAATTTCCAGTTTAGGTCCTGGTCTGTCGTTACACCTAAAAATTTGGTATGTGTAATTTCTTTAATCTTTTCGATATTGAGGTTAAAATTATGTTTATCATGTTTGGGTTTATTAAAATGTATGAAATTTGATTTATTTAAATTTAATTTTAGATTATTTTCCTCTAGCCATTTAATAATGTTGTCAATAGTATTATTAATTTCATTTTCATGGTCATATATTGAATTATATTTATTTTTATCTGATGTCACAATTATTGATATGTCATCTGCAAATACGATACATTTATGACCCGTCACTCTGGTTATGTCATTAATGTATAGTATAAACATAAGTGGACCTAGCACACTTCCCTGAGGTATACCACACGTGTTATTTTTTAAGGTAGAAGAACATGTTATCAGTTCGCTATTTATGATTTTATTAACAGTGACGCACTGACACCGATTCCTCAAGTAGGACGATAGCCACTGTAGTGTAGGTCCTCTTATTCCAATCGTTTCAAGTTTATTTAATAAGAGGTCGTGGTCTACAAAATCAAACGCCTTGGACAAGTTAAAAAATAGACCTGTTGTTAGATAACCTTTATTTAATTTTGTCAGTATTGTTTGCACAAGAGTAAATATTGCTAAAGTTGTCGACTTTTCTTTTTGGAAACCGAATTGATCTTTATTAATGATGTTGTATGTGTTGCAATAATTAAGTATTCTCAGGTGCATACATTTGTCGAACACCTTCGATAGAACAGGTATAAGAGTAATTGGGCGATAATTGTTGACGTCATTTTTTTTACCTCTCTTATACTATGGTTTGACGACAGATTGTTTTAATGCTTCCGGAAACGTCCCAGATGAAAATGATAGATTAATTAAATACGTCAATACAGGCACTAGTTCATTAGTACACATTTTAATTATTCTTGTACTGATTCCGTCAAAGCCTTCTGAATTGGTGTTGTTCAAACCCATAATTTCTTTTTTTACTTCTTCTTTTGTAGTTGGAAGAAGAAACATCGTGTTTGGTATAAGTTTGCTCTTAGTAGTTGTTTTTTGTGTCTTATTTGTCGTCAGATTATATGTATTAGTCAATTCAATAAAATGGTCATTAAAAGCTGAGGCTATGTCAAAAGGATTTGTCAACTGTTTTTTGTTTAAATTTATTGCATTTATGATATTGTCACATTTTAAGCCATTGATTTCCTTTTTTATTATATTCCATGTCGCTTTACATTTGTTTTTACTTTTATTAATATATTTTATGTGCGAAATCCTTTTGGCGGTATTAATACATTTTTTTTAATACTTTCTAGTAATTTATATATTTGATTTTATTGCTTGCTGTTTTTTTTATAATAATTACACCTTAGTGACCGTTTAGTTTTACAGCTTGTTCTTAGACCTTTGCTAATCCAATCTTGTGTGTTCTTATGAGTGTTAACTTTAATTTTAATTAAAGGAAAACACATATTATAAAACATGCACAATAGTTCATGAAAGTTATTGAAGGCAGCGTTCAGACTCATATCTGCGTATACCTCAGACCAAGTGATGCTTTTCAGGCATTCCTTGAATCTGAAAATATTTTCGCAACTATAGTCCTTTTTAAGTACTGTGTAAGTTTTAGGTTTTTCAATTTTTTTTTTGCACAGGGATACATAATAACTGAGCTGTATCGTGGTCGGACAAGTATAAAGGTAGTACCGTAGCGTTAGCGTCTATAATATTACTTAGCATGTGGTCTATGCATGAGTTTTTGCATGTAGGTACATTAATATGCATTTTTAAGTTATGACTTAGACAAATATCTTGGAGGTAATTTGTTATTTTTCCCTGTTTCAGCGTATTGATGTTAAAATCATCCGTCAAAACCATTTTTGTATCAGGCTTACAGTTTCTTAATAAGTCGTGCAATAGTAGGTCTAATTTTTGTTTAAGAAAACATTCGAATCAGATGTAGGTGTTCTATAAACACATACAACCACTAATTTATGTAGAGGCATCTCGATGCCGCAGACCTCAAAGCTCTTTTGTGATGCGTACGTTCTTAGTTTTTCCATTTCTTTGTAGATACTATTTTGTTTGGCTAAGATACAGGTTCCTCCCCTCAGTTTGTCCCGACAAAACGCTGTTGCTAACTCATAGTTATAAATATTTAGGTACTTCTCGCTACCAGATCGTAGAAAAGTTTCAGATAAACATATAAGATCTGGTTCATTATCCGTCTTTTAAGTTCTTGTAATGTTATTTCTAGTAACTCCTGCTTTGCCAAGACACTCGCAATGTTTTGGTGCAAAATTTTAAAAGTTTTTTTACTGTGAGGCACGAAACAACGGTTTATTTATTTTTGGAAAAAAATTCAGTAAAGTACTTTGAGTTAAACGCGTTGGCCTATTGGCATCAGATCCACTAATAGAGGCAATAGCCCCCGATCGAACCCTGGAAAAATAGTACGGGATTGTTTGGATACTGTACTATTTTAGAGAGAGCCCTTTCCGGAGTTGGCTTAATACGTGCTATTATTTTTTTCAATTGTTTGGGATTTAGATATTCATTTTCGTAGTCAATGCAATCTATCAAATAATTAATCCACTTACATAATTGAAAAGAATTTCAGTAACACTTAGGTACATATTTGTTAATAAATTTAATACAATTATGTCATTATTTGGAAAATATCTAAGAAACCGTCGTAGCTGTGATGATAGTATATTAATATCATAGTCGTTTTCGCCAATGCAGATTATAACTTTGTCTTTCGGTTTTACATTTATGTGTCGAATATTCACGATAAAATCTGCGGACGGTGCATATGGTGTTGTTATTGCTGTGATGATGTATTTCTCGTATAGCGTGTTCGCTCGCGACTGAATTAGAGCGGTGGCGAGACCGGTGCAGCGTTGAGTTCCTATGATGTATAACCGGTTCTTATCATCTTTTTTATCAGCGCATACTAAACTCGTGGATTTAGCCTGTAAAGGCGTTTGTGTGTTGTCCAAGGCTGATGTCAATTTTTGTTCCAGAGTATTTATATATTGTTTTAAACAGACTACCTGGTTTTCAGTATATTTAAGCTGTTTCTCTAAGTCTTTAATTTTTGGTTGGAGTGCCACGGGTATGTTATTGGAACGAGCTGTTTTTCAAAGAAGTGAGAGGAGAAGATACTTCTGACTGTGGTTTGGAACGTCTATTACCTTTTTTGGCGCTCTGGGTTGTTTGGGTAACGTTATGTGAAGATTGGCATAAGGCTGTCAACGTCTTATTTTCCTTTGTCAATTTGATTATTTTCTGTCGGAGATCGTTATTTTCTAATGTTATATTGTCGAATTCGTTCTGTAGTGTGGTATATTCGGCTAATTGTGTCCTTCATTTCCTGTACTGCAATATAGTCGGTTATAGTGTAGTCTAAGCTTTTTGATAGTGGTTTATGAAAGGAATCCGCAGACTCACTCAGGTCGCGGTAGGTAGTCAGCACATGTGAGTCGTCAGGTTCGTACGAATCATGGGATGAAGTTAATGGTTGTGAGTCGTCTATTTGATTTATTGGCGAGGCATTCAGTTGAGCAATGCTTGCCTGCATTGTTTGTGATTCATCCAGCTGAGATAAAATACTTGCAGACGCCATTCCTGAAGGTTCGGTCTCGGTCGGCATAAAAAGTGCACTAGAAGTAGAAGTTAAATAATAGACCTAGCTTTAATAAATGCAGGTATTAGTCCCAAGTACCTCGTTAGAAGATAATATACCAAGGATTAGTTAACATAATTAACTTTTATTTTGATGATAACATAATTTTGTTTATCTTTTCGAAACTCCTTACCCATACAAAATGTTTCTGAAAATTATAATGTCGTGTAATTCTAAGAAAAATATATGATTATTTTGAAGTATTTCAAAGTTGCATCTCGCCGGATGATGCCCACGCAGTTGCTGATTTTGTTGCTGATATGGAACTTCAGGGAAAGGACTTTTTTATTCCATAATCTGTA
Organism: Parnassius glacialis; assembly: GCA_033319125.1. Taxonomy (NCBI): domain Eukaryota; kingdom Metazoa; phylum Arthropoda; class Insecta; order Lepidoptera; family Papilionidae; genus Parnassius; species Parnassius glacialis. Next base: position 14,624,244 of record JAVANC010000012.1, read on the forward strand.
GTGCCCATCGGAGGTAGATCCCAGCTATGAATTGATAGCTCATGTAAAATTGCATCTTGCCATAAGCGGTAGCGCTATCGGACCTGGGCTGACGCGTCGGTGTCCCAGGATACAAACACCAAGAAGAAAAGAAGTATAATAAAATATAAGAAGTATAATAAAATAAAGAAAATTCAGCTTCCAGGTCCTTCAAAAGAGTCATTGCTAACGCAAAGCAGTGCACTGATTCATGCGGAAATCTGCAGAATTAGCGAGATATTAGTTCACGTTCCATCGGAAATCCGTGCATTCTAGTCTCTCGCCAAGGCTGTCCAAGGGAACTTCTGTCAGCCATCTCTTTCATCTCTGCACAGGGAGAACGACTCACTGACCTATGCCGCAACCTAAAAATATGCACCCGATACCTAAAAATAGCGACAGTTCAGCTACAAGCCTATTACCTCCTTGTATTCCAGAATCTTGGATATTATTATAAACTGCCAGCTGATTACGTCCCTTGAGGTCTAACAGCTAATTAGTAACTGCCAATACTGTTTCCACCAAGGTCACTTAGCTGGTGATCTTCTAGTGTACCTGACTCTCAAGATGATGGATGCAGTAGAGTCCAAGAAGAAGACCTTGTCCGTTAGTTTGGACATATCAAAGGCTCGGAAAGATCGGGTTTGACACAAAGTGCTTCTTTCGAAGCTTCCTTCATATTTGCTTCCCAAGAAATTGTGTAATTGGATTACCAGTTTTATTTAATGTTCCGACTGCAAGCTCATTTATGGTAGGGTTCCACAAGGCTGCGTACTAACACCTCCAATATTTATGTTGAATATCAATAATATGTTGCTATCTAGTAACATTCATCGGTATACGAATGACAGCACAGGTGATGTATTTTACATCGGCCGTACCAATGGTTCTCGGGAACACGTCGTCGAGTACCGGAACAAACCTGTGCTTGAAGTCAAATCTTTGTTAACTAAAGTCTCAGATTGGTCTCTTAAGACATAGGTTTGCGTCTTTACCGCTAAAAAGAAACCCTTTGTTGTATCCCTTCAATTTCAGGGTTTTTTTTCATTTTCGGCTTCCATGTTATTGAATGATGTTTAGTTCCGCGGTCACTTGGAAGAGAAGGCAGAATTGGCTTCTAAAAAGCTTGGCGTGCTTAGCAGAGTGGAACAGTATTTCATGCCGGCACACTGCTTGTAACTTTACAAGACGCAGGTTCAGCCTCACATGGAATACTGTTCTCATCTCAAGGCTGTGACACCTTATTTCCAGATCATTCCACTTGTACGCATCTAGTGAAAAGCGGCTCGAATAGTTGATTTTCAAGTTCTTTCTGATCAGCTCGATTTACTGGCGCTGCGAAGAGAATTTGAGGAATTATTTGGGTTCATTCCAGCCACCAAATTCCACCAACGCACATCGTAACAAAACTGACGATGCCATATACACCATCTGGATGCTTTGGTTTCATCACTTTGCGATTTACTTGGAGATTTTCCTTGCTACAACTTCTTTGTGGGCGATTTTTCCGAACTAATATGACGTAGGCTTTCAAGAAACGAGCTTACTCCTCTTTAAAATGCCGGCCTTCAATTCCCTTGGTGTTGTGGATGCTCGTGCATGGCGGTAGACACCATCAAGAAAGCTGCATGTTCGTTTGCCCTCTCTTCTATGTATAAAAAAGTTTATAGTTCGTTAAATAATTCTAAGTAATTAGCGTTACAATGTACTTGTGAGTTCTTTTTATTTTTATAAAACCGAAGGTCTCTGACGATATTCGTAACTCGTGAAGGTACTTTTAATTTTATTTAGAAGGCTGTTTTGTTTCGGGAACCTGATATTTAATCACGAAATTGAATATTTTTTCTTATTAAAAACATTGATGTTTAATAAATAAATACTAGTGTTTTTTCTCTTTTAGGCCCGCCACATACATACGGAATTCCGTTTCGGGATTCCGTTTCGATATTCCGATTCGGAATCCCGAACGCAGCAAGTCCATATAAAATCTATGACCCGCCACAAATGTACAGTATTTTTCCGTACGGAATTTCACCAATTCGAGATTCCGTATGACCGCCTGTGCGTTCGGAATCCCGAACGGAAAAAAGCCGCTCCGAACGCAAGTCTTTCATAGATTTTGTACGAGTCGCAACACACATACGTAAATTCCGTACGGAACGCGCTCAGTATTCATCACAAGACTGAAGCGAGTAGGTGTGTTTATGTATGCTTTTACATTTAATCTTATAGGTGTATAAATTTTCGTAACTGTATTGTCTGCTGTCTTCTCTAATCACTGTAGTGTAACAAAGGCTCGGCACGCACTTAACTAAACACGTCCACTCTCGCCCGAGGCTCTCGTGTAACTGACGCGGTGCGCTCGAGACTGTGACTTATATATAAATGTATTTTTGTGTAAACACTACAGTAACCTTTCATCTTATTTTATTTAATAATTCGTCGAAAGAATTTACAGACATCCATATTTAAAAAATATCTCTGGATAGATAGATATTTTTACATAATATTTACTATATTGCAAGCTTAGTGTAATAAGGGGATGCACCCAGTAAGAATAATACAGCAACAATGGAATCGCAATTAGAAAATTGGCGTCATTTTTCGCTGGCAGAACGTCTAGACTCAATGACTAACGTCTCTTAACTGACCCTAGTTATTCCGAACGGAAAAAAACTTAAGTGTGTGATGTATTCACGGAATCCCGATTCGGGATTCCGAAACGGAACCACGAAACAGAATTCCGTATGTATGTGGCCGACCTAAAACAGGATTCCGTATGTGTGTGGCCGACCCATTCGGAATTCCGAAACGGAATCACGAAACGGAATTCCGTATATATGTGGCGGACCTTAATCCTAAAATCCGCATTGAATTATTAGGGGCAAAACCTCATTTTAATTTGTTCTCTGGTAAAAATATCCCAGACAGAAATTATCAATTATGAAGTGTTAAGTCATTTTTACCAGATCATAGAAATGTTCTTTTTATTATATTGGTATTTTTTCCATGCTCAAATTCTTCAAAAATGTCAGATTATAACTTTTTTCAGTTTTGACTTCAAGAGCCGGTTGTCAGTAGGTCAATTTTTCCTGTTCGTGATTTTTTTATTTTTTTACTAAGCGACACTAACTTCGGAAATGGTAAACAAATCGGGAACTTACTTAAAGTATGTAATAAAGTGTCCAAACAGCTTTTTAATCATGTAAGAATCATTCCCATGGGGTAAATAATACAATTAATAATTATGATTTCTTTTTCAAAATTTCAAACTTTAATCAGCTCTCCTGTAAAGTTGTCGCTTGGTAAATTTTTCCTTTTCACCGTAGATATTATATTTTAGAGATAATATAGAAATAGATTAAACTTCTTAAACTCAAATTTTACCTTGTCAAATTTTGAGACACATGAAAAAAATTATTCACAAACCCACCACCATTACATAATCCGAGATCGGATTTCGGCTCACATAACGTTTTTTTCGTGGTCTGAAGTAAACGTAAGAGCAACAAATATCCCTTTTTGATTACAAAGCTTCGGTTTAGTTTTCAAAATTGCGTTTGTGTAGAAGATCCTCTGAGTATGCAAAATTTATTTATATTTGTAACAAAATCCGGATATGGACTGTTGTTAAGGTTATTGAGGTTGTTATGGATTCAGAAACTTATTTATTATATGCTTTGATAAGAGTTACGAAAAAGTATTTTAGATAATTATGTATGGTTGTATGTGGTTTGTTGACAATTATTGTATGGTTGTGTATGTATTTTTATAATTATGTATGGTGTCTTGTAAACACCCAACGTCTAAAAATATTTTTTACTCAGTGTGTCCTTCCTACTACTACTATGCTAACGCTAAGGGAATTTACACCAATTAAGAGTTGCGGAAATCTCCATACAACGTACCATGATTTGAAAACAGAATGAGAAATATTGACATCTAAAATAGGATTAAAATGCAAGATATCATCAAGAAGGTGGCTGTCCGCAAGTAGAAATGGGCGGTACACATTGCCATAATATGTCAGAATTTCAGATGATGATGGACTTGACGGAGTGGTGGCCAAGAGGTAGGAAATTAAACGCCAAGCGTCTTATTGCTAAATAGTAGAGAGATATTTTTTAAACTTTACAAAAACTAGGAATTTCTCCGTTATCGTTTAGTTTAATACGCATAAATAGATAAATAAAATAAAAATGCATTTTAATTCTTGCATAACTAGACAAGGAAAAACATTTTTTTACTTTACAGTAACTTATAATTTTAAGTTAAGTGATTTAAGATGCTTTATTCTAATGTTATTACCGTATAAACTGAATATTTTCTTATATCGTTATGTTAAAAGAATCCAACATTTTCAAGAAAAAAAAATAACTGTTTTTAATTTATTTACACTTCTACACACACTATAGGTATCAAAAGGTCTGATTTGCGTCACTGTCAAATGGTAGTAACAATAGTGTTCATTTTGTACTTTACTTTTTTATTATTTTTAATATAATTCACTGATAATATTGGTCCGTGATTTCAATTAAAAATTAAATTCACTTTTTTTCCGTCACTCTTTCATCACATCTACATCCATCCTCCTTTACGAATCAAAATGCAGATGCGTTGTCAGCTGTAAGGACTAAGATGGAATGCCTCTTTTCCAGTAAAAAAGGTTTTCGGTACAGTTTACAATTACCATAAGAAACACAGGAGCAATAAGCCGCTATTTTACGCTGGTATTCTGTGAGAGCGTGGTCATTCCCTGTTCGAGCCTACCATTCATGCTACAACTATACAATTAATATAGCTGCAGCATAGCTCTAACACGTACACTTTTACACGTTTCTACATAATAATTTCACTTTAAACACATAAATTGCACAAATTCGTATTTCGTGCGGTATTCGGGCACTAGCGCAGTCAAACGCTTAACCACTGCGTTACATAACCGTTACTAAAATGTATATTCCTGAACTCGCCATTAAGGCCTCGTGACTTCCGCCCGTTTCTAGTTTCTAAGCGATAATACTCCTTGGGCCACGTGCCTCAAACATATTACATGTGCGTCCATACAGACAATTATTTACAGAATTATTTCCTATCGCCAATATTTTTAGGAACTTATTTATATGAACATCGTATTATCTATAGGAACATTCAAATTATTTTACCACATAAACCAATTATTTTAAAGTTGGCCACAGAAGTCACTCTCTTTACACAATCGGCACTGAATGTGTTTAATACTGGATGCGACGGAACAGGAAATAGTGCCGTACAAATGAGGAAGCCATTTCATGGGTGTAATGTATATTATAATATTTTCGTCTTGAAAGAAAATAAGACATTAACGAGACATTGACGTCTATGCAACAGCGTGACAAACTTTTTTCGCACCATTGCTCCCACCTTGTGTTTGCCTAAATGGAAGCATCAGGAACTAGACGCTCGCCATAAATTTCATAGCATACGAGGAATCCGAATCAATCTCCGCCAGCAACTATGACATTTTTATTTGCAATTTAAATTGCTGAGTTACCACGTTTTCACGTCGAACGAAAATGAAAATCTGTATATCGTAACACTCTTTGATGTTATTCGGGATCTTATTGTATATCTTTGGAGTCATAGCAAAGACACTTTTCCCATACAGGATAGTTTTATATTTTCTACCAGGGTTATTATATAATCTGCTTCTAGCGCGAAATCTCGAAGTCTCTAGTTTTTTTATATGATAAGGGTGACAAACGAGCACACAGTCCATGTGATGGTAAGTGGTTGCTGCGGCACATAGATATCTACATCTATTCTCGATTACATATCAAAATGCAGATGCGTTGTCACCCGTGAGGACTAAGATGTAATGCCTCGTTAAAAGGTTATCGGGATCTCTACACTCACCATACGAAACACAGCAGTGTTAAGCTGCTATTTTACGTTGGTATTCTGTGAGAGCGTGGTCCTTCCCCGGTCGAGCCGACCCACTCGTGCTACAACTATACCTACTACTAATATAGCTGCAGCATGGCTCTACCACGTAAAAAAACCAAGTTGTAAGTTCAAATAGTGATAGCTATTGCCTAATAAATAAAGCCAATTCAAATATGTATAATGGGCGTGTGTACGCCAAGTAATTTTAATTTCATGAAATAATCTTTACAGCTATCAATTTTTAAACCACACTTAGCACGGATACACCTTTTTTGACATTTAAAGACTTTATCTCAGTTAGTGGCGTTTCCCCAAAAGATTATTGCATATCTAAGACTGGATGCAACATAACCATAATAAACCATAATTAACGTGCAGATACTGACATGTTTGCTAGCATATATAGGTTATAAGATGACTGTGACACTTTTTTGTATATAAATTCTATATGGCTTTGCCATTTCAGATTTTTATCAATGTGAACGCCAAGAAACTTTGTTGTTGTTATTATTTGGACTTCTTTGTCATTATACTGAATTTGTGTATCAAAATTATGATTAGTTTTTTGTTTGAATTCCATTATTTTATTTTAATCTATATTTATTATTAAATTATTGTTTTGTAACCACTCAATTATTGACTTTAAGCTACTATTTATAATGTTTTCGTTATTAATAATAACTGTACAGTCATCTGCAAAGAATATAAATCCGATTGTTAGTAGATTTAGGTAGGTCGTTTATATTAATAATAAAAATTAGTGGTCCCACTTCCTTGTAGGACAGGCCTCTTCTATGATTGGATCTATAATGTATTTCATTGTTATGTTTGGAACAAATTTTTCTTATTTTCGTGATTTGAGTTCTTTCACTTAGGTACGAATTTAATAAATCGAGAATATTACCCCTTACACCGTATATCTCAAGTTTATTTAAAAGTTCTGCATGGTCCACAAAGGCCTTTGACATAATCTTTAAGGCCTTCGATATATTTTTTAAAACTATTTAAACTTATTGCCAAGCTAAATGCTCAAACACCTAGCCCGAAGAACCGTCAACTGATGGTTAGTAAGTTGCCCTATTCCGACAAGCGAAGCGTTAGGCAACCCATTAGATGAAGTATCGATCTAATGAACCATGGTCGATGGATGCAGGTTACTAAGTACCGTAATTTATGGCAATCTACTGAAGAGGCCTATCTTCAGCAGTTGACTTTTGATGGACTACAGTGAGTGAGTGAGTGAGTGAGGAGTGATTTAAGGTAAAAAAGAACTGCTTTCTAAGTGGCACCATCTTGTTAGCAAAATAAGTTGTGGATATCCTCATTGATTTTAGATTCTTATATATACGTGAGTGCGTGTCCTTATTTTATTATGATTTTGGGTGGTTTTGGACCTGGTTTTTGCATCACTTGAAATGTACGGTCTGTGATTATTAGATGAAAAAACTTAAAATGTAAACTACTTTTTCCTTTCCCCAATTTACTCTATTCTAGTACAAAAATTCTTCTTATTTGTTCTTTTCTTCTTCTTTAAAAAAAAAGTTAAATATAGTAATTCAATAAGAAATCGAACTAGCATTTTTGAAACGAAGAAACTGGAAGCTTAAGCTCTAAATATTGTTTCAATATTATGCAATACTCTATACTATAATATATATATATATATATATATATATATATATATATATATATATATATATATATATATACAATAATCATAGTAAAAGAACTATGGTTGCTTGTAAAACGTGGCAGCTTTGGTAAACATGAGAACATCCTATGAGGCAATCTATGGGAAGGCCTTTATTCAACAGATATCTGTTTAACAGCTGTTTAAATATGAATAAATATTTTATTATATTCAATATTAAGACAATATAATAAATAAAAAAACTAAAACTATATACATAATATATAGTTTTTTTTTTTATTATAGTTTTTGTATTTGTATTTAGATACAGTCCCACTCCCCGTTGTATCGCGCCTAGAACGCTGGTTGCGTTTCTTCGCCGAATGGCTATACTGAGCCTTTGAGCGTGAAAAGAACCAGCCCTCCTATCACCAGCAGCTACGACCTGTCGCGGATAGAGCGCACGTGGACCCCTCGGACCGATAGTCTCTACAGCAAACGGCACAAATATGCAGTCATCTCTCAGAGACTCATATTTGCTCTCAATTACTCAGTTCAGCTGCCTTTTATGCCGCCACGACTCTAAACGAGGTTACCCTTGAGATGAGAGGCCGTCAAAGTGTCTACGGAAGTAGCATCCCACACTAAGGCTCTCTCCCATGGGACCAATTTCATACCGTCGGGTCTCCTGCCATCGTTCCTAAATATTCCACAAGGCTCTAAAACCGACGAAACATTTATAAAAATTAGCAAGAATTACAAGAGCCCATCGTTCAAAGAATCGTGTTGTGAAAACCTACCGGCATTTTTCTTATGTGAAAGTCCATGGAGCCCAAACTTGTTTGCACTGCTACCACAGGGGCACTGATGTGGTTGACAAATCGCCGCTCCTAGTCGAATTCCTACAGCAATGTGCAAGCTTTCCCCATCAATTAATGTGACAAGATTACTTGATGGTAAAGCGTGTAACCAGTGACTAGATTCCTTAATCGAAACAGCGAGAAGGCGTACCCGATCTTGGTTACTATGGATATTATGACACAAATCTTTCTGCATGCGCCTTATCAACGGAATATCCCACTGTTTTTGTTTGTTAACTTCCAGTGAAACATTCTCGTCGGGACAAAGCGTTCGCCCTGCCTCCGTAGCAATTGTGCTTTGCTACTTGTCTACTTTATTATTTAAAATAGTGTTACATAAGTCACTGACACTATGCACGGAAGAATATGGACTATGCATAAATTAAAAACAAAATATCAAGCACTCTATAAAAAGCCATATTTAATTGCAAATACTTTTAAACGTAATTTTTCTCGTCTCGATAAAATTTCGAACGTTCGGGCTTTCATCTGCAATTATCGCACTTGAAATGATTGCAGCAGTGTATTTTTTTAAATACCAAAATAACTATCGAGCTTTCCATCAGCTAAAGATAATTTATATTCTTCAAACGTAAATTTGGCTAAGGCCACGTATTCTTAACTTTAAACATTTGCATAAGTAATTTAAACAACACTTTAAACATTTTGATACCAAAAATTATTATATTATTAATGTGACAGAGGAAATGAAGAACTTTATAAAACCTTTATTACGTTATTACGTTACTGAATGAACAGTGTAGGCAATACATTTCTGCTGTTGTTTAATTATTATTTTACTTATTATATTGTCATCTTAATGAGATACTCACTCGAGGTACAATGTTTTGTACACTTTAAATCTTGAAATGAAGTACCGTATGTAATCGCATCTGTATGTAAAGTTTTGCGTCTTACAAATGCTGGTACTATATTTTCACTGGAAATAATATTATCGTTGAGTTTTTGAAAAATAGACTTAGAATGCTTGCAAAACTCTTACTCAAAATATCATCTAGTATATATAAAATAAACTAGTGAAGATTAGATTTATCTGAGTTTGATTTTAGAAATTAATATGTCAAAGTACTAAGAACCTTATGTGGTTGCCATTCAAACTTCCAAGCATGGCAACCATGATAAATATATCCCCCTGTTTCATCAGGCCGTCACTCCATCGATCAAAGGGGAGAGTTGGAATACTGCGTATGCTACTATGAGGCTCTGAAAACCTTGCTTACCAATCGATTGTCAGTATATCGCTGGCTGGCCCGGTGCTACTTCAGCCTATAGATGTAGATCAGTACTGATCCATATCCGTTACTCTTCTCCTTTTGCGGATATCCTAGTTACGGATTTTCTTCCGCTGACAAATTACGAAAATAGTCCTTTTCATCGCACGTTGAGTAACTAAGTGCCCTCATACAGCCAACAGCGAGATACGACATTTCAGTTCTGTAAGTCATCACTGGTAATACGCACTGATTTTAAACTTACGTCTTAAGATTCTGGGGAATATTAGACAAGAAGGTTTGTGGCAGTTTCTCGAATCCAGCGCAGTCAATGGGATTTGTCTGTTAACCCTTTGTTCGAAGTTGGAAACCCCTTGGTTACCTAATCGGAAAATTTGGTCCAGGTCTATATACTCATCAACAACTTTGAGCGTTGTTTTCTAAACTACTACCAGTAAACTAGTTGTAACAGGGACGAACGGACATGATGTTTATCATGTTCATGTTGATTTTAAGATCTACCTGTTGGGGAACACTGTTAAGGTTGTTAATAATTCTACCTTAATGACTGTATCATCAGAAATTGAAAGTATATAACGTACTGGCCATTGAAGTTAATATGCTATTTTTTTCTAGTCCTGTAGCTTGGGAACGTATTTCAATGCAGCTGTGAAGAATTACGAGGATATAAAGTCACCTTATCTTACACCTATCTGCGGTTGGGTAGGTTTCGTTTTTTGGCTGTATGCTGTGATAGACATTTTAACATTACTATACAAGCACTTCAATATTCCGATATACCGACTATCAACTTAGCAACTTAGCACCTAAAGTGGCTGTAGCAACGTGAAATTCCGACTAAATCGAAGGCCTTTCTCATAGTTTACATACGTTACATATCATGGAATAGGATTAAATAGGCTTCAAGTATCGGTTTACCACCCGCTTAAAGAAACTGCTGTAATTCTATACTCTTTATTATGATGTAACCAGGAAGATGCTGCTACCCATCTTCTGGTTTAGTTTCCCTTTATCGCCCTGTTACAACGTCCACAGGAATATATGCGGTAGTGAATATTCTTACATCGCCACTATATGGTATTGTCTGTAAACGTTGATCGATAAAAAAGCTTAAAACTTTCTCCAAAAAGTAGCAAACGTTTATACCCATAAGGAGTATTAAAAATTTGGAGAGCGATATGAATAATAAATGAGCAACTAAAATATTGAAAGAGTGACGAGAAATACTTAGTGTGATTGCCAACAACACAATACAACAAAGGTGCGAGCATTTATACAATATGAAAGAAAATAACATGAGAATAATTTTGACTACATAATATGGAACTCATTAAAATATTTCTTGGTAATTTTACGCGTTAAATAAACACTTTATTTTAAGTAAAATGCAGCTAAGTCTAAATTAAAGATTACATAAACATTTAATAAAATGCGAGACGTTACTCAAACAAATTTAGGACGCTCAAACGATATCTTAAGGCTCGTTTTAAATACTCGTAAATGGTACATAATGGTTTCCTGTTGGTTCGTCCAAGAACAGAAAATTTTCCGAAAGTATTCTTGCGATCTATATTCAATAAAAATTAGTATTATATATATATATATATATATATATATATATATATATATATATATATATATATATATATATATTATCAAAAAAAAATTGTCAAAATTTTTTACTGTCAAAAGCTACGTATATTTATCTTATTTTATTTTGTTATTTGGAGGCCAATTCAGGCTTAAAATTTCAACAAAAAGATCAGAAAATATATAAAACAGTTGTTATAATAATAATTTTTTGATTTCAGACATAATACTAATTAAGAAAGGAAAATATTTCTGCTGCGTCGTTGACAACTGTGAAAGCGTAACGACTACATACAATTTTTATCAATATGGAATAAATCCAGGGAAGTAATGTGATAATATTTCATTTATAGAGTAAAGCGCTTTTATTTGGGCCGTAATTGATTGTTTCAGGGAAAGATGCGGAGTACAGCACATTTCAAGTTACTATGAATATGTAATATAAAGACTTTTGAGTGTTGTAGAGATCTGTTTAGATTTTTTAATGAATATCTCTGCTCCGCTACAGTCACAGCCGGATTTCCTACAGTGTCAAAATTGTGCAGACGGTAGGCTGTTTAAAGGTAAAAGGGGATTAAATATACATATTAAACGATGCCATAGTAAAAGTATTTCGGCTTCACAGCCTGCCGTAGAAATTCATAACCCTATTAGCAATACCTCTAATGACACAAATTTTTCCCTTTTTTCGGAGCAAATTTACAATTATTATTGTAATGTACCAGTGGTTAAAAGAATTCCTAGAGGTGCGAGGATGCAGCTTGCTAAAGCATTGTCATGCACTATTCAAAATTGTTTCACTAATAGGGAAAATAGTTGACAATAATTATTTACTTTCGCGTATTCCCATTTTCATTTTGATAAAACAATAAATAAATCAATTACGTCTCAACTAAAAGAGACATCTTTTCAAAATTTAGATTACCAAAAAAATACTCTTTTATATCGACCACGTCCTAAATTTGATTTAAAAAAGTAGTTGAGTCGAAAGTAATGGATGGCGACTTAAAAAATGCATCCCGTATTTTATTCTCAGACGACATCCTGGCTCCTCGTAATGTCGAAACTCTTGAAAGCCTTCGTCAAAAGCATCCTTCGGTCAAACATCCTCAGGGTTTACCGCTGCCTCCCAGGGCTTTTATGCAACCTTTACAAATTTCGGAAAAAGACACTTTAGAAGCAATTATGTCATTTTCGAATGGCTCTGCTGGCGGCATTGACGGAATTACGCCTCAACATCTTAAAGATCTTGTAAGCGCTTCTGCCGGTGACGCCGGCGGAGTACTTCTTAAAGACATTACAAAATTATGCAACTTTATGCTTTCTGGTAATGTTAATCCAAATTTCATTCCATTCTTATATGGGGCAAAATTATGTGCCTTCAAAAAAAAGGATAACGGTATCCGTCCTATTGCCGTTGGTTTCACATTGTGACGTTTAACTTCAAAATTAGCTTGCAAGCACATAATCCCTAACCTTAAGACCAAATTTCAGCCTACTCAACTAGGTTTTGGTACTAGAGGTGGCTGTGAGGCGGCGGTACATTCAGTGCGTACATTTTTAACAAACTCTGATGCAGATGTTTTTGTGAAGGTTGACCTAAGGAATGCTTTTAACTCTATCGATAGGGTAACCTTGCTGTAAGAAGTGGCTAATAATACCCCCGAAATTTATCATTACGTTTGGCAATTTTATAGTCAAAATACTAACTTGTTTTACGAAACCATGTTATCGATTCTGCTGTCGGTGTTCAGCAGGGTGAACCACTGGGTCCAGCACTTTTCAGTTTGGGAATTCAACCAATTATTTCAAATTCGAAATCCAAGCTGAATGTCTGGTACCTAGACGACGGTACACTGGGAGGTAGAGCAGATGACGTCCTCGGTGATCTTACTCATATTTTTCAAAATTTTAAAAATATTGGTCTTGAAGCAAATAGCAATAAATGTGAAATATTTTTTCCAATAAATTATCTACTTCTCATAGAGACACTTTAATTCAAAATTTTTATCATATTTGTCCAGGAATAAAAACTGTCAGTACGGAATCACTATACCTGCTAGGTGCCCCGTTGTTTTTCGATAGTATTAAACCTGTTCAAAAAGTTTGTTCAAACTTTGATCAGTTTTTAAACCACGTTGATAAATTGTATAAATTAAACCCCCATATAGCTCTTACTATTTTAAAATATTGTCTTCTTGTACCTAGATTTACATACTTACTCCGCTCGAGTCCAGTCTGGAAATGTTCGGATATTTTACAAGATACTGATAATAATCTTAAAATAGCTATAGAAAAAAATCTAAATTTAACTTTAAATACAACAGCCTGGACTCAAGCTACGAGTACTTTACCTATAAAATTTGGTGGCATTGGTGTGACAAATCTTTCTAGCGTTGCATTGCCTGCTTTCCTTGCTTCCGTACATAGTGTCAGTGACTTATGTAATATAATTTTAAATAATAAAGTAGACCTATGCTTTGCTGCGGAGGCAGGGCAGACATGGCAAACGCTCTGTCCTGGTGAAAATGTTCCACTGGAAGTTAACCAACAAAAACAGTGGGATATTCCGTTGGTACAGGACGTGCAGAAAGATTTGTTTCATAATCTCCATAGTGACCAAGATAAGGCACGCACGATAGCTGTTTCGGCTAAGGAATCTAGTCACTGGTTACACGCTTTACCATCAAGTAATCTCGCCACATTACTTGATGCGGAAAGCTTACGCATTGCCGTAGGAATCCGACTAGGAGGGGCGATTTGTCAACCCCATCAGTATCCCTGTGGTAGCAGCGTCGACAAGTTTGGGCTCCACGGGCTTTCATGTAAGAAAAGTGCTGGTAGATTTTCACGACACAGTTCTTTGAACGATGTCATCCGAAGGGTTCTTGTCTCTATAAATGTTCCCTCGGTTTTAGAGCCTTGTGGAATATTTAGAGACGATGGCAGGAGACCCGACGGTATGACATTGGTCCCTTGGGAGAGAGGTAAAGCCCTAGTGTGGCATGCTACTTGCGTAGACACTCTGGCGGTCTCTCATCTCAGGGGTACCTCGTTTAGAGCCGGGGCGGCATCAGAGGCAGCTGAACTGAGTAAGTGGCGCAAATATGAGTCTCTGAGAGATGACTACATATTTGTGCCATTTGCTGTAGAGACTATCGGTCCGTGGGGTCCACGTGCGGTGGAGTTCCTAAAGGAACTCCATCCGCGGCTGGTCGTTGCTGCTGGTGATAAGAGAGCTGGTTCTTTCCTCGCTCAAAGGCTAAGTATAGCCATTCAGCGGGGAAACGCAGCCAGCGTTCTTGGCACGATACCGCGGGGAGTAGGACTATATGATATTTAAGTTTCTAGTTTTAGTTTTTTTTTAATTATTATTATAGTTTTTAGTATTGTAGATAAAAATTATAAATGTTAAATAACCAGTTGTAATTAATTTATTTTCTATATTAAAAAATAAAAATTGTTTTCGAACGTTGTAGTCGCTCGCGGCCAAGTTCACTTAGTATTTCAATAAAAGAAAACATCCTAATTTCAATAGAGAAGATGGCTGGGTGATATCATCTGCTTGGAATCCTATAATTAATAAAATTAAATAAACAAACCCAATAAAGCATACAAGTGCAAGATTTAAAGAGACTACAAGTTCATAGTGCGTAGATTTTAATTTAAAGGCAGCCGTGGTTTATTATCACATTGAGACATGGAAAATTTCGCCCGCCCCCCAGTGACCAGTGAAAAGTTAATATACCTACGCGATAAAATCCGTAAAAACTAATTTTATTGTTATTTCAACCAGATGCAGAATATTCATTAACACGCCTTACAAAGAATAAGGTGAGAACACTGACTGGCAAATATGAAAATAGGATATTTAATATATTTTGAGTACCTAAATATTTTTTTAATTTGCTTTACATAGTTAGTAGTACACGTAGTATACTCTTTTTTACTGAGCGACAAATGTGCTCACATTCCACCTGAGGGTAAGTAGATTTTGTGACCCAATCCATCCATAAACCATCAATTAAGATCCAAGGACAAACAAAACCATGCTGGAGGTTGGATGTTGCATGTTGCATTTTGGATATATATATCTACTAGCTGGCCAGGCAGACGTTGTTCTGCCCTTTTTGACGACCCTTCATATAAAAAATCCTTAAATTCGTGATAAAAAAATATTGAGTGTCACTTATCAGGATAAAAACTATCCTATCTCTCAAGTTGGACGAAACTGCACAGAGTGTGCGAAATTTCATTGAAATCAAATCAGTAGTTTAGGAGTTCATCGCGGACAAACAACGTGACACGTAATTTTTATATATAAAGATGTGCCACAGCATTATTTATACTTTGTTTTTGATAGTTCTAAAATATTCGTATAATATAGAATATTTATATGCAAAAGAAGATAATGAAGGTAGAGGCAAACTTCACACTACAGTTTTAAAAACAAATAAAAAAAATTCAGTCTTATACAGCTAAATGCCAGTCTAGATATTTGAGTTTATTAATAAAGTATGAGATTTTCAATTTCTTAGATTCGAATTTTGATTGATTTCATTATTTCTTAAATAATTTAATTTTTTCCCATGAATCTCGGTTTTGTACTATAATTGTAAATAGTGTGACCAGCCCTCCGCTCCTGCCGCTTATGGAGCTCGTCAGTTTCTCAGAAAGAAGTTTAGGGTAGTTATTTATCTTATTGAAGGATGTTTAGTTGTTGGACGGTGCTCGCTCTGATTACAAGCCTATTAACGTTGGTGTTCCACAAAGCTGCGTGCTATCACATACGCTGTTTCTTCTGCATATCAATAATATGTTGCAAACGGGTGATTTTAATTTTTAATATTTTGCACTTTATAATTCTTTTAAAAAATCACTTTTTAGTTATATTAATAGTTTGGTTTATTCATTTCTAATGTAATTAATATAAAATATAACTAATAATACAGAAACAAACCTAAAAGATAACATTTTCCAAAGAAATTATCGTCCCCGCTATGAAATCTGTCAAATATTTTACCTCACTGTAAAGTGGCGCCGCCCTGGTGGCAGAAAAGGTCGTGGATGCCCTCATCATCATCATTATAGCCCCTCACAAGTCCACTGCGGAACATAGGCCTCCCCCAAAGAATGCCACAAAGCACGGTCCTGAGCCACCTGCATCCATCGACTTCCTGCATATCTTACCAGATCGTCACTCTATCTAGTGGGGGGACGCCCTACACTTCGCCTGCCGGTACGAGGCTGCCACTCGAGAACCTTTCTTCCCCATCGGTTGTCGGTTCTTCGAGCTATATGGCCGGCCTCTTGCCACTTCAGCTTACTAATCCGTTGGGCTATGTCGGTCACTCTGGTTCTACTGCGAATATTCTCATTTAGCCTTCTCTCCATAGCTCGCTGTGCAACCTTGAGCTTCCTTTTCCGGCCAGCAGTGAAGGACCACGTCTCAGTTCCATATGTCATCACTGGCAACACGCACTGAGTGTACAGTCTCGTTTTCAAATTTTGAGGTATACCTGACGAGAAGATGTGCCGTAATTTCCCGAACGCTGCCCAACCGAGTTGAATCCGTCGATTGACCTCTCGGTCGAAGTTGGACTTACCTAGTCGGACTATTTATCCTAGGTAAACATACTCGTCAACAACTTCGGGCTAAGTGTTCCCAACAACTACCGGCATAGGTGTGGCATGGACATTAAACATGATCTTTGTTTTGTCCATGTTCATCTTAAGACCTATCCGTTGGGAAACACTATTGAGGTCATTGAGCATAGTGCTTAGGTCCTAATTGTTGGTATTATCCAAAAAAAATTTTTTTGTTTCGGTGTTTAATAGTACGAACGTCATAAAGTGTGCTCCGTAAATATAAATTCATAACTGTTTAAGAACCAAAAAATTAGGACGAAAAGTGCAAATAAAGTATTAAAAATCGTGTGTTTTGCCCAGAACAAAATAAGTACTAATAATTTAACTTTGTAGTATTCTTACGTATTCTATCCTATCACATAAACAATAATTAATTTTGACATATAGCAGTGCCACTAACATCAGAGAAAGATTACTTTTGGCTTGGATGCGTGTCTTTTAAACCTATAACGGAACTTTGCGTTTCGTTCCACCACAGAATAAATAAGCTGCGTTCACAACTTAGGAGAATTCCTCCAAGGCTTAATATTACGTTCCACTGCATGCAAGGGGACAGTAAGGAAAATAGAAAACCTTCAATCTCTTTTCGACCAAATAAAAATAGAAATGTTAAAACAAACCGATGACATTATGACACGAATCGGTGAAAAATTAATTCCTTTCAGAGTTGAAATGCAGAAATTAAGTTCAGTTAAGTTCAGAAAACTAGAAATTAAAGGAAAAGATAAAAAATATAGAAAAACATATCAGATCAAATAACCTAATTTTATATGGAATAAATTAAAACAAAAAAATCGACCGACAATCTCATCGAAATCATTATAAAGAAATTTAAAGACGATCTAAATATTACCATAGAAGACAGAGACATAAATACGATGTACAGAATTGGTAAAAACAACATAGAAAATGCAAAGGACAGGCCAATCCTCCTGGCATTTGTAAACTTCTGGAAGAAAAACTCAATAATAGCAAATAAAAAGAAATTGAAAAATGTTTATGTATCTGAAGACTACCCGAAAGAAATCCTCGACATGAGAAAGAAACTACAGCCTAAATTGGAAGAAGAAAGAAAGAAAGGAAATTATGCATACGTAAATTATGACAAGTTAGTTATCAAAGGAGGAAACCAGGAGTTAAGAAACGCAAAAGAAAACCATCAACCTCGCCCAATATAAAAGAACACCCCCGTAAACAACACCTATCAACTAAACCACGCCGTCTAAATGCTTTTGATTTAATGAGACATAAAAGCAACTTTTTGCCTTCGACCAACTCGCCAACTGATCAGAACGCATAGGATATTGCCATCAGCTACCGAAACAAAACACTAAATAAACAAGAATTTAAAGATAACAGAAAAAAAAACATTCCCCAACCCGACTTGTCCTCGTGGAGAATCAGACTGCAACCCTCCACTAAATACAGAAACAGATAAAGATATAAACCAAACCAAAGGACAAGTACAACAAGTAGGATTTCTGTTCAAGAAAAAATATAAAAACAACATTACCAACTTTATAGGAATCTCAGAAAGAGTAGCACTGTACAAGTAAATTTTGAATGCTTCTCCTTATTAACAATTCAAACATATTTACCGACTAAGTGATCAACGGGAGAAGAAATTGAAGAATTCTACAATGACATTGAATATGCCTACACCAAGACCGAAATAAAGGTTATAGACATTGGAGATTTCAATGCTAAAATTGGTTGTTTACAAGCAAACTAGTACCCAATAATGGAAAAAAGTGTTTACGGAGTGCGCAATGAAAAAGGTGAACATCTCTTAAGCTACGCTTATCAACACAAATTGTCAATAATGAAGTCATTTTTTAAAAACAAGGAGAACCAAAGATGGACCCATGTCCATCTTTGGTTCTCCTTGTTATTTAATAACCATTTATTGCCATACCAAAAAACTAAAAATGAAATAGATTTTATAATGATAAACCACCATAAGCTTGCTACAAATATTGAAGTACTAAGCTAATTCAATTTCTCTTTCGATTAAAAATTAGTGAGAGTAACACTACGTTTATTTCGTCCAATAGAGAGCAGAAAAACCTACACAACTCAACCTAAAATCCCCAAGACAGAAGCAGAAATCAAAAATTACATCGAAAATCTATGTGCACACA
The DNA here is from genome assembly GCA_033319125.1 of Parnassius glacialis. Taxonomy (NCBI): domain Eukaryota; kingdom Metazoa; phylum Arthropoda; class Insecta; order Lepidoptera; family Papilionidae; genus Parnassius; species Parnassius glacialis. Next base: position 14,643,310 of record JAVANC010000012.1, read on the forward strand.
CAAAATATATAGAAACAGAATGCATTGACACCCAAAAATATTACAATATCCTGGAAGGAGGTATAACAGAAAGCTTAAAATGCAAAAACACTACAAGGGATCATCAACATAATATTTTCTCTGAAGACACTTTCCAGCTTATAAAAAGGCGCACAGAACTTCTACACACAAAGAATAAAACCAAAGAAATGAAAGAAGAACTTAGCAAAATATACAAAGAGGCTAATAGATCAATCCGTAAGGACCACAACAATCACAGATATGAGATTATTTCAATAAACATTGAGAATTTTAGAAGTGCCAAAAAAGCTTATAAAGAAATAAATATATTCAAATCATGGATTCAGAAACTTGAGCACAATTCACAAGAAACAAAATCTAGAAAAGATATAATAAGCCATGCAACAAGCTTTTACCAAAACTAATACAAGAAACAAAATAACACCGAAATGGAAACGCAAGCAACTCACATAAATACGAGTGACTGTATCAGACCAATTGAAAACTCCGAAGTTTACGAATATGTCAAAAAGCTGAAGGCTGAGAAGAGTCCCGGACCAGATGGAATATGCAACGAAGCCCTTAAAATAGGAGCACCCATCCTAAACCGCCATTTAACGCAACTATTTAATATTAATATCATATTACGAAGAAAAAGTACCAACCCAATAGTGTACATCAGACATAATTTTGCTCTTCAAAAAAGGAAACACCTTGGACATAGGGAATTATAGACCCATAAGTCTGATGGCATCATCATTACAGCCCTTCACAAGTCCACTGCTGAACATAGGCCTCCCTCAAGGACTACCATAAAGCACAGTCCTGAGTCACCTGCATCCATCGACTTCTTGCATATCTTACCAGGTCGTCACTCCATCTAGTAGGGGGCGCCCTACACTTCGTCTGCTGGTACGAGGCCGCCACTCGAGAACCTTTTTCCCCATCGGCTGTCGGTTCTTCGAGCAATATGGCCGGCCCATTGCCATTTCAGCTTACTAATCCGTTGGGCTATGTCGGTCACTCTGGTTCTACTGCGGATATCCTCATTTCTAAGTTTATCACGCAGAGATACTCCGAGCATAGCCGTCTCCATAGCTCGCTGAGCGACCTTGAGCTTCCTCATCCAGCCAGCAGTGAATCACCACGTCTCAGATCCGTAAGTCATCACTGGCAACACGCACTGGTTGTACAATTTCGTTTTAAGGTTTTGAGGTATGTCTGACGAGATGTGCCGTAATTTCCCGAATGCTGCTCAACCGAATTGAATCCGTCGATTGACCTCTCGGTCGAAGTTGGACTTACCTAGTCGAAATATTTGTCCCAGATAAACATACTCGTCAACAACTTCGAGCTTAGTGCTCCCAACAACTACCGGCATGGGTGTGACATGGACATTAAACATGATCTTTGTATTGTCCATGTTCATCTTAAGACCTATCCGTTGGGAGACACTATTGAGGTCATTGAGCATAGTGCTTAGGTCCTCCAGCGATTCTGCCATAAGGACTATATCGTCGGCAAATCGAAGGTGAGTGATGTACTCGCCATTGATGTTAATACCGTATCCTTTCCAGTCCAGAAGCTTGAAAACGTCTTCCAATGCAGCGGTGAAGAGTTTCGGGGATATAACATCACCCTGTCTTACACTTCTCTGCAATTGGATAGGTTCCGTACTCTGGTTCTGTACTCGGATAGCCATCGTAGCTCTACGTTACAAATACTTCAGCACTTCGATATACCGACAGTCAACTTGGCACCGCTGAAGGGACTGCAGCACCGCCCAAATTTCGACGGAATCAAAGGCTTTCTCATAGTCCACATACGCTAGACTTAGTGGCAAATTGTACTCTTCGGACTTCTGTAATTTGCAATTTGCCGTAGGGTATGTATGTGGTCTATGGTGCTAAAGCCCTTTCGGAAACCGCCTTGTTCGGGAGGCTGGAAGTCGTCAAGTCTGCGCGCGAGGCAATTCGTAATGACTCTCAAAAACAGCAAGTAGACGCGGTTCAGAAGGGAAATCGGTCTATAGTTCTTCAAGAGACTGTTGTCACCTTTCTTGAAGAACAAGACCACCACACGTCTGCTCCACGCCTCCAGTGTAGTGCCACCATGGAGGACAGAATTAAAGAGCCTCTGAAGAACTCTAGTACCTGTATTCCACCCGCTTTCATAAGCTCCGCTGTAATTCCATCCTCGCCTGGGGCCTTGCCGTTTTTAAGGTGCTGGAGAGCCATTTTAATCTCGCTCAGACTGACATCCAGGATATCCTCGGAATAGTTTCGGATAAGACTCGCTCTTGGATCGTTACTCACACCTATGTGTGACTCCAACGATGATTTGTACAGCTGCCCATAGAACCTCTCAATCTCACTCAAAATCTCAGGGGTCCCGGAAACGACGCTGCCACACTCGGTCTTCAACTTCGACAGTTGGCTCTTTCTGGCAGACAGATCTCTAGCAAAGCCTTTGGAGCCCTGGTTCTGCTCGATCGCTTCTTTAATACGAGAAGTATTAAAGTTGCGTAAGTCTCGCCGCATGCATTTGGAGATCTGTCTGTTCAGTTGCCTGTATGCTGTCAAATCTAATGAAGACTGCAGCTTCATATCCCGTCTAACAGCCATGAGATTAAGAGTGTGATCGGGGAGTTTTTGTATTCTTCTGGGGCGGGTCTTGCAAAACTCAACTCCGACCGCATGGACAGTTTTCACGAGTCAGTCATATCGTCCACTGCATTGCAATCTTCTAGGCACTGAAAACGGCTTCGTAGCTCGAGCTGAAAGGTTTCGGGACTTTGGATTAGAGCAAGAGGGGGACGGATCGTTGAATTCATTAGACGTGACCTCTCCCACTTAACGTTTAGGTTCAGTGTGCCGCTCACCCTTCGGTGATCGCTGCCGGTTTTCGCCCTCGCGATCACTGATACATCACTGAACAGTTGTCGTCTGGTCGTCATTATGAAGTCAATCTTATTTTTTGTCAAACCGTCGGGGCTCGACCAGGTCCACTTCCTGTGTGGCCGCTTCTGGAAGAAAGAGTTCATTATATAGAGTCCCTCTTTCTCAATGAAGTCGGCCAGGTGCTGGCCCTTGGGTTCCGTTGCCCTATTCCCAAATTCCCTCCTTTCAGCTCACCGTTCTCTCTTGTGCCTAGTTTTGCGTTGAAGTCTCCCATTAACACCGTATAGTGGGTTTTGGAGGAATGCATGGCTCTAGAGATATCCTCATACATTTCCTCCACCTCTTCATCGGCGTGTGACGAGGTTGGTGTGTAAACTTGTATGCCCTTCAGCGAATACCGTTTGGTGATTCTGAGTATAAGGTACGCAACCCTCGTCGACACACTTCCAATCTTTACAACGTTGTTAACGAGAGACTGGTGGACGATAAATCCGACACCTCCTTGAGACAGATGGTCGCCCTCCCGGTGATAGAAGAAATTGCCGGATTGGAGGATCCTCCCCCTTTCTTCGAACTTCGGAAAATCCTTTGAAATTCCAGCGCAACTTGTCTATCTCTTCTTCCAGCTCCAGGATCTTTTCGTCAGTTAGTTAGGTTCAGTCAGCTAGTTCGTTAGGTGCGTGCGTTATAAGTTGCCAGGTCGAGTCGTCATAGGTGGCATCCGAACCTCCACCGGATAGTCTTAGCACATTTTTAGTCTGATGGCAAGTTATATACAAATTATTCTCATCCGTAATATCAAAGAGTATATCCGACGACATTGACAAACAGCAACCAAAGGAACAAGCGGGATTCAGTTCGGGCTTTAATACAATGGACCACATACAGACAATAGAACAGATTATAGAAAAAAACAGAAAATACAATAGAGCTCCGTATGTGGCCTTCATTGACTACAGCAAAACTTTTGACAGTATCAGTCACTGTTCAATCTGGAACGCATTACAACAATTAAACATTAATTCGAAATACATCAATATCTTGAAAGATATTTATAAAAATGCACGAGCAGAATAAAATTAGAAAATAGAGGAGACGAAATAAACATAGAACGAGGCCTCAGGCAAGGAGATTCTCTATCCCCAAAACTGTTTATAGCAGTACTTGAAAATATTTTCCAAAAGATAGACTGGAAAAATAGAGGAGTGTACATCAACTGACACTATTTAAACCATCTGAGGTTCGCTGATGACATTGTTGTAATAGCTGAAACCGCCAAAGACTAGAGGAAACGATGACATCACTTGACTGCGAAAGTTTCAAAATTGGCCTGGAAATAAATGCAGGTAAAACTAAGATAATAACCAACAGTTGTGAACGCCCGATAGCGATAAAAGGCAACAATATAGAATATGTCAGTGAATACATCTACTTGGGTAAACAAATTTCATTTAAAACGTCAAGCAATGAAGAAGAAGTAACAAGAAGAATTAACGCAACTTGGATGAAATTTTGGGCATTAAGAGAAATCTTCAAAGGGAACTACAACTTGCACATGAAAAATACAATATTCGATACATGCCTATTACCCTGCTTGCTGTGGCTGCCAAACTTGGGTATTCACAAACACAATTAAAAAAAATCAAATGCAGTCAAACAGCAATGGAAAGAAGCATGTTGGGAATTAGAAGAATACATAAAATTAAGAACCAAGTCATTTGTCAAAAAACTAAACTTACAGATCAATCAAGCACGCACTCTTATTAAAGTGGAGATTGGCCGGCCACCTCTCACGATACCCAGATAGAATATGGATCATTGAAGCCACACGATGGAAAGGACCAAAGGCGAAAAGGAATGTCGGTCGACAATTAACAGGTGGGCTGATGACATAATATACGTCGCAGGAAACAACTGGATGAAGTCAGGCAAGGACAGGGAGTCATGGAAAAGTATGGAGGAGGCCTTTACCCAAACAGGGGTCCATATCTTATAAATAACACTAACGTTAATTATAAGTATTTCTTTCTTAATTTTAAGCTATAACCTACTAACAAATACAGAAATGTAAAAAGAAAGTGATGATATGGAATTATTATCCGAACAATTCCTCAGAGCGGAAAAATTCCCGATTCCATCCACACCATATAAATGCTTGGCGGTCGACTGTACGTTTCACGAGATTTTTTTTCTGCCTACAACCTCTCTTTGGAATAGCTTACCACCGGCGATTTTTACGGATCGATACGACGTAGGGACCTTCAAGAAAAGAGCTTACTCCTTTCTAAAAGGCCGGCAACATACCTGTAATTCCCCTCGCGTTACAATTGTTCATAGGCGGCTGTAGTTACTTACCATCAGGTGAGCCGTGTGCTCGTTTGCCTCTCCCCCTTCCTATAAAGAAAAACTCGCCATTGATGTTAATACCGTGTAATTTCCAGTCCAGTAGCCTATAAACTTCTTCCAATGCAGCGGTGAAGAGTTTCGCAGATAAAACGTCACCCTGTCTTACACCTCTCTGCAGTTAGATAGGTTACGTACTCTGGTTCTGTACTCGGATAGCTATCGTAGGCCTACTGTACAAAAACTTTAGCACTTCGATATACCGACAGTCAATTTGACAATACTGAAAGGACTTCACCACCGCACAAATTTCAACGGAATCGAAGGCTTTCTCATAGTCAACATACGCAAGACATAGTGGTAGCCTTGTACCGGTAGGCAAAGTGTAGGGGTGACCGCCCAGCTAGATGGAGTGAGGACCTGGTAAAACATGCAGGAAATTGATAGATGCAGGTAGCTCAGGAGCGTGCTTTGTGGCATTACTTGGGGGAGGCCTATGTTAAGCAATGGATTTGTGAAGGAATGTAATGATAATGATTATGATGATAAATTCCGGAAGAAAGTATTTATCACAGTAATGAGCGAGTCTCTTGCAATGATGGAAGGTTTCATATATATGTGTTAGGTAAAACGTCTATGTAATTACGCACTGTACTGCAGTACGCGACACAATGACTAAACGTGACTTATTCCACGCATTGCTCGCTGGTGGCTTTTAATTCAAGCCTATGATATTACTATTGACTATAGACCGGGTGAGTGTATGAAGCATATAGACAACTTAAGTAGAAATCCGATAGATGCCGTTAATGTGTACCTTTTAGAAGTAAACAATTGGTTAAGTACATTGTAATGTCAAGATGAAAAGTCAAAACGAATTATTGATTTACTGAAAAGGGGGTGTACAGATAGGAATATAGGGAATAATTATATAACCGTTGATGGTAGGCTTTATCGTAAAACTCTTTACGGTACCTGATTAATTATAACAAACTTAACGTGAAGGAAAATATTACAAATGCATTATGACGATATTGGCCATGTAGGATTAAAACGGTGCTCAGAACTTATTAAAATTAATTTTTGATTTCGAAAAACGTCCCAATATATACAGAAATATGTGGCGTCATGTTTACATTGCACGTATGGTAAATATTTTTTTCGTTATTCGGTTTCCCAGATCACGTAGTTTCCGCTCATGGTAAGGCCTTTACGAGTAGATATTTCAAGAAGATTATAACGGAAAAGCAGTTAAAACACACTTTAACAGCTATTGAGTGTCCTAATGGGCACGTAGAACACACTAGTCCCACAATTCTCGATGCGTTGAGAGCCACGGAACCTTGCGAGGCCTCTCATAAATGGGAAAATAGTTTAGCAAATTTAATATGGGGTATTATTATTACTGTTAATGAAACAACAGAGTATAAGCTATTCGATGATTTCTACATCCATAATCGGATTTCTGTGCCAGTGCAATCAAGACGCAATAAGGCTACTAATCAGATTAGAATAGCTAGCAAGAAAATGAAACGTAGCTTTGATAAAGGGCGTAAAAATAGTATGGTTTCCAAAAATGGTGATTACGTACTTTGGCATCAGGCGTCGACTACTAGCGGCAATAAGGTTAGCTCTAAGTTAGATGATTTGTACTCTGGCCCATATGTGATAATAAAGAAGTTAGGTAATGATTGATGTAAACTAAGAAATATAAAAGGTCTTAGAGGATACAAGAAGTTTGCAGGCCTAGTATCCGCTGATTTGTTACAATCATATCATAGCGTTGCTTCTATGTCCGACAGCGCCAGTAGTGTGAATGAACAATTGGAAACCGAAGATCTAGTAGATCTTCTTGAGAGCTAGATCTAAGTTCATTTCCCTATAATTCAACGTGTTTCTAGAGCTGACTTGTAATCATAGTTTTGTATTTCCATTGCGGGAGCAATTGTTAAAAGATAGCCGAGTGTAACGCTAGATGTCGCTACCAGACATTAATCTAGCTGTCAAGCCCGCCACACCTAGCCGCTACGTCATTTTTCCCACCACGTGAGTCATGCCCCGCCAAATTCAGAGCCAGGGGGGGAGGTGAAGTAGTCACTAGCCAGCCTTAAATCCTTTAAAAATAATTGTAAAGGAAAACTCTGCACGAATAAAAGTATATATAAATTCCTTTTTATTTTTTTACCTCTGTCGTTATGTATTAGTACTGCTCCTAAAAAGTGTAAAATATCTGAAAGAAACATGAAATTCGCCGACACGCAAGTTATGAAATGTAGTACCTTTGTTTTGAATTATGAGGTTATAATGGATTTTATCACGCAAGTAAAATCCAAATAAACAAACCAAATAACCATTTTTAGTTAATGTCATAATATAACTCTATACATACTGAGCAACATTTGATGCTTTACAAGTGCAATCGAAAGTCAATAGTATAACTACCACTGAAACTGAGTAAAATGGTAACATCAATATGTATACTAACTATGAAAACCGACGAAACAACGCTTAATGTAGTAGGTTGCGATGAAAATTGTGAGCCATGAGGAAAATACTTTTAAAATTTTAGCTACATTTCAATTTACCAGCATTTAAATTTCGAAACAAAAGCATGTCGTTCGCAATTTTCTATACGCGGTTTAACCACTAAGTGCTCGTTGATATGTGAGTAGTTTGACCTACTTAGGTTCCGTATCTGAAAAAAATAGCTGATACTTTTCGACAGAGCGGCGTTTTCGTGGCGTTCAAAACAAATATTTATCTTAAAATTACCTGTAGTAATAAAGATATGTTGCAATTATCTGGATTACATCAGCAGGTTAATTGTTAAAAATGATAATAGCGAAAGCGGATGTTCAACTTGCTCTCATGCTTACTCAATTAATTCAGCAATTCAGGATATAGCAAATACAGTTCGACCATACCATACTATGTCCCCGTCACAATTACACAATAGTGTAACGTGCAGGACATAATAACATGGTAACACCAAAGTATGTAAACCAACAGCGACACTATCAATCTCAATGTAACACAGAGCAGCCTCTCAGCAACACCATCTTCCTTGCCTGCACAAAAGGAATAACTACAAAGAACAAAACCGCTATACTGTCGTTTTACGAGTTTTAGCACTCGTAGCATGACTTCACTCGTAGAATGACTTACACGGAATATCCCGCACACGACGCCTACACTAAGTTTTATACTGCACAAACGTGAGCGGGGTTCTCGATATACCCTCAATCCTACCACGCCACCATATATGACACACCACTAGAGTGATGCAACATCTCGCTCACTCTCGATTCATCCGGTATTAGTAAATACGAGCCGATAGATAACTTAGATATTCGTCAAAAGTCTGGTGTTTACAAACTTGTTTGTGACGTGCCACGCTGTTTACATGGGTTAAACTGGTCGCAACTTCGAAACACGTTATATAGAGATATTACAGATATTGTAATCCCGATAAATCACATTTTGCTAAACATCTCTAGGACACTGGACACGACCCAGCGAATGAACACTCCTTTATAGTCTTACATACTTGTAATAAAGGGCTACAACTGTGTGTGCTGAAACAGTTAGAGATATAATAATAATAATAATTTTTATTGACAAATGAAGCCGTAAACTTAATACAAAGTTATTGTAGATAAATTGTTACAAGATGGCTAGCCTAAATGACCTAGAAATAAGTTGATCCCCTGACTTTCATGCTAGGGTAACCTGTGTTACGAAAGTCAGTGGTTCGGCTCTTTAAAAGGTATTCCATATTTTTTTTATAGAATAGGGGTCAAACAAGCATGCGGCTCACCTGATGGTAAGTGACTACCGCCGCCCATGAACAACCGCAACACCAGGGGAATTGCAGATGCGTTGCCGGCCTTTTAGAAAGGTGTAAGCTCTTTTCTTGAAGGTTCCTAAGTCGAATCGGTCCGGAAAATTCGCTGGTGGTAATTGATTCCACAAGGAAGTCGTGCGAGGGAGAAAACTTCTTCTAAATCGCACAGTGGTGGACCGCCCATCATCCAAATGGTATGGATGGTAACACGAGTTTTGTCGCGATGTGCGATGATGAAATTGAGCGGCTGGAATTATTTCGAACAATTCCTCAGAGCACTCCCCGTGATAGATGCGATAAAATACGCAAAGAGATGCAACATCTCTACGCAGTGCCAGTGTATCGAGCCGATCAGAAAGAACTCGGTCGTCGACGATTCGAACTGCTCTGCGGTGGATGCGGTCAAATGGAAGGAGCTGGCACTGGGGTGCCCCGGCCCAGAGATGAGAACAGTATTCCATGTGGGGCCGAACTTGCGCTTTGTAAAGTTGCAAGCGATGTACCGGCATGAAATATGTAGTGTTATGCTACTTACATATCATTTTACACTATTTTAAATTTATTTTTCCATTCTGTTTTTGATTTTCTGCATTCACTGGATATTTTGCATCACTTTTATTTCCATAGGATCCTGTAACGTTTTTAGACCACAAGAACACAATAACAAATCATTTTCACTTCATATTTTCACGCTATCAGCACTTTTTAAATTGGTGTCGATGGAGTCTACCTTTTTCGATCTTTTATTTAGTTCTCCGTAACTCTGCAATTTCGGATTTCGTGCGCGCTGTTGCGCTACCTTTTTTTCTATATCAATAATATCTCATTTTTTACTTAAATCTTGCCGTTTCTCTATTACGAGCCTGAAACCAAAATTTGACATGTTTTGACATCGCTGTTTATCTGGTTGTCATGGCAATTTTTATAAAAATTCGTTACCGGTCTGATGTTTTTACTTCAATACTTCCACAAAAATACTCTTTTTCTCTTGGCCATTTACAAAAATTTGCTTTTAATTTAAATAATTTCCCGTTCTTATCCCAGATCCGTTGTCGAGCGCGGAGCTCTCTAAAAAGGTATAAAAGCCGAACAATCGGCCAATAAAGGCAGTCTCGCTTCAGCTTTCAAACTGGAAGCATCTCCTAAAGGCCTTATCTCGGGGCCGCACTGCTCCGGGATCCTGCAAGCCTCTGCCTTCACCTGAAGTCGTCGCCTAGCCACGCCTACGCCTCCACCTACTAGTGCCCGCGCTATCTTTAGCCGCTGTGCGTGCTTGCTCCAGGCGCTGTGAGCGTTTACTCCAGGCGCTGAGAGCGCCTAATCAAGGCGCAGCGTGTGCCTACTCTGGGCGCTGCGTGTGCCTACTCCAAGCGCAGCGTGTGCCTACTCCAAGCGCTGCGTGTGCCTACTCCAGGCGCAGCGTGTGCCTACTCTGGACGCTGCGTGTGACTACTCCAAGCGCTGCGTGTGCCTACTCCAGGCGCTGCGTGTGCCTAGACCAGGCGCTGCGTGTCACCACCGCCAAGTGCGGTGTGCCACTTTGATTTTCAGGCTCCGCTTCAGTATTCATCTATCTTTATTATTTAAAAAAAAAAAAAATAATTGTAATTCACGTCACCCATCACCATCATCATACTTCATTTTTTTTATATAAAATTGTAAATATATTTTTTAAAATTTTAAATAAATTATTTTTTTTGTTCTATTTTTTTTGTTGTTTCGTTATTGTTAGGTTAGGTTCTTTTTTTTTAATTGTCGCTTCACGACAAATACTGTCTCGCTCTGCTGAGCACGTCAAGCTATTTAGAGGCCAATTTGGCCTTCCCTTCCAAGTGACCACGAAACTGCACACTATTCGATATGTCGACAGTGTAACAGCATAAGGAGTTGATTTAATTGGTGATTACATTATGGTAAGCAGTTTAAGAACAGGCAGTTAAGGAAAAAGAAAAGTTTGGTGATGAATATGTATGGTATGGAGTGTGTCTGCGTGTGTACGTGTGTGCATGTGTGCGTGTGTGCATGTGTGCGTGTGTGCGTGTATGTGTATGTGTGTGTGTGTGTGTGTGTGTGTGTGTGTGTGTGTATGTGTGTGTGTGTGTGTGTGTGTGTGTGTTTGTGAGTGTGAGTGTGTGTGTATGTGTGAGTGTGTGTGTGTGTGTGTGTGTGTGTATGTATATGTGTATGAGTGTGCGTGCATGCGTGCAAGAGTGCGTGCATGATTGTGTGCGTGCATACGAGCATGCGTGAGCGCGTGCGTGCATTTGAGCATGCGTGCGTGCGTTCGGGCATGCGTGCGTGCGTGCGTGTTTGCGTGCATGCGTAAGTGCTTACGTGCGTGCATTCGTGCGTGCGTGCGTGCGTGTTTGCGTGCGTGCGTGCGTGCGTGCATGAGCGAGTGCGCGTGTGCGTGTGTGTGTGAGTGTGTGTGTATGTGTATGAGTGTGCGTGCATGCTTGTGTGTGTGCATACGAGTATGTGTGAGCGCGTGCGTGCGTTCGGGCATGCGTGCGTGCGTTCGGGCATGCGTGCGTGCGTTCGGGCAAGCGTGCGTGCGTGCGTGCGTTCTGGCATGCGTGCGTGCCTGCGTGCTTACGTGCGTGCTTAAGTGCTTGCGTGCGTGCATTCGTGCGTGTGTGCATGCGTGCGTGCGTGCATGCGTGCGTGCTTGCTTGCGTGCGTGCGTGCGTGCGTGCATTAGTGCGTGCGTTCGTGCGTTAGTGCGTGCGTGCGTGCGGTGTGGTGGTGCTGGGAGTGGTGGTGCTGGGATTGGTGGCGACTGGAATAGCACGCAATTGGGAGGGGAGGTGCTCTTCAGACTGAGCAGGGCACATTATTTTATTTCATTGCGTGAACAAATCAAGTTCTAACAACTTCAATATAATGGATTTCCGCAAAGTAACGCCTGATTCTATTAATTACATGTTATTTTCTGATTTCATTGTACTATTATTTTTAAATCTATCAGTTGACAAAAGTACACACGTACGTGTGGCACTTTTTATGTATGTTTACGAATCACAACATGTTTACTGTCTTACTACATTTGTTTACTAGTCTGTACGATCAAAGTATCGTCTTTGAGAAGAGTAATAGTTATAAAGTTCTTCAACTCCAATTTAGCATCCAATACATTGCTCGTAGATCGTAGATAAACTCTGTTTGAATAAACTCTTATAGTTGAGTTGTTATTACAAACTCACTCTGCCATATCCGGACACTCCTTTGTCAAATTCAATGTAAAGAACTGAATTTTTGATTAGTTTCATTGCTGGATCAAGAAACGGCCAACGCTAACGCCATGAATAAATGACGCTACCGACAAATTTCATTTATTGACAAAAAGATACAAAGTGTATGATTTACATTCGAGACACTACCATTTTGTATGAAATACATAGATGGATACCTCATTATATATTATGTAGGTTTTGTCATTAGAATATTAGAAAACTACAAAAATCCAAAAAAAACTCCATAAATGAATTAAGAAGACGAAGTAGTCAAACGTGTGCCTTAATAAAAAGAAAGTGTCATAATTAATGCCCAAATATAATTTTTTTTATCTTTACCTGTTGCTGTCGTATCATTTTACCCGACTGTGGGGGATAATGTGTTTTCAGCTTATATATATACATATATATATATATATATATATATATATATATATATATATATATAAGCTGAATATATTAAATACATACATATGTATGTATGTATTTATATTTGTTATTTTGTGGTGTTTTAGAGACCAAAGCCGTGGGCCAATTTTGATGATTCTTACGTCAATCGATTTGTCTTAATCTCATAGTTATTACTAGCATAGAGAGTCTTAAAATAATGATATAACTCTTATAGCTTAACTCTTTATACAATTTGACGCTTAACATGGTACAAAAGAAGATAAAAAAGATAAAAATAATGCAGTTTTTCCCATATCAGAGATTAGAAGTCCCACTCTCTATATCTTACCAAGGTATAAATATTGAGGAATTTCGCACATTTTCGCTCCTAGGGGTAACAATGGACTCCACTTTTTCATGGAATAATTATATAGAGAGCGTAGTAAGTAAGTTGAGCAGCTTTTGCTATGCCCTGCTCGAGCTACGTAAGGACACAAACGAACAGTGTGCGCCTACTGCGTACCACAGACACGCCGCTGCCTGGATCAGATACGGCATCATATTCTGGGGCAATTCTACCGAAGTGCATGCGGTATCCGTGCTCCAAAAACTTTGCCTTAGAATCATTGCATTCGTAGCTCCAAGAGAATCATGTCGAAAGTACTTCCCTAAATACAACTTATTAACTATAACGTGCATTTATATTTTTCAAATTATGCTGCTTTGTTAGGAAAAATCCTTATTATTTTCAACGAATTGGGGATAGACCCAATCGATACGGCGCACGTCACCGTGGTTATAACCTGGTTGCTCCTACCGCACATCTAACAATATTTAAAAATGGTCCCTACTACATGACTATAAGGGTTTACAACCATTTACCTAATAATATGCCCTTCAGTGTCGTAAATTTTAAATAGTACTTAAGAAAATGCTTATTCTAAAAAGCTATTATAATTTGAATGAATATTTTGATGATAAATTATAAATTTAAATTATTTGAACAAAATTTATTATTTCTATTTACTTAAATGACATTATTAATATTTTCATCAAAATTTTAAATCTTATTTACATGAATTAAAAATTACCAATAGTTGAGATGAAATATTTATTAACATTTCATTTTAAATAAATGTGTGTATTATTTAGTTTGATTTAAAAAAAATAATAATAATGTATAGATTATGTACCTTAAAAATTGTAATTTAATTTGATTTTATATTAATTAACAATTAGAATCCGTCTTAATATGCTACGCCCGTACATGGTTGTCACATGCTTTGTAGATATATTGTAATAACATTATACATTGTGACATGCAATAAATGAATTACGAATTATGATAGTTATATTATTCTCATCTCCTTTCTTCTACAAGGTTGGTACCGTTTTCCCGTTCCATAGACACCTCTATTGTTGTGCTATTAGCGAAACAAAAAACATTGACGATAAACTCATTTAGTCTATAACTTAATAAATTTCATAGGTGAAATTAAGGATTTTCAGTAATCCGATGTGTAATACCTATTTAAATCAATGAAAGTTGATGGAAGCTTCCTCTGATATCTTACAACAAAACCTTAGCCGAATAATGCGGAATTTCGTACTATCGTAGTATAATTTAAAATATATCGTGAAAAGGTCACCGAAATCTTAAATTCAGAAGGTAAATTTCCGCCAAATTATCCATAGACTTATATTGGGTTTCACAGGGAATAATAACTGTGTTTGTTTAATCGACACTGAGTGTGCTTCACGGGACGTACACAGAGAGCACTGCTACGATAGTACAATAACAGCGGCACGTCCGCGGTTTGCCTTCTTTTTCATCACTAGATCATAACTACCAATGATTCGAATACGAACGTATTACCCGTTTTCTTCTCTGCTCCCTCAAGATATTAACCATCACGAATACATTCATTAGAACTTATCAAAGTCCACCGCTGCACATAGTAGGAATATATGCCATTGTTCCCTCTCATAGCAAGTGATTTGGCAACCGCATTTTTTTATTATTTAGAGTTGTTATCAGGAAGATACTGTTGCCGATCTCCTGTTTTATTTCACTGTGTCGTCTTTTACGATACTTATAGGGTGTTATGGGGTCTTAGACCTTCTAAGTAATAATATATATTATTTGGTAGGAGGTAGTGGTTCGTTTTACGCCGCCAATACACGGCATTTTCAAATTTTAGATATATTTCCATCCAATCAGAACAAGATTTATTGCATATAGTCGATGGTTTTCCGCTAAGCAAGTGGTAAATCCATATAAATTCAAATCAATTGCCACATTAGTAAGTTGAGTGGGCCTGTGAGTGAGCATCAACTCACTTCACAAAAGTAAAAATATTTAAGATAACTCTTGAAGAAAACTGAACCTTATAAAGTCAAACCCTTAGAGTATTTATAAATAAGCTATGGGTATTTACACTTTTCAGGTCTAAACTTATTCAGATTTTCTCATTTTTTTTGTTTCTATGTAAATTTAAGACGATATATTATTAAAGTTAACATGAATAGAAAACCAATTCACAAGATTTCTAATTTACATTAACCTACTATTTTCAATGTTTCTTTATTAAAATAGTATCTCAAACTTGCAAATTCTTCAACAAAAGACAACCTTTCAAATAAAGTTGGGATGACGAACTCATTATAATTTTGAGGGCAAAACTAAATTAATATTTTGTCTACGTTTTTTGAGATAATTTGTAACTGTATAAAATGCAAAAAAACCTTGTAATTGTAATTACAGGTTCTTGTATCCATTATGATAAAGTAAAAAATTATTATAACCTAAGTTAATGAAAATCGCCTACACAGGATATGTGTACATTGTGTGATTTTAAAAAACGCTATATTTTATTTCACATTTTTACAGGATTCATAAAAACAGACGTTATTATAACATTTTTATAATCCTCAAAGGTTTGTCTACACTGTCAGAAACATCAGTTGGCTCAAAATGATAACAAAATAAACATAATGGGCAATAAACATAAACTTATAGGAATCTCGAAAGCAGACCACGCTCTCACAGAATACCAGAATAAAATAGCAGCTTAATGCTACTATACAGCTTTTTAATTCAAAGCTGGACATGATATATCTTTTAAAAATGGCTCGAATGATAGAAATGCTTATAATATTTAACCATACTCACTAAGATTTTTCGTTCGTAATTGTTTAACCCGCATTATGTTGTTAAATTTTTCTGCAGATAAAATGTAATATTTTGAGTAGAAATAATATTGACATATTATCATTTAAATATTTTTTTTATAGAATAAGGGTGAAACACGAGCACACAGTCCACCTGATGGTAAGTGGTTGCTGCGGTCCATAGACATCTACATCTATCCTCTGTTACAGATCAAAATGCAGATGCGTTTTCACCCGTGAGAACCAGGATGGAATGCCTCATTTCCAGTAAAAAGGGCCTCCGGCCACCTGCACTCACCAAGCGAAACGCAGAGGTAAACCTCTACTTCACGCTGGTATTCTGTGAGGTTGTGGTACCACCCCGGTTCGAGCCGGCCCATCCATGCGACAGCAAAAGCTGCCGCCTGGCTCTACCACTGTTAAAAATAAGTTAAATGGCCATGCTTCATCATCTTCTTTCTTTATTTATTTTGGCAACACATAACCGTTGCAAAATAGCTTCCTAGTTTCCTCACTAGCTCATTAAATTTAAAATAAACTAGCTCTGTTCACACGGAGCAACTACTAGCTACTACTACTACTAGCTTAGTATTATCCCGGCTTAAATAAATTAGGCTCGTGTAAACCGGGCATTAGCAAAATACTTGCAAAGCGTTTTTCTTGTTAGTCACAACGTATTGCATAAATAAACTATCAAAAGCACCTATTTTGTTTTAAATACTCACATTATTACCACTGACATTTTGACAATACGGAAATATCAGTACTCTCCTTTCATTTACAATAAACGTTTTTTATACAAATTTAACGCGTGGCCAGGGTGATGGTTAACCTACTTAAAATTTATATTTTTTCTTTATTAGTAGGACTAGGTTAACATCTATTTTGCTCTCCGGTCCGGCGAGCAGTCTTGCAAATGACTCTGGGCAAAATCGCAGGTCGTAGGTTGATGGTTAATCTACTTAAAATTTATACTTTTTTCTTTATTAGTAGGAATAGGTTAACATTTATTCTGCTCTCCGGTCTGGCGGGCAGTCTAGCTAATGGCTCTGGGTGAGATCCCAGGTCGTGATGATCCCCACGGCAAGTCTGAGGAGTTCTTCCTTCACGTGGTCGCACTCTGTTGGGGGTGAACCTATATTTCCCTAGCTACTCGTGGAAACAAAATGGACGGTAAAGAAAGACATTTTGAAACGCATTTAATGTCTCTTCTAATGGAACTATCTACATGTTTGGAAGAGGCTTTTTTAACTTCCTCAAAACCTGTAGCCGAACCACCATCGGGTACGAACCCAGGAAAGAACAGGAAAAAATTCACTAGACCTTTCAAGCTTAGAGGGGCAGCACGCAACTGATACAGGAGACTGACAGCAGCTTACATAGGAGCTGAAGAAGTCGGTTTAAGAAGGAGTCACCTAAAGACCAGCCCAGGAAAACTGTAAAGTTGGCAACAAGAGAGAAGAAGTTCAGCTTCAAAGCTATAACTGGCTCCACATGCGTAGGCATTCGCAATTCGAATCCTATGAGCGTGGAGCAGATACGACTGTCTCATCGCGCACTTATAACACAGGCTATCGCTAAGGGAGCTTGTGGGCGCTGCCAGGGGCGGGGCCGAAATTTTCTGGTTTCACACACAAGTTGGGCTGGATTCTAGTAACTTAGTGGTATAATACGTAGCTGGTACGTTTTAGCTAAGCGCAGTAGTGACTGTAACATTTTTGTCAAACCTGTTACATTGTAGTGGATTGAAAATTGAACCTTTAAGCTTAGCACAACCTAAGAAAGATTTATATTTCATATTGCTATAAATATTATATCGTCATCTATTCAAATTAATAGTAAAAAATAATTAAGGATATATTTTAGATGATACTTAGTGATTAAAAGAATATGTTTAATAATCATAAACTTAATTTTACATCCTCTTCCTAAACTTTTATGATCTAGTTCACTCATAAGATTATTATCAAATTCAAATTCAAAAGTATTTTGTTTCGTTTTGGCTTATTCTACACACTAAAATGACATTTATATTAAAAATAAGATCTCTATAAGAGATTTACGAGTATGGTCCGGCTCAGCACATTGGTGCCAACAAAACGTTATCCAAAATCCCATGAGGCGCCACATACTGTATCCATTCTCAAACGTTCTAGCAAAGCCAACAATTTCAAATATAAATATTGATGCCGGTCCGTTTTTATCGCATTTATGATAAAGTTTATTTTTCCCAGTTTATATTTTCCTTTTAAAAATCAAATCAAGCTGGATCCCACAAAACAAATTCTATTTCATTTCCAAAATACCCAAATTTAATTAGTATTTAACAAAATGACTTTTACAGAATTTGTTCAGTTTAATTTAACTTATTTTTGCTCCCGACGTTTCGAGTGCTTTACGGTACCCATGGTCACGGGGGTGACTATGTTGCAAGTAACCAAAGTAAATTTAATAAACGTTAAATACGGAGGCATCGCAAAAACATTCTTATTTTAAATGGTTTGTCTAATATTCGCATAAGGTACTTCTATTTATTTTAGGCGAGACAGAAAATTTCTGTTTTTCTAAATCATTTTACATGAAACGTGTCGTTCAACAAATTGTACAGTTTTTTTGTAATCGTCAAATACTTTGTAAATTGTTTTATATAAAGATGCAATAAAATGATAAATAATTACTTCCAATTTGTACTAATACAGCTATGACTATTTGTCGTTAGACTTTATAGACAAAACCCTACCAATGTTTTTTTTTAACTTAGTACATGACTACAATTTTCTTTTTGTTAATAGATAAAATGCAACTCATGTACTAGGAGTTCATGTAAGTGTTGCGATTTTATTCACTGTTATTACATCGGGCTCTTTCAATCTCGTTTTTATTTGGTTCCTTTCTATCTCTTTACTAATTCAACGCCAATCTGTGCACTAGAAAAGCTTTCGCCCGTTCGATTGAATCCTAATCCATTTACGGTCAGAATTTGTTCGTCGTGATATTTTCTTGAAATCATCTTTGTTTATTTGTTTTATTTTAAATTAAATAATTTTCTTTGGCCACCTTTTTTCTTTTAACTCTAATTCAATATACGTGATAGAGTAAAGCTGCATTTTTTTATAGAAAAGGGAGAAAACGAGCATGCGGTTCACCTGATGGTAAGTGACTACGACCGCCCATGAACAACTGCAACACCAGGGGATCCAGGGGTATTGCAGATGCGTTGCCGGCCTTTTCAAAAGGAGTAGACTCTTTTATTGAAGGTCCCTAAGTCGTATCGGTCTGGAAAAATCGCGGGTGATAATCGATTCCAAAAGGAAAATTCTAAATCGCACAGTGGTTGACCGCCAGTCATCCAGTTGGTATGGATAGTATCACGAGTTTGGTCGCGATGTGCGATGGTGAAATTGTGCAGCTGGAATTAGTACAAACAATTCCTCAGAGCACTTCCGGGGTAAATGCCATAAAATACGCATTGAGATGCAATATCTCTTTACAGTGCCAGTGAGTCAAGCCTATCGAAAAGAGTTCGGTCGCCGACGATTCGAATAGCTATGCGCTGGATGCGATCAAATGAAAGGAGTTGACACTGGGGAGCCTCAGTCCAGAGATGGGAACAGTAGTCCATGTGCGGCCGAACCTGCGCCTTGTAAAGTTGCAGGCGGTGTGCCGGCATGAAATACTGTCCCGATTCCCGCCAATTTGGCCTTCTCTTCCAAGTGTCCACGAAACTGCACGTCACACATTATGTCGACGCCGAGAATTCCGATAATGGCTGAGGCAACAAGGGGAGTGCCTCGAAATTGAAGAGATAGGAGAAGGGGTTCTTTTTAGCGGTAAATGCGCAAACTTCTGTCTTCTGGGAATCGAACTGGACTAGATTTAGTCGCCCCCAATCCCAGACTTTGTTCAGCAAAGACTCAACTTCATACACAAGTTTATGCCGGTACTCAGCGACGTTTTCCCGAGAAATATTTGCACGACAGGTGTATAAAGCATCACGAGTGCTGTCAACCGCATAGCAATGAATGTTACCGGTTTGCAAGGTATACTTTAAAATAATCGGAAAAAGCTGACAAAAAAAAATTGGCGGTTATTGTTCGTTAATTTTATTATTTAACTAGCTAGCCAGGCAGACGTTGTTCTGCCCTTTCCGACGACCCTTCCTATTAAAACATCCTTAAATTCGCAATAAAAACATCTTGACTAATCAGGATAAAAAGTATCCTTTCTCTCAAGTTGGACCAAACTGCACACAGTGTGCAAAATTTCATTGAAATCAATTCAATAGTTTAGGAGTTCATCGCGTACAAACAACGTTACACGTAATTTTTATATATAAAGATTTAGGTGTTCGACTGATAGTGACTAAGCTAAACATTTATCAGATTCAGCGACGTAGCAAGGGAAGGGCCAAGGGGATCCCCTTGCTACGCCGGTGAATCCCACGAAATGAAGACCCCGTCACAAGATTTTAAGAGGCGGCATTTCGAAAAGGTAAAGACAGCTCCTCACGTCAACTTATAAAAATTAAGACGAGGAGCTGTCCTTAAAAATTATGGCAGTAAACATTTCGAAATATCTAAAAATTGGCTCTTAATTAGCGTCATACACGCATGCACTCACGCGCAAAAGCACAATCACGCATCACACACACATTCTTACCGTGTGATAAAAATAAAAATACATTTACATTAATTTATTCATTTTAGAAATTTCACAGATATTAAACAAGACTTTTTACGATTTAAGATATTAAGAAAAGATGTGATCATTGAGCATAGAGCTAAAAACCTCTAACGTTTCTGTCGTAATGACTGTATCGTTGGCGAGTTGAAATTGAAATGGAAATGATTTACTTGTCAATGATGTTGCTATCAAATCCTTTATAGTCCAGTAATTTTAAAACCTCTTACAATACAGCGGTGATTTTCGGGGATATAACGTCAACCTTCTTGCAGTTCAGTAAGTTTCGTACGCTGGTTCTGTACTCAGATAGTCATCGAAGCTTTAATGTGCAAACACAACACTTTCGTTTACCCAACAGTTAAACGACCACCGGTAAAGGCTAGACTGTAAACCGCAAATATTTCGACGGAATCAAATGCGATCATATGCTAGACGTTGTTCTAGATTGTACTCTTCAGTCTTTTGTACAAATTACCGATAGGTATGAATTTGGTCTCGTAATAAAACCTTCTAATCGAATCAATTCGTAATTAGTCTAGTAAAACGTGTGGTGTAGTTGAGAAAGGAAATCGGTCTGTAATTCTTCAAAACAGCGTTGTCGCCTTTCTTGAGTTACGTGATTAGTGAACTTCTGCTGTACGCCTCCAGAAATGACACCACGGAGATCGAAATTGAAGAGTTTCTACAGGATTTTAACTGCCGATTTTGCACCCGCTTTCATAACTTCACTATAACTCTATCCACAACCGGAATTTTTCCCTTTTAAAGTGCTGAGGAGTTATTTTAATCGTTCTCAAATAATATCCAGGATATCAAAAGAATAGCGACGGATGAAACTTTCTCTTGCGTCTTTACTAACACTTGTGTGTGACTTCAACGACGATGTATACAACTGTCCGTAAAACCCTTAATCTCACTCAAAATTTTTGGTTTTCTGGAAATTAGAAAGAAAGAAAGAAAATAACTTTATTCGTTGCTACGCTAATACAAACACATAAAAAACAAACAATTAACTCAACATAAAAAATAAACAATTAATAATAAAAAAGTATTTAAATTTATGTTGGATTGCAGCAACGAAAAGGACCCGACTCAGCATTATGCTACAGCAAAAAGCCGCAGCGCTGTTATTCTGTCGGGACCACTAATCTAAAACATACGAGCAGCTGTCAGACAGTTTTAATGCAAAAAAAAGAACTAAAGATATTTTAAATGTATATGTTTATGTAATATAATATAAAGATAATATTCTGAAATAACGATAAATAATGAAAAATAAATAGATAAATATATTACTTTTAACTATGTTGGCAATAGTATATAATAGAATAATGAAAGTTATAATAGAAGAAAGAAAATGTTCTCTCTGGCTACCCCGTCAGGGATTGTGCGTGAAGATAAGGTAAGAATAATGAAAGGAATAATAATAAATTAAAAATATTTATACTATGTTATAGAGCTAATTCCTGGACAATGGTGTACATCATTGACCAATATTCATTTTTTATCTGTGTAAACCACGTCAAAAACTTGTACTGCTTGGGAGTTCTGGCGGGAACTTGACCGGCGGCGGCTTGCTGCTCCTGTATTATTGCTCAAACAATGGCCTGAAGTGGACTTTGATATGTAAAAGTAGCGCGATTCCGTGTATTAAGTGTCTGCGCATGTGAACTATTAATGGAAACTGTGAAACAAGTGCTCTGATGGTGATGGAATCTCAAGATAAGCTGTTTGTTTGCATAGGCGCCTTTAGACACCATCGCCAACTGTCAGCTGCCTGCCGGCTCAAGTTACCGTCAAAATCTCCCAAGGCTGCACAATGTGACGCATCAACATATCGTGAAGCAGTGAAATATGAAGGAAAATTATACATGAAGACAAGGCTGTATGGCATAGTTCCTTTGCCTGCTCTCTCGAGCGAATAATAAAAACAACAAAAAATAAAAACAACAACAACTTGCTTGTACTGCTTGTACATGTCATCTACAAAGAGAATATAATCACTACGGTCATCTTCATCATTAAATTACGATGCCTTCTTAAATTATAATAAATTTCATCCATCGTATTACATGTTATTCGGAGACTTATAAGTCTCATGTTTATGTGGGACTAATAACCAAAAAATAATATGCAAACTGTGTTATTTCCTAGCATATCGTAAAATCATCATCATCATCATCATTACAGCCTTTCATAAGTCCACTTCTGAACACAGGCTTCCCCCAAGGAATGCCACAAGGCACGGTTCTGAGCCACCTGCATCCATCGACTTCCTGCATGTCTTACCAGGTCGTCATTCCATCTAGTGGGGGGTCGCCCTACACTTCGCCTACCGGTACGAGGCTGCCACTCGAGAACCTTTCTTCCCCAACGGTTGTCGGTTCTTCGAGCTATATGGCCGGCCCACTGCCATTTCAGCTTAATAATCCGTTGGGCTATGTCGGTTACTCTAGTTCTACTGCGGATATCCTCATTTCTAAATTTATCACGCAGAGAAACCCCGAGCATAGCCCTCTCCATAGCTCGCTGAGCGACCTTGAGCTTCCTCATACGGCCAGCAGTGAAGGACCACGTCTCAGATCCGTAAGTCATCACTGGCAATACGCACTGGTTGTACAGTTTCGTTTTTAGGTTTTGAGGTATGTCTGACGAGAACATGTGTCGTAGTTTCCCGAACGCTGCCCAGCAGAGTTGAATCCGTCAATTGACCTCTCAGTCGAAGTTGGACTTACCTAGTCGGACTTTTGTCCCAGGTAAACATACTCGTCAACAACTTCGAGCTTAGTGTTCCCAACAACTACCAGCATAGGTGTGACATGGACGTTAAACATGATTTTTGTTTTGTCCATGTTCATCTTAAGACCTATCCGTTGGGAGACACTATTGAGGTCATTGAGCATAGTACTTAGGTCCTCCAGCGATTCTGCCATAAGGACTTTATCGTCGGCAAATCAAAGGTGAGTGGTGTACTCGCCATTGATGTTAATACTGCATAATTTCCAGTCCAGTAGCTTGAAAACGTCTTCCAATGCAGCGGTGAAGAGTTTCGGGGATATGAAGTCACCCTGTCTTACACCTCTCTGCAGTTGGATAGGTTTCGTACTCTGATTGTCTGATCGTAAAGTGCAACTAGTAAAATATTAAATTTATGATTGTGTAGGTGACGGGCTAGCCATCTATTACTTCTTTCACAATTTAACATCTAATTCTAAACGCATATGCTATATTATTTCATCTGAAATCAGGAGAATACAGCATCAAATCTGATTATGAGTTAACCATAATTAAAAATTCAGTTTATTATATATTATTGCCTACGAGGATTTTTAGATAAGTGTTATGATTTCTTATATAACGCATAAAATAGTTACATTCGTAATACAAGAATCTTGATTAACTAGACTTGAACAATAGGATTATTATTACGAATTCTCTCGATCAATGCTTCTGTTAATATAATTTGAAAGTCATAAATAAGTTAAAATTGAAAATTCGACACACTGTTCTACCATGAACATAAAATGTCACTAGACTGCAATTTTATTTGATTCTTATGTAACGTTCTCGCAAAATTTTATAACGTGACTGAGATTTTAGATGCACTAAAAGAGAACAAAAGACTATGCATTGTTATAAATGTAACATTTTAAATAAGTATAATTTAACAAGAAATAGATTATTATTTTTCAGGCACGTCGCACGTTCGGAATTCTTAATGATTTTAAATGTGTTTCTTAGTTATAATTTTCATTGCTTTCTACACGTTTCATTTCATCGAACCTTACTTAAAAATGTAAATTAACAGCCTTCAAAAGTCCCACTGCGTCATACAGACCGTTTTTTTTTTACATGGGGAAATGCCTACGCATACCCGCCTCGCGGGGGCAAGGACGGGTTATGTCGGACTCGCACCGACTAAAACCCCATGGTGTTCCACCCTCGTCGCATATTGGCTGGGCCACGGGAACGCTTTCGCACACTTCTGCGGCCCCACCTGCGCTGGCCGCCCCATGGCGGCCCCTCCTCGGGAGAAGACTACTCCTCCCCCATCTTCCTCTCAGGTAAGGCGCACCAGAACACATGGCGCGCCCTCCTCCTCGGCCTCCAATTTCACATGCGCAACGGACGCCCCCGTGTCCGATGCGCAAAGGCCATGGGGCCAGGAAAAACTAGCACTCAGAAGCACCAGCCTTCCTGACCCCAGCGGCGGATCTGGTCTATGGCTCCGCCGCCAACCAAGATTCGGCTGCGGAGGGTAGGGAGAGCGGCGCCTCGCAATACCGACACTCCTCTCCCCCCGCAGCCCCACCACCACCGCATCAACGGTGCGGCCCCGTTTGAGTCGCGGAGGATAGGGCGAGTGGCGCATTGCCATACCTACACTCCTCTTCCTCCGCGACTCCACCTCGGCTGCAGCGGTAGAGGGAGCGGACACCCCTCCCACCGCAGCCCACCAACACACATCCGAAGTGGGCTCGCCAAGCCCATCGGAGCGGCCACCTCGGGCCGGCCCCACACCACGGGCCAGCCAAGGGGTTCCTCTTTGTTCACCATGGGTGACCAAGCCACGGCTACTAAGCCCCCCCGCCACGACAAGGCGGGAACCCGTTCGGGGGGGGGGGGGGCGTCATACAGACCTGCCCTAATACGTAATGGCTTACTACACACTTCTTCTGTTATTGATCTACTTCAAAAAATTGGTAAGTTTTTCCCAGTGAAAATCCCGTTAAAATCGGTTCTGTCGTTTCGGAGATTAGCCAGAACAAACAGACAGACAGACAGAAAGACAGACTGACAAAAAATTTAAAAATTGTGTTTTTGTTATAACACCGTAATAATATAAGTACCGTATATAATTTCATATGCATATAAAATATAGTAAAAAGCTGATATTTTAACATTACTAACAGACACTTCAATTTTATTTATTTGTATAAATAGACAATGGGAACCACCATCTACCGGGGGCCATGAGATTTTTTGGCGTTTCCTGTAGTCACTTCTAACTACACCCACGGGATACCACCTTCCTAAAACAAAACCTATTTATGTTTATACCAAGTACCGTTACCGTTACAGCCTATTAAAGTCCACTGCTGAACAGCTCCCCTATAGATTGCTTCATACATATTTACCATAGTTGTCACGCTTGGCAAGCGGGTTGGCAACCGCAGTTTTTTTTTATTTTTAGTCGTTATTAAAAAGACGCTGCTGCCCATCTCCTGGTTTATTTTCCCTCTGTCGCCTCTAACACCCACGGGATGATATGAGGGAATATTCACTAGGATATTCTTACACCGTCACTACAATGTATGTAGAAAATAAATACTACCAAATATGTAAAAAACAAATAATATAATTTTCAATTCCATTAATGTGTTTATAAGAGTAAATTAACGATGTTTTCTTACTTTTGTCCTGAATCATTCCATGTTAAATCATTACGACGAATCTTAACCTGATTTGCAAGTTATTAAAAATGTTTACAACTTCATTAGATTTTTCAAAATAAGTAAGGACATTGTCATTTTATAGCTTTAATTTTAATATTGAAATTTAAAATACATTATAAGTTTCTGATATGAAATTTAGTTTTTCTGAACAAAAATAAATAAGTAAAAATAAATTTGTATGGATAAAAATATATTTATCCCTTAACCGTGGCATGTGGTGGCAGCTTACAAGAACCCTTCACTCGTCGTCTTGCAAGTGCCGTAAGAGAACATTGAAGAGGCCACAAAATAAGTCCTACCACCTAGTGCATATATGCATAGTATGTTAAGTTGAACACTCTCTTTATACTCACCAGGAAGCTCCAGTCACTGTATTATTTACTCGTAATATGCATTGAAAAAGAAATAAATATATTTTCATATCGTGGTAACTCGCGGGCTTAATTGCTAATGCGCCATTTTTGTTTCTGTCCATTGTATAATAAAGTTTCGAAAATAAAGCCTGACCCTATTAACTATCTGTAATTGATTTTCTGGCCCCCACTCTATTTTTATCTCATACGCCGTTTACGTGGCGACGTTTCTCACTTATTTCCGGCACGACCGCAAGGAGCGTGAAATTAAATTTTTGCATAAAGATGTAATTTTAACGCTAGCGTCGGCCTTCAAACATGTTATGAAATTTTTCGTAAAATATTATACAGAAGTAATTTTGTTAATACAACGAAGACCGTTTTTAGGGTTCCGTAGTTACACTACAAGGAATCCATATAGTTTCGCCATGTCTGTCCGCCCATTCATCCGCGGTTTTGCTCAGAAACCCTAGGTGCTACAAATCTGTAATTTGGCATAGTTATAGATATTAATCATGCCTAAAAATCCGTGAAATAAATTCTTGACAACATTATTTTTTTTGGGTACTTCCCATACAAGAAAATGGAGAATGATTGTTTTTACCCGTCTATTCCATCATGTGGGGTATCATTGAATAGGTCGTGTAGGACGTGTAACAGTCGATCAACTTATAAAATGCACTTGGATTAGTAAATATTTCAATACAACTCTATAAAAAATCATCTAAAACTGCAGGATAGGAAGGGGGATCTTTCTTACTTACTTACTGCTTTCACTTATTTTTAGTTGGTAGTTATTGTAGGCCTCATGCAAAGAATTCACAATCATATAGCCTCATACAGTTTCATTCGTCACACTTTTGGTCTACGCAGACGCCTTAGGGCAGTGGTGGTTTACGTGAAGCTTCGTTACGGTCATATATGTATATTTTAGGGTTACACTACCGGAAATATATAGAAAGATAGTCAACTATGATCATCTTTGTACCATGGCACAAGAATGATATGATGTATTTATTTATTTACTCTTTATTGTACACCAAAAAACAAAACAAAACGAATACAGTTAAATCTAAAGTAGAAAATGTCAAACAGGCGGTCTTATCACTCTGAAAGTAATCTCTTCCAGAGAACCTTAATGTAGAGAACTGATGCAAACAATAGTTAAAAATAGAGGGGGCGTACAAAATAAAAATAAAAAATATGAAAATACATACAAATAAAGATTTGTGAGAATTATATATGATATAATATAATAGATTAAATGAAAAGAGTACGAAAAAGGAAAAGTAATTTACCTAATAGCGATGTAAATAGTATTATTTTCAAAATCGTAAAAATTTTTAATCTTTTTATGGTTCCGTACCCAAAGGGTAACCAACGGGACACTATAACTAAGGCCCCACTGTCCGTTCCTTCCGTTAGTTCGTCTGTCTGTCAGCGGGCTGTATCTCCTGATCCTTAATAGGTAGACAGTTGAATTTTTCATAGAATGTGTATTTCTATTGCCGCTATAACGAAAAATAATAAAAATTAAAATAAATGTAAAATTTAAAGGGTTTCCTCTACTAGAAACGTGTAATACGATGGTACGGAACCCTTCATGCCCGAGTCAGACTCGCACTTAGCCGGTTATTTTTAAATTGGCTAGTTTAATTTACAATCGATCGAATTTACGTAATATAATTCAATTTTTGTTACTTTTTGTGATGTCTTAAAACTTATTCATTTTCTATTTTAAGTCAAAATCGTTAATTTTTCAATAATTAAAATTATACAAAGATGGTGACTATTTAACTATAAAACTATGAACATCATTACACTATTCTCATACACTTTCTAATACGCCAATATATTTTAAAGCTATGCTTTCTATAGAAAAATTTCTATTCACATATAATAAAAAGTATTTCAATTGACATGAACAAATACCTAATTGCATTTTTTTTCTATTTTCTTCTTGCATTTTAAGCCCTTACACAATCCACTGTTGTACATACGTCTCGTAATAGAAAGGATTTTCTATAGTCGTTAGGCTTGGCAATACCAAATTTGCCATATATGCGGAATCATTGTTGCGCCATCTATTGGAAGGAACAGCAACTTCGGACATTTCCCCAGTCACCATTTACATAATATACAATAATGATTTTACGACACCCAAGAGATGGATTGGGTTGATGGACTCTCTCACGGCGCACCCGTACGGTTATTACTTTAGTTCGTTACAAACTCTCAAGTTTCAGGAATTTCCTGAAAACATTGGGCATTTAGTGACCCAATTTTCGAACGAGACGGCATTTAGTCGTGCCGTCAGATATTTCTAGGTTTGAACCTGGCCAATATTTAACTTATTCATCCGAACAATTCCTCAGAGTACTCCCCGTGGTAGATTCGATAGAAGATGCAAAGGAATGCAACATAGGGATGTGCGATGTCGCAGCGCCAGTGTATGGAACCGATCAGAAAGAACTTGGTCGTCGACGATTCGACAGTCAATAGTTAAGTTATTTATCAGAAAGTGATTGAAAGTTCTCTTATAACCCCTAAAGTATTAAAAAGTTAAGCAGCGTACTACATAGTTCTCACTACTGGACCACATTTGTATAAAAACTTGTGTTAAAGTGCCTGACCTCAACAGAAGCTTTTATACAACCAGGGTCATAAGACTCTATTTTCTCTTCCACACATTTTGTTAGCCACAGTACGCTCCTGTTCAAGGTAAGTAATTTTAGACGCTATCGAAGTTATTTGTTGGGATATGAAGTTCATGGACTTTTCTAAGTCGTTGTTAGAATTTTCTATTTTCTCATTTCTGTGAGGATTTTTGAGCAGTAAAGAATACATAGCGCTGCCCAAACTCATGATAACAGACTCTGCGTGTCCTCAAAATATTGATAATTTTTCAAACATTCAGGTTCATCAGAATTTATTCCTACATCAACGAGTAATTGATAAAGCAGCAATTATTTATTCGATAAAATAATAAACCGTTGTATCTAAAAATTAACGGAAATTTTTGGAAGCATTTATGTGGCAATTATTTGATTATTTTTAAGTTTTTCAAGCTGGTTTTTACTTTTTATTGAAACTTTAATTATTATAACCTTTTGAGCGCAAAAATCTACTTTATTTTGATGCCGTTTTCTTTCATATCAGTTAATACAAAAAATGCTTTAAAGTTATTAGTTATTGTTCCATATTTCTTTCATAGAACGGTGTTTTTTATCACGATCGTTCCCCGGCAGCAAAGACTGCGGAGATATACTAAACCAATTTCAACAACAAAGAGCCAATTCTCATAAAATTAAAGAAATATAATACAAACGAAAGTTCAAATAAAGCTTCTTATTATTTGAACATTATAACTGATAAGAAGTGCAGAGACTATCTGACGTGCGAGTAGGGTGTTCGGCGTGCATTTTTTTTTTTATAGGATAAGGGTGACAAACGAGCACACAGTCCACCTGATGGTAAGTGGTTGCTGCGGCCCATAGACATCTACATCTATCCTCTATTACAATTAAAAATGTAGATGCGTTGTCACCCGTGAGGACTAAGATGGAATGCCTCATTTCCAGTAAAAAGGGCCTCCGGCCACCTGCACTCACCAAGCGAAACGCAGAGGTAAACCTCTACTTTACGCTGGTATTCTGTGAGGTCGTGGTACCACCCCGGTTCGAGCCGGCCCATCCGTGCGACAGCAAAAGCTGCCGCGTGGCTCTAATTACAAATTCTCTCTTTTACAAATTCCAATGTTCTGAGTTACGGCTAATTGTATTTTACCTCTCATAAGAAGAATGTATTCCATAGTTGACACGTTTAAAAACCGCAGATTCTTTCGGTAAAACCGATGGAGAATGAAGATTCTCGAGTGCGAGCCTCGTACTGGCAGGTGCATATTCGGCAACCCCCACTTCGTGGAGTGACGACCTGATTAACCATGTAGGCATTCGTTGCATACAGGTGGCTCAGGACTGTACTCATTGACAATCTAGGGAGGAGGCTTATGTTCAGCTGTGGACTTGTGAAGAGCTGAGACAGGCGTGACGACTCCAATGCGATTCAATTTTCTATTCCAATTTCAACTTCTACGTCCAATTTCGACGGCTCCGTAGGGCAGTGTCTAATCGTTTGTTCGTGGCGCTGCGGGGCTGCGAATTCGAATCCTGCAGTGAACAAGTGTTTGTTTCATTACGATATGGGGGAGGGGGGATAGTGCATATTTATACACCACAACTACATGGTCAAGTTTGTATATAAACCGCGATTCAGGAGAAAATACTTTTGTAGTGGTAACCCAAAAAAATTATATCATACATGCCCCCACGCTATATGTTTTCCAGACACTCCTTTATCAGAAGCAACAAACACACTGTTGTAATTGAATATCCTGAATGGCGTAGGCGACGTTTTTTTTTGTAGAATAAGGGTAACAAGCGAGCACACAGTCCACCTGAATGTAAGTAGATGTTGTGGCCCATGCAGATGCGTTGTCATCCCTGAGGACTAAGATGGAATGCCTCGTTTCCAGTAATAAGGGTATATAAATAAATTTAATAAAATAAAATAATTATTTATATCACACCTATACACTACACTAACCTTTCAAGAAATGTTTAGAAAAGTTCACTTTTGTTCTTTTTGATCTATGTCGATCCGTAATAGCAGACTGCTTGGCGGGCCTCTCCCTTTGTATAATAAAACGTTTATTTCCTGGTCAGAAGTAATACATTAAAATGTCAACAAGCGTATTGTATTCTATATAATGTAGAAAGAACTTGCCAGATATTTCGCACCTTTAACGCCGCTTACCGTCATATTTTACGAAATGAAATATCGCTATATAGCGGATACCGTGGAGTCGTTTTAGCATTTTCTTTTGGTTCTTTATGACACAGCGACCTCATTTTAGAATATAATAATCATTAAAATATAACAATTATAACATCAACGGATTTTTGAATAAATCATCCCCATGCAATTATGTGACAAATAAATTTGATTAGGAGTCGATATCAAGATTTGTATTCGACACGTAAATATCACAACGTATTCGTGTACGAATGCACACTCACACAAATTAATACAAATTTATTTAAACATGTGACACGCTAATTTAAATGTGTCACCGCTTGATGATTGATGAGTAAGACAAGGGTGGATGTGGCGTAGGATCGTATTTTATACGAGCCTGAAAATATTCGTCACCTTATCGTTGCAGAAGCTCTGAGTCTAAGCGCCTACCTTCAGATTTATTGCACGTGAGCAGTCTGATTTATCGGTAAGGAAAGAAAAAATAGTGAGGAGACCAGAAATCTGAGGACTAAAATATTTCGAGGAAGTTAAGTCTCAAGAAGTGGTCTCTTTCCTGCTGCAAAAACTTTCACAAAATAATTGTAATGCACACCATATTACAACTGTTCCTTGCATTCTATTTTTTTTTTATAAAAGTTAGGGTAGAAAATGAACACAGTCCTTCTGATGGTAAGTGAATTCAATTAACGATTTGGTTGGGAATGGAACCCCAGTTTTTTTTATATTATCCTAAGGCAGCGCTTAACTACAATCCCACCTGATGGTAATTGGTAATGTAGCCTGAGATGGTGAAGCGCACCGACTTAACAAATGCCTATTCACTTACTTACCTACTAAGAACTACCAAAAAATTTACAGCGAGAGCTTAACCTCCGAAACTATCGAGACAACATAATAGGATATTAAAAATTAAAAGACGTGAATAAAATAAAATCTTAAGAAAAAACTGGCGAAAATTAAAAATCCTTTGTTTAAAAATAAATCCATAGTCAGATATCTTAACGTTTTATTCCCAGCAAGTTAGTGGCATCAATTTACACAGAAACTGATTCCTGGTATATAGTGTATTATCTATGGAAACTGATAGCTTTGCTCAAAGAGAATATTATCACTACGTTTAGCTTTGCTGTTCGTCACAAACCGTTGAATATTTATCTGTCTCATTTTTGCGACGTGTAACGGCGTCGATAGCTCGGAATAAATACTACGCATGATTTAAAAACTTAACAACTTAACCCCAGAATAAAGTTATGAAAATTTTGCGAACTTAAGAAAATTTAAATTATTGTCAACAAATTATTTTTGGTGAGGTTTTGACGTAGGTCTATGTTTGATGTTTAAACTCTATTAGCAACAATATTCACAACAATATTAACAATAAAATTATTAGCCCACAATTCGCCTCGTAAAACGTTTTAGTGTACAAAACGTAATTCATATCTAATGATGATTACCATAAAACTACACAAAAAACTTTATTTTAAATTGCCAACTAGAACAACCATGAACAAGCTTATTCGATTCGGTCGTCGTGTGCAGCCTCTAGTTTGTGAAACTTCTAAAACTAAACCACTTTGCTTTCAGGATAAAATAATTAATCTATCATAAAAATAGCCAGAGACGTTTTATGAAAAATCACAAAAAATTTGCCGCCAACTGACTATTATTCAATATTCTCGACAAATATTATTATTCTTTAGATCTTATCATAAAATTCCTTGAAAACAAGTTCTTTTTTTATATAGGATAGGGTAACAAACGAGGACACAGTCCACCTGATGGTAAGTGGCTGCTGTGGCCCATAGACATCTACATTTATCATCGTTTGCGAATCAAAATGCAGATGCGTTGTCACCCGTGAGGACTAAGATGGAATGCCTCTTTTCCAGTAAAAAGGGTCTCCGGTTCTCTACACTCACCTTACGAAACACATCAGTGTTCAGCTGCTATTTGACGCTGGTGTTCTGTGAGAGCGTGGTCATTCCCCGGTCGAGCCGACCCATTCGTGCTACAACTATACTACTAATATAGCTGAAGCATGGCTCTACCACGTTTGCAACTTTTACTGTTAACGGCTATTAATGAGTTAGCCAAATTTATGAAGTCGCACATGAGTGACAATTTCTATTTAATATTATAAAATGGCACCCACGTGAGACTTTTCTGTAATTTAATTTTACAATAAGCAATACGCATAAATTAAATTTAAGTCAAATTTTTTTTCAATGTTAAGTACATCATCATCTCAAGATATTAATTAATATCATCAACTGAAACGTAATTTAATTAGAATATACCCTCGTACATAACTAAATAACAAAGAAATTTCGGGCCTAAAAAAACATAATCAGTGGGACTCAGTCTGCACATTGACCCATCGCCTCAAATTACCCGTAATGAGTTGGCTCGTTTGCAGGCGAGACGGTAATTACATTATAATATTATCTCAACGTTAGGTATCTGTTTGTGCGTGACTTGTAATAGGATTTTTCCGAATTTATTTTTAGCGCTTTTCCTGTTTTTTCTTCTCCAAATACAATAAAGTAATAAGAAAATGTCGTATTTTAAAAACAATTTTTAAGTGTAAAATATGAACAACTTTTATTACAAAAATATATATAAGATTTATTCACTAAACATGTTTCATACCCCCCAATTCTCGGATAAGAAAAGTCTAGATGATAGAGAATCGGAGTTTCTTTTTATTGGTAAAGAGAGTTTCTTTCTGAGTCTTCAGAGGTGACAACGCATCGACATTTCGTTTTTTATTTCTTAATAGAGGATAGATGTTTCTATGGAACACAGCATTCTCTTACCATTATAAATTGTAAGTACCTATAAAATTATTTTTTATATGTTATGCTAGTGAATAATGAATTATTATGCTAAATTAAAATATTATATATTGTAAGAAAACATTCCACTTCTGATGTTAGAAATTATTTAAATAAAAGAACACCACTCGGTAACAAGCCCTGCTTACTATCAGGACCCAATTACATGATTACACCAAAGTATGTAAATCAACAGCAACACCACCCATCTCAATGTAACACGGGACAGCCCCTTAGCAACACGATCTTCCTTGCCTACACTAGAAGACGGGCATAGTTACGACAGCGAGACTCGTAAAGTTACCAACTGATCGTTCTTAGTTACCTGCGCGAAACTATACTGCTAGAACGATTTTTTTGCGCACAGAAGCAATTGGAAAGGGCTACCCTGATACGCGAGTAGGCGGTAAATGCTTTATGCATACCACGACAGCCGGTATGTCGTGGTTATGTGAGACTCACGATGACTACCTTAACGGGACCCTAAATGATACCCGCTAAAAACTTCCTTTGAGGAATGGCAATGGCCTATGAAGCCTCTCTGTCAGATCGGGAACGAACCTCTTTTGGAAAAAGAGGGTGCTACGAGCCGCTGAGGGAGAGCCTACTAGGGCAAAGAGCAATGGCATAAATATAGTTGAGAAAAATTATAGCGTCTAGAAATAAGTTATATATAAAATGAGTTTTATTATTTTTCTATGATTTTTCAAATAAAAATGTATTTGAATTAAAGACACAGAAAAAACAAACATTTTTGGGAATATCAAATGACTTAAATCATTTTACTCTATTCAAAAATTGCCATTTAGTATATTCACACTATTTTCGTATACACTTTGTAACACTACCAACACAACACACAAAATATTTTTATATTAAGTTATTATAAGTAATAACTGTACTATCAGTAATAATAACAATAAAAGTGATATGGCTGAGAATAAGTCTCTTACAAAGAATTTCCTACAATAATACATTATCTCAATCATAGTACTATGTAAAAATTCCATTTAATGTTATGCCAACACTAGCTAAAATAAAATGTCACGGTTTTTTTTTTACTGGCTTTACAGCTCTAGGCTAGGCTAGAACCCAGCCCTTCTGAGAATGTCACTATGATACAATAGCCCTGGAGCCATGCCAGAAATATACATTCATAGTATGCAAATATATAATAGAGATACAATAATCTAAAAACTCTCAATTATGTATTATTTATTAAGTAACATCAAACAACCACAGGAAGCATGACTCTTTCTAAGTGACATAGGACATAACCTAAAAAGGTTCAAATGTAAATATCTTTTTTTTAACGCCTTCTCAGTACAAAATTCTTTGACAAAGTTATTAAGGGACTGACACTTAACATTTTAAGATATTTTTGGTATATAGACGCTACTATTTCTTCTCAACTAATTTTATATATGAAAGTCTGCCATTGCTCTTTAAGAAGAGTCGGCCTGAGCCGCCAGGAGGCAGCTCAGGTCGGTTGTAATTTTATTTGGCGGATCCGAGAGAGAGTTTCTCGGCCTGCACTGCTAGAAAGAGTGGTAAATTACCGTTATACCTTAATTTTTTCGTATTTCATTTTATTTTTTACCCTCATTCCCGATCTTATCTTGTCAATACACATTTAAAGTTCAAATCTATACTATAAATATTATTTAAAGATTAAGGAACTTTCTTGGGTTAGTATAGATTAATTTTTCATTTGTTTGCTACCTGCAAACATAATATAGATACTAACATAATTTCTTTCATTTTGTTAGTGTAATTGGGTACTTCATTTTAGGTAGGCATTGGATTGTAATTTTCATTTGAAATATTAATTTGTTTTAATATTGGCCATAAGGTGACTTACATGTAATATAATCATGCCGTAGGTGCCATATATAATAATCTCTTATCTGTTGCATGGGAACCAATTGTTGGATAGAGAAATTCGGGAGCAAATTGTGAATTACGTTCTTACGGTAATTTTGTTGTTTATTTACAACTAGCTGTTCCCCGCGACTTCGCCCGCATGTTATATGGGACTTTAATTTTTTTGTACGGAACTGTTATTCTTTGTCTTAAATAAAAGTAGCCTAAGTTACTCCTTGTGACACCAGCTATATGTTAGTGAAAGTCCCGTAAAAATCGGTCTAGCCGTTTCGAAGATTAGCCGGAACAAACAGACAGATAGACGGACAGACAGACAAAAACTTTAAAAATTGTATTTTTGTTATAAGTACCGTATATATTTTCATATTCATTTAGGAGAAAGCTGTTATTTTAACATTACATACAGACACATTTATTTATTTGTTTAAATGTAAAGATATGAAACACAAGCGTATAATTTGCCCAATTCGTTTCTGACGTTCAGTATCTTGTGATACGTTGTATGATTTCATATCTTTTTTTTATAGAACAAGGGTGACAAACGAGCAAACAGTCCACCTGATGGAAAGTGATTGATGTGGCCCATAGACATCTATCTATCCTCGATTACGAATCAAAATGTAGATGTGTTGTCACCCGTGAGGATTAAGATAGAATGCCGCGTTTCCAGTAGAAAGGGTCCCGGTTCTCCATACTCTCCATACAAAACACAGCAGCATTAAGCTGCGGTTTTACGCTGGTATTCTGTGACAGCGTGGTCCTTCCCCGATCGAGCCAACCTATTCGTGCTCTAACTAGATCTCTGTCGATTTCTCAGTTTTGTACATTTTACCTTGTCTCATTTTATTATTATTTCGAGTAATAATGAATTCACTAGCGAACAAAGATTTCCAAGTGATTGCAACGAAATAAATTATGGTCACTATCGAATGCACTCATAATAAATATCTGTGATGTTTATAACTTTGCTTTTAACTGTGTACCAAAGGTTCGTTATTCGATGCGTAGATTTTTTTATTTATGTTCACTGATTTATGGGAAAAGGCTGAATCGCTTTCCTAAACTAAAGGACCAAATAAATTTTAAGAAAAAATTTCAACCCAAATGATGAAAAACTAGGGAGTAAAGTTTTAATGTAATTCTATTTGCACAACATTCTAGTTGTTGCCTTAGACTTGTGATATTCGTTAGTCCACTCAAAAGAGTAAAACAATTGTTTTTTAACCCTTTCGCTGTCCCGTGCACTACATATAGGTCATTGCTATTGTCTTACTATTGTGTTTTAAAACCGGACAGTGAACGTGTTAAGAAAACGCAAAACTGACTTCAACAACAAAACATAACAAAAAAAATCCACATAATAGCTTCTGAAGTCAGCAATTTAATTCTTCTGTACACTATGTTTTAGCACTTTAGCATCAATTATGTTATTCTTTTTTGTTTTTTAAGTTTTATTAACTTAAAATTCGAAAACAAACAACAAAAAAACGAAAATAGCTCTTGTGATCATCATCAACAATACATAACATTATATATTTTATATTATATATTATTAGAATTTACTGGAACTCGACTCGAAATTTTCGTACCAATGAATATTATCTTACCCATTTGGAGAATCACGATGTTATAAATTATTGAATAGACAATGTTTCTGAACGAATAATTTTGTTTCCTGTGATGTTTTCTTTTGGAATTTATATGAAGTCTGATTTTGAAATTCCGAATTGCAGCTGATCTCTTTACGAGGTTAGTCTGTGTCTAATATTTATAAAAAGAATTCTTTGTACATTGTACAACCCACACTCAAAAGTTCGTCAATTGCTTCATGAGGTTACACATAGATTTGAGCTGGCGATACTGCGGGGTTAGCCAAGTTGACTTTCTTCAATGGTTAGCCCGCCGGAGAGAACCACAGCTGATGGCCGCAGGTGGCTCAGGATGGTGCTTTGTGGCATACCTTGGGGTAGGCCTATGCTTAGTAGTAGACTTATGAAGAGCTGTGATGATGATGATGATGATGATGATGATGATGATGATAACCCTGATATAAAACTATAAAAATTTATAGGAATGGCATATCACAACGTTAAGTTATTTCATTAATTTGCATAGTTTTCTATTAACGTCAAAATTTGTACATATTCGCTTTGGCTAATCCACAACTCGGCAATGAGACAAGCAGGTACGCGGCCGGCGGAAGTGGGTAGGACGATCATCGGCAAACGCATATCTTACTAAACAATATTTTAACGGATATCTGATTCATCATCAGCATCACATAGGCCTCCCCTATAGATGGACTTATCGGAGGGACTAGGCGGAATGATAACCGCCATTTTTATTACTTTGAGTTGTTATACAAGAAGATGCTGCAGCACATGTCCTGTTTCATTTCCATCTGTCAAGCTGTTTCAGTGTTTCTAAGTTGATCATGGTATCTAGACTTGGTTTTTGCATCACTTGACAAGTACGCAGCGCTCCGTCTTTCTTTGTTCTTTCTTTTATAGAATAATGCTGACAATCGAGCACACAGTTCATCTGATGGTAAGTGGTTGCTGTGGCCCATAGAACATCTACATCTATCCTCAATTACGTATCAAAATGCAGATGAATGCAAAAAAATACAAATTTAATTAAATGTAAATTAGTTCTACAATTTGTGCGCGACGCTCAAACCTATGTTTACTGGTTTTTTTTTTTAAATTGTTTACGTTTTACCCACATTTATAGTTAAAACTTTATATGCTCGTAATGTATTCCTTTATTATTGATTGTAAATTGTTAAATTTCTCGTAACCTTTTCTTCTTTTTTAACAGTGGTTAACGGCTCGAACTGGGGTGGTACCACGACCTCACAGAATACCAGCGTGAAGAAGAGGTTTACCTCTGCGTTTCGCTTAGTGAGTGCAGGTGGCCGGAGGCCCTTTTTACTGGAAATGAGGCATTCCATCCTAGTCCTCACGGGTGAAAACGCATCTGCATTTTGATCTGTAACAGAGGATAGATGTAGATGTCTATGGGCCGCAGCAACCACTTACCATCAGGTGGACTGTGTGCTCGTTTTTCACCCTTATCCTATAAAAAAAAACCGATTTGTAATCTTTTGAGAAGTAAATAAAATCTTAAACGTAAACCTAAAATAAACTGGGGTTCCCAAACCAACTGCCAAGCGTGGCAACTATAGCAAATATTCCCCCTATAAGGCAACCTATGGAAGAGGCCTATGGTCAGAGGTGGACTTTGGGCTGTAACGGTTGTTTGTTTAATTAAAACTTATTCAAATTTTTATTAACAAATTAATCCAAGAAACTGTCACTAACAAGTAGGTTGATAGCGGAAATATACACTTTATTTTTATTTACTTTATTATTCAATTTTTACTTCTAATGTAAATAGTAACTTTTAATTTCTGTATAGTGTTCGAAATCAACACTAGAAAAGCACTGGAGAAAGTTTTCATTGGGCATTCAGACGGAAGACATTCATTATTTTTGCCTTTAGTGAAGAACGAAGAGTAAGCACTCAGAGTTTATTTATTGTTCGCTTGCGTTAACTTTTGGCATTAACGAACTGTTATTTGCTCAGAAAATTGGTTTTTCCAGAATTAAAGTACAAGTGAACGGTAAATAGATCATTATTATCTTTTCAGTCCATCTCAAGCCTAAAAACGGACCAAAGTTATTTTTGATAGCAAAATCCAATAACTAGTTTTGGCCCGACCTAGAATTCCTACCTGTGACCACAAAATCTGCAGCCGCAATTACGACCACTAGACCAACAAGGCTGTGAATAAAATGCTAATAACAACCAAGTATAGTAAAAGTATGGATACCGACCTTTATACGCCCAACTTCAGGGCACAGGCCTCCTCTCATTTTTAAAAGGTTTTTAGGGCGAGGAAGCGTCCATTGCGCTACGAAATGCCTGATGGCGGACTTCACATGTCTTCAATATATTTCTTTTTATTATTTAGACAAGCCGGTCTCCTTTCGATGATTTACTTTAGCATTGAACACGTGATAAATCAGCACTTAAACCGGCAATCAACAATTCTATTGGTACCAGTGGGAATCGATCTTTATCGATCGGGCACTTACCCTACTGTGGCACTCACAATCGATAGTAACTTATTACCAGTTGTATAGCATAAATTTTAGTCAGCATTGTAACATAAAGCAGAGTTTAACACACATTCCCACCCTCGTGTGCTTAATGTAACCTGATAATTTTATGAAGTTTTCTTCCTCACACAACTTCCTTGTGGAATCGATTACCACCAGCGATTTTTCCAGACCGATACGACTTAGAAATCTTCAAGAAAAGAGCCTACTCCTTTTTAAAAGGCCGGCAACGCATCTGCAATTCCCCTGGTGTTGCAGTTGTTCATGGGCGGTGGTAGTCACTTACTATCAGGTGAGCCGCATGCTCGTTTGCCCACTTTTCCATAATTATTAATTATTACCTAATTAATTAATTATTACAAGTGTTTCTTAATAAGTAATTATTTATATATAATTACTTATTAAGAAATCTTAAAATAAATTAATTATAAAACTTAAAATATAAATTCTTAATAAGTAATTATTTATATATAATTACTTATTAAGAAACACTTGAGAACCTACCTGCATTGGAATATACGTTAGTAATCCTAACCGCTTTTGTAAACTCGCAAATTATGTCCCGTTTATGATTTTTTATTCAACGTGACTTTCTTTAGCTATTTTTATTGAATTTAGACGGGAATTTTTTATTGAAGAACCTTTAATTAATCCTGACCTCGTTTGACTTGTTAATTTAGTAGACTACAGCTGTCGGAATACCAATGTTATTCCGATTCTTTGTTATCTCTCTTTTTTTAAATATTTGATTTAATAATATCCTTCTAACTAATTTCGTGACTGTTGGCACCTCCAGAATATTCTCGAATACTATCAACTGTTAAAAATGTTATAGTATTGCTATCTCCGTAAAATTCCACTGCTATATCTAGGTCTCTCTTATTGTAGTTTTTATGATTTTCCTTAATCGTTACGCTTGCAACAGGCGGATGGACTTGATCTTTTATAAAATCGAAACGACAAATGAACCAAACGGCCTCACAGTCCACCTGATAGTATATGTTTACTGCAGTCCTTGGACACCTTGTTTTTAACATGGGGAAATGCCTACACAATACTATTTTCCGCGCGGGATCAAGGACGGGTTATGTCGGACTCCGACTAAAACCCCATGGTGTTCCATCATTGCCGCATATTGGCAGGACTACCGGAATGCTATTGCACATATCCACGGCCCCACCAGCGCCGGCCACCCCATGTCAGACCCTCCTCGGAAAGTATTTCTCCTTATCCTTTTCCTTCTCAGATAATGCGCACCCGGAACTCTCCTCGGCCTCTTACTCCGCCTACGTAACGGACCCCCCGAGTCCAATACGCGGAGGCCACGGGTCCAGGAAAAAGGAGCACTCGGAAGAAGATTTCTGGCGAATCTGGTCTCTGGCTGGGTAGAAAAAGCAGGCAGCTTGGTTGCAGCAGTAGGTTGAAAGAACACCCCTCTCGCCACAACCCACTAGCACACACCCGAAGTGGACTCGCTAAGCCCACTCGGAGTGGACACCTCGCACCAGTCATGTAGATTTTTCTTTGTTCACCGCGAGTGACCACTGGCTGCTAAGCGCCCTGCCACAACAAGGCGGGAACCCGTTCTGGGGTGTAGGGTGGACACCTGAGCCAACTTAAAATAAAGGAGAATTCAGACCGGTTTTTACATTTTAGGACTCAGATGGATTTTTTCACAGCCTGTATTTACAGTCCATCTGATGGTAAGTGGTTGCTGCAGCCCACAGACATCTACATCTATCCTCGATTACAAATCAAAATGCAGATTCGTTGTCACCCGTGAGGACTAAGATGGATTGCCTCGTTTCCAGTAAAAACGATCTCCGGTTCTCTACACTCGCCATACGAAATATACGTTAAGGTGTTATTTTACGCTGGTATTCTGTGAGAGCGTGGTCCTTCCCCGGTCTAGCCGACCCATTCGTTACAACTATACAAATATACTACTAATATAGCTACAGCATGGCTCTACCACGTAAGAAAAGGTACTACGGATGCTGCTGTAACAGTGAATGGAAATCGTTATCGTGAGATTTTCAACAGTTTTCTGAATCACCAAATGTATCGGGCTTAGAAAATATGTGGTTCGAATAAGGTGCGCCGAATTTCATACGACACGTGATACAATCTCAACATTGAGAAGAATGTTTTCGGGTCAATTAATTTCAAGAAATGGTGACTTTGGTGAAATTAATTAAACGTCAAGATCACATGGTTTGTAAGCTGCAGACTTATTTTCTGTGGGGCTATCTAAAGGAACGTGGCTGTGCTAACAAGCCAATGAATCTTCAACACTTAAAACAGAATATCTGAGACGCAATCAGTAGGATAACACTGGAAATGTCCGAAGTGATAAGAAACGCGATGAAAAGACCTTGCATCTGTTATGCTGCTAGAGGTAGCCATTTGGCGGATGTTATATTTCAAACATAAATATTTTTTTTGAAAATTAATTAAATTTAATTGTAATTTTTGTTTGTTTATAGTAAATTTTATAAAGTCAGTTGTATGTCTCTTGTTTGGCCAGCCTGTACATACATAAAAATATATTTTACAATATCTGAATCTCATTCCAAAATTATCCAATTTTCAACAAGAGGGCTCGTACGGCTACTCTGCTAGTTTTAATTATATGATTGGTGCTCCAAGTTTTTTCATATTCCTTTATTTTAATTTCCTCCAGACCGTATTTTACTCACGGGGGCCTGTCTTAGCGGAGATTTGCCATCTGCGTAGGACTGCCTTATAGTACACGCGTATGTACAGGCGTACGTACAGGTGCACTCTCTATTTCCTCACCCTCACATAGTCCGATGGGACGGCAAGCTGCCTTGACTGGAGATTAATCAGGCTCAGAATCAACGATTTACGTGCTTTCCGAGACACAAGTTGAAACACCGTATAATTCCTGACTTCGGGCTCCTATAGACAAGTACTTGACAGGAAAACCCAATAATTACTGGTTTTGGCCCAACAAGGACTACATGATCAATAGTAGCGCTTACGAATTTACAATTTTTTATAGTACGTAGTAGGAATCATCCTTATTTTGTTTTTTATTTTACAGTATTTTTTTTGTATAATATCCCCCAAATATCTGCAAAATGTCTGAAATAAAATAAATAAAGATATTTTATTTCACTTCTAAGCAGTAAATCAGGATAATGTGTTAGTTAGTTGTTATTCTGCTAGATGATTGATGATTGAGTCATGAAAGTATGAATGAAATTGATCTAGTTCCGGTACGACCCAAATAATTCGTCTACAAACCTTTCATATATAACACACGAAATATTTGACATTATATTTTATATAATTTTTCTTAGAAGTTTGCTTTTACTTTACCACTTTATCACGCTGAAAAAGCTTTTTTGAACATTAA
The DNA here is from genome assembly GCA_033319125.1 of Parnassius glacialis. NCBI lineage: Eukaryota > Metazoa > Arthropoda > Insecta > Lepidoptera > Papilionidae > Parnassius > Parnassius glacialis. Next base: position 14,686,725 of record JAVANC010000012.1, read on the forward strand.
TAAACCCTGAGAGTATCAGTATTTTTTATTTCCAGTATGTTAACAATCTCTCTATATGTACAGACATGGGTATATCCAAGAATACGTCTGTTATATTGGATGTCAATGAAAAGAACATGAACATGGAGTGGTAAACACGATAACTTTTGAAAATATCAATTGTTTAACTCAATCTATTTTTTAATCTCTTCGTCTATCATGTGGAAAGCCATGAAATGTAAATGGCAGTTTAATTTTGCTTTGTTTAGTTATAATAATTTTTTCTCGGCTGCAAAATGTCAAAATTTTCGGTGTTTTAGCAGCCTTGTATTAATTTATTTACCTAAATAGACTGCCTCACTTACTCACTTCGGCGTCAACCGCCGTCGTGAGTGGATACTGTATCAGTTGTTTGCAGCGGTTCAAAAAGAAACAACAAATACAACTACAAATACAAAATATTCGAAAAATCAAATTTCATACATACTTGATTTGATTTGATGAGATTTTTATTACAATATTTTAAAAGCACAGAATTAATAATAGTAGTACGTACTAAAAGTAAGTAGGATGTATATATTTATACTTAAATACGTCTTGGACTTTATGGAGCGACCTGAATGATGATATGATGATCATATACTATAAGCATTATGAGTCGTGTACTTTTGGATTTTCCAAACTTATTTTTGAATTGAAGTTTGACATAAAATTAATGAAAAGTTGGAAGTATAATAAGGTTATTAGTGAAAACTTGTGTGTATTTAATCTACTTTAAGAAATTTCCGTATAATTATGTTATAAGTATTTTTTTGTGCTTAGGACATGCACAGTCGGATTTACCAATAGTTTTATTATTTAAATATTATTAAGCTCTAAGCTTATCAAACCGCCTGCCCAGCGTAGTGAACTTATGCAAATTATCCAAGTAACGTTTGTTAGCGGGCTCATTTCGAAATAACTTATACCGACCTGTGTGATGTCTTAATATTGATTAACTATTTATTTTTTGTGTACGATATCATACTAATATTTGTATAATCATGTGCTGCGTGCTTGGCTTTTCATATTTTATAACAACGAAAGAGCTATTTGTAACAATAGCCTTAAAATGCTAACTATGTAATGTTGGTGATGTCATAGTAATGATTACTAACATGTGGACCAAGCAATTTGAAATCGTAATTTGTTAAAATGTTATTTCATGTATTTCATTGAATTAGTATTAAACGGTAATTTTACCTGGAAATTATAACAAAATTAATGAAAATTTATTGTATTTAAAAAATCTTTCATTTATTTGTGTACGAATTTTAGGGATAACTCTGATTACGAATCTATTCACTATTGTTACATCGGACTCCTTAAATCTCGATTTTACTTGCTCCCTCTCTTTATCTTTGTTCTTATATAGCGCCAATTTATGCATTGGAAATGGTTTTTGCTCGATTCGATTGAAACCTAATTCGTTTACTGTCCGGGGCTTGGTAATCAAGTTTACTTCGGAATATATTTGTTTGGATAAAAAAATTGCCTTTGAATATCACCCAAGTTTTTCTTCGACCTGGACCAAAAAATGTGAATCTGATTAATAATATTATACAATCATCACAACAATTACTACAACTTTTTTTATCTTCATGTCCCAGATTGGTTGGACTTAGAGGTCCCACGCTAATGTGGGGCTTATAACAAAAAAAGAATGTGCCAACTGTGCTACTTGCCTAGAATGTAAAAGTTGACTAATGGGATATTGGGTTTGTAATTGTGTAGGCGATGGCGATAGCTACGTAACTTTCAACAATTCTTTACTAAATTTTCATCTATACCCATACATTTTTGCTAAACTTAGTCTGAGTAGCTCGCTGCTCTTTAAACTCTACCTACAAGTATTACAGTATCAAGTATTACAGGCGTGACGCAATGTAATTTTTTAAAGCAGCACCAACAATTCTGTTAACATTACTTATATTTACGACAGTAGTCAAATTGCAATTTAGAGCCCACGACTTTATGAGTTCGCGGTCCACACCCAATATTTAGGCAACTGCCGCCTCAAACATATATGCATTACTTTTAATAATACTAAATATTTTTTCACCAGGTAAAATTTCGGTCGAATTGTTAGTTCAATCAATGTATCGTGCGTACGCCTTCAACCTTATTTATATATTTTTTTATAGGATAAGGGTGACAAACGAGCACACAGTCCACCTGATGGTAAGTGGTTGCTGCGGCCCATAGACATCTACATCTATCCTCGTTTGCAAATCAAAATGCAGATGCGTTGTCACCTGTGAGGACTAAGATGGAATGCCTCATTTCCAGTAAAAAGGGCCTCCGGCCACCTGCACTCACCAAGCGAAACGCAGAGGTAAACCTCTACTTCACGCTGGTATTCTGTGAGGTCGTGGTACCACCCCGGTTCAAGCCGGCCCATCCGTGCGACAGCAAAAGCTGCCGCGTGGCTCTACCACTGTTATGTATATTATCTCTTTATAGCCGTTGGAGATTCTTAAATTACAAGCAATCAATTTAATTTATGTTCATGGTTTGTTTTTTACATTTTCCTTAGGAAGATTAATAGACACAATGTTTTAAAGGATTTATTCGAAAAAAAAAACATGCTACGCTAAAGAATAGGTTATACACAAAATATTTTTTCCTTATCCTTTCTAGTGGTTGGAGGTGATGTTACCTTAGGTATCACACTATATACGCGATCTTAGTGTAAATTAACCAATCATCGATGAGCCGCAGCGATAAATGCGGGAGACATATATATAGGTATATATATATATATATATATATATATATATATACATATATATATATATATATATATATATATATATATATGTAGAAAGGGTAATTGAGTATAGTACAGAGACTAATTTTGTAGGTAGGAATAATAATTAATTCGTTTACACGAATTAATTATCCAACGAATCGAGGATAAACTAGTAACGGAATACGACAAGCGTACTGTTCCACGTCAGAGCCAAGACTGCTTTAACGGCGGCCGCTCCGTCAGTTTTCTACAACCAGGACGGTCGGCACCGCAGGTGCAATGTCGCAGGTGTGCGGTACACGTGTCTTTTACAAGAATTCTGTCTAGGTAAACCGACGCCGCCGCCCCTGCAACGGTGCAGGTGCCGTCACGGCCATTCTGACATGCGTGCGTCCTCGCACGCGCTCCATCACAATCTTACTTATCTGTAGAAAGAAAAACATCGTGCGATCATCCTGATAAAACAGCGTCTGGTCCGGTCCATATTGACCCTTCAGATTTGGGCGACAATCAGTTTTGTTCCGGCAGTAAGCCCTACAAAACTTTAATCATGCTAGATCGGAATGATTAGTCTGTAGCTTTTTCTACTTTCTCTTTTTTTTCAAGTACTGCTTTCGCTAGTCCGGAATCATTATTCCCTGTAGCCATATTATTGGACCGGCACAAAGCCCTGCAATGATTTCTTATTTTTTTCAAGTACTATTTATGCTAGTCCGGAATCACTATTCCCTGTAGCTATATCATTGGACCGGCAAACGCCCTGCAATGATAGTAAGAACCACTTTTTTTTCTTACTCTCTTTTTTTTAATTCAGTATAGAAAAGTTACAGACCAACCACACCTCAAACATGTCCCTGTCACAATCACACAAAAGTGTATCGTGAGGGACGTAGTGACATGATAACACCTAAGTATGTAAACCAACAGCAACACGACATGCCAGTGTAGCACAGACCAGCCTCCCTGCAACTCCATCTTCCTTTCCTGCAGTAGAATAATTACTTCGGAGTGTTGCAACGTCTCTAGTATTTTCTAGATGCACGGACACGGCTACCTGTGTCTGTCGCACGTCCTCGTGCGGTTGACAGTGAACAGCATACAGTCTATCAGTTATCACCACCTGCTAACAGATATTAACTCTTGTTAAATATTACAACGGTCGACCATCCCAGACTTCATGTAAGTCATGAATGCGCCGATATGGCTGCCTTCAGGCAAACGCGCTCCAGCTTTTCGTTCTGCTGCGTTCGTGCCACAATCGCGCCAGCAAGCCGTCGCGCCGTAGCCGTACTAGCTCTAGCGAATCGTTGCACTGCTTTGTAAAATTAAAAGAAATCGAGATAAATGTATTGCGAACCATGGAATTCCAAACTTCCAAAATTCATCACATATTCTCTTAAGAAACGGCAACAGTATGACATTTGAAAACATTGCAAAAAAATAACAGAAACTATGTGTAGAGGCAAATACCACAACATTTCAAAAGGAAGGAGGTAACTGCGCAAAACCTACGAAAGCCGACCTCAGATGTCCATTTACAGCGCAAAAGCATCATTTGTTCGGCGGCCGCTTGAATTGCCCTGCCGTAAGATCAGCCGATAAGTTACCGTCTGTAGCGGTGTAGGCTCAATCTTACCAGCGCTCGGCCGTACCCGACCATGTTCGATTAGCCGTCACAACATCTTCCTCATTGATCATTGTTGTAGAGACTTCTACGAATCCCTCGACATCAAACCCCAATCTTGTCGACGACACAATATTCGGAGCAAATTGCAACACTGATCAACACATTAGAACACAAAAATGTCACTTATTATTTTCAATTCATAGCGTGTTAAAGTTAATCCTTTATTTTGGTACATCCCTTAAACGTTTTGAACTTCAAAATATAGCAAATGATAATCATGTTTCGCGTGAACTATCAAATTACAACATAACTTGAATAAGTTAATTAAAAAGCCTCCAATTTCTTACGACATTTGTTAACATATTTAGGTACATCAAGAAATAATGAAAATACTTGCGGGGTACTTTTAATACAAATCGAACAAATAAAAAAAAATTGGCTTAAATATTTTCACTTTATCTTTTCTCTACACTTTAATGATACGAAAATATCGTAAGTAGCATAGCAAATTTCATTACGGTATTTAACATAAAAACAGATTCATCAATGCGGAATGCATTACGGTCTTCCACAAATGTAATAATCCTCATACTATTCGAAGATTAAATGTGGGAAAAAATGGGGACTTTATCCTACTTCTGATGTAGAAAGGGTAATTGAGTATAGTACAGAGACTAATTTTGTAGGTAGGAATAATAATTAATTCGTTTACACGAATTAAGTATCCAACGAATCCAGGATAAACTAGTAACGGAATACGACAAGCGTACTGTTCCACGTCAGAGCCAAGACTGCTTTAACGGCGGCCGCTCCGTCAGTTTTATACAACCAGGACGGTCGGCACCGCAGGTGCAATGCCGCAGGTGTGCGGTACACGTGTCTTTTACAAGAATTCTGTCTAGGTAAACCGACGCCGCCGCACCTGCAACGGTGCAGGTGCCGTCATATATATATATATATATATATATATATATATATATATATATATATATATATATATATGTATCGCGTAAACACTCACGTCTGTCACCCAGATGGCTAGGCAGATACTACGACCTTCCATTTGGCACGATCCTGACACACCTCTCACATCCACACATGCAAATATATACCTAGCAACATCATCATACACCTTTTACATCCATATACCTACGTATACATGCTTGTCGGTTAAGGGTACCCTTTATCTGGCCCATCTTCAATATATTTTTATAATTTGGTCTATAATTTTCCTCTTCCCGACTCTGCCGTTAATTTCTGAAACATAGATTTGCTTGTGCGAGACGTCTGGTATACTTACTGACAATCCGCCTTAGAAAATCCTCCATTCAAAAGGAGAACTAGAATAGAATAGAATAATTTTTATTCAATATAGATTATTACATCAAACTTGTTGAAAAACATTTTCTTATTTACCACTGGTTCGGAAAATACCTCTGTACTGGGAAGAAACAGCAGGAAACCCAGCAGGAGTTTTCTTAAACATATTTCACCTTTTTTTTAGAGGATAAGGGTGACAAACGAGCACACAGTCCACCTGATGGTAAGTGGTTGCTGCGGCCCATAGACATCTACATCTATCCTCGTTTGCGTATCAAAATGCACATGCGTTGTCACCCGTGAGGACTAAGATGGAATGCCTCATTTCCAGAGTAAAAAGGGTCTCCGGCCACCTGCACTCACCAAGCGAAACGCAGAGGTAAACCTCTACTTCACGCTGGTATTCTGTGAGGTCGTGGTACCACCCCGGTTCAAGCCGGCCCATCCGTGCGACAGCAAAAGCTGCCGCGTGGCTCTACCACTGTTAAAACCTTGCAGTAATTTGTTTTATTGTTTGTAAAAATTTTAAATGAGTTTTAAATAAACCAGCATGGTGGCGATCACCTCATTCCCAAGTGTTTTTATTTTCACTTATGTATTCTTTGATATTATAATAACCCTATTTGTAATTTTTTTTTAATAAAACATTTAAGCTTATTTATTGAAATTTTTTGACATTTTCTGGGATTTTGTTGTAAAAGCGTATACATTCCCCATAAATAAATTACTAATTATGTGGAATCTAGTAACTGGTAATACAAGCTTATTTTTGTTCTTAGTGTTTAAAGTATGAACATCTTTATTCTAATCAAATATTCTGTAAAATAAATTAAATCTTATTTATATTTTTATGTACATGCACACATTACATTTTCATTAATATGTTTATTTCTTTAAATTATTCTCTAAAGGACTTATTACAATTTAAGTTATAAATCGCCCGTACGGCTCTCATTTGCAAAACAAATAAAAATGTCAGATATTAGTCACAGGCCAATAAAATATAACAAATATATATAATATATATTTGTATTTGCCTATAAAATATAATAAATATAACAAATATTTTATAACCGAAAAGTGTGGTTAAGTTATAAAACACGGATATAATAATAAATTATCAGCAACTATAACTAAAGTATAACACAGCTTACAATTAATATTAAGAATTTGAATTTAATACGCCACATCATGATCCAAAAAACTTATTAGCTGCGCACAATATGCGTATACTTTAAAATTTACATTATGGAAAAATGAGCAAACAGTTTTTAAGTTTAGGGTGTATCTGAATAGGGCTTCGACACAATAGATATTATCAATCAACGCAACGGTTAAGGTGTTTTTTTTTAAACTAACATTGATTTTTTCATATTATACATTAGAAATTTCTTTTTCAACGTCGTTAGTGGCTGGCAATATCTATCGAAACAAAGCAATCTTATAAATTGAAAAACTTCAGCCAAGTACGGACCATTGGTGTATTCAACCTTTAAGTAAACTTATTTAATAAATTTGCCAAATTAATACCATCTGCGTGAAATGCTCACAGGAAGAAATATCGGGTAAGTCCATACGTATTCCTTTTTGCTGAATTTACTACGGAATATTTAAAACATCGTAATATTTTTTATGTTCGCATTTCCATTAACATTTTCATATTAAATGGAAGATCCCTGGAAATGAGGTGATCGCTACCAAGCTAAGAGTATTTCTAATTTGTTATGTTGTTAATTTGTGTAACATCATGATTCTAAGCTGTTATTTATAAAAAAAAACTTCCCGCTGGGTTTCTTGCTGGTTCTTCCCAGGACAGAGGTTTTTTCCGAACCAGTGGTAATCAAACAAAAGAGTGACTTTCAATAAGTATTATATATAATCTATATTGAATAAAAAAGTTTCTGTTTCTGTTTCTGTTTTGTTTAGCTAAACCAGTACATTTACCAATTTTTGTACCGTTGTACCATTATAAGAGATGGTAGTATATAAAAGATAAACAATATAAAACTGTCTGACGATTAACTTTGATAAAACCTTGTATTAGAAATACAATCCTGTTTACTTGTTTTCATAAGAACTTCTTGAAATTCATATAGACGAGCGTTTCCTTATCGTGTTCTTGCCTAAATGTCGTTACTGTTTATGTAGAAATGTGTAAAGTCTAGATAAAACTTTGCAGAATAAGAAGAAAAATAAGAGTAGGTGCGTGTGTCTGTGTGCATGTTTAATAGTACATTATTTGCGCAAAATGAAATTAGTCTTAAGAAGGTTCTTTTTAATTTAGAAAAGAGGGCAAACGAGCATGTGGCTTATGGTAAATTACTAGCACCGCCCGTGAACATCTGCAACAACAGGAGAATTGCCGTGGGCCTTTTCGACCTTTTTAAAAGCTGCAGGCTCTTTTATTGATGTTCAAAGTGAGGTAATTCCACAAAGATATCTTGCGAGGAAGGGAGAAAAAAAACTTCTGGTAAATTGCATAGTTGTAGACCGCCATGCATACAGATAGTATGAATATCATTACCATTGCCATAACAGCCTATAAAAGTCCATTGCTGATCACAGGCCTCTCCCATAGATTGCCGCGTAGGGGGGTTTTTAGTCGCAACACAGGCAGATTGGCAAACGCAGTTTTTTTATAATTTTAAACTTTGTTTAGCTAAACTAGAGAATGCCGATAAAGATGCTCTTGCCATCTCTTAGCTTGTTTCCCTCTGTCACCTCTTACGACACCGACGGGACGATATGGAGTAGTGAATATCCTTACACCGCCGTTGCACGGCATACAGATGATATGAATAGAATCACGATTTTTGTCGTGAAGTGCGATGGTGAACTTTATTGACTGGAATCTGTCGTCAAACTTTGGAACTGATGCGATAAAATACAATAAATTGCCACAACGCTATCGACCTAAGTCAATCAAAAAAACGGTTTTTGACGAATCGAGCCACTTTTTGATAGATATGTTCAAGAGGAAGGGGCTGGCAGTGGGTTGCTCCGGTACAGAGATGAGAAGTATTCCATATGAAGCCAAACTTGCACCTTATAAAGTTGCAGGTGGTTTGCATGAAATACTGTCCCGCTCTACTGAGCACACCAAGTTTTTTAGTGACCAATTTGGCCTTCTTTATTTTTTTCCTTATTTTTCTTAACTTTTTCAAAAACGTTTACAAACATAAATTGCACAGGGACAAACATCCAGACCCGGAACAATTATTTCTAGGCCATACAAATACTTGTTCCGTGCGGGATTCGAACCCGCGGCCCCAGCGCAACAACTCATTGCTAAACCACTGCGCCACGGAGCCGTTTCTTCTCTATAAAAAGCCCGCAGAACTGAACATTATTTGATATATTGGCATCAGGGATTCCGACGCTGGCTAAAGAAACAGAATAAGGACCTTAAAAATAATAATATATAAGAGAAAACAATAAAGAGGTTCTTATTGAGGCAAACTTATGATTCTGAGGGTTTAACTGCCCTTGCTTCCGAGACTTTGTTAAACAACGCCTCGATTTCAGACATAAGTTTGTTCCGTACGTCTTTCTGACAAATATTAGTACGGCCGTGTATAAAGCATCGCCAGTGCTGTCGTCTGCATAACAAGCACAGCATCTTCTTTTTTGTTCTCGTAATATAACTATCTTATTTCACACAAACCTCCTGTATATATTTCTAGAATAAGTTCTTAAAGGCTAACCCTATATCACATTAATTTGTGTGTAAAAATACCGTAACGAAGATGTGACTTTCGGTCACAAACACCATTATAAGTTGTCATCCACATCATCATCAGCCCCACTTTTATCCTGAGTGCTGTGTTGGATGAAGCTATAAAAACCAATTGTTTAATATCACTGACGTCACAAAAATAGACCCTGGCTTTATAAATGCGTCAAGTACTGCATAAACGGACTATAGGTTACACTTTAATGAAGGGTCTGAGTTTTTCTCCCGTCACGCATAAAGAAGTTTTACTTCGAAAAGTATTCCAAGAACATCTTAAACGTGACGCCCATCCCGTTGTGCTCTCTTACGTCACGAGCATTTCAAAAGCAACCTCAAAGAGCACGAAATTAAATATTTTTCTTGACATCGTAATTCCAACGATGCTATACACTAGGTTAATATTATTTATACCAAATTCTTTCCTTATAAAATACATACGAAATATTAATGATTAAATGAAATGTTTAACCAGATTGTCAGTTTTTGTGTAAAAATGATTTCTTATGAATTTGAAAGTAAAATTTAAAGGAAAGCTCAGATTTGAGGGCACTGCTCTGGAGAGAATGGGCAAGAATGCTCGCGCATGCATGCGTCGACGGTTTCCAATATTTTTAGTTAATAAATGCATTAGCATCACATACCTTAAATCCTCTCTCCTCTTTCAACCAGTGAACAACTAGTAGATCGACGGGCCTTCACTCCTTTGCTGTCGATATTCCCCGCACTTGAACCAAACGGTTTGCTTCGTCTCTTATGATGCGTACTGCAAAGGAGAGGAATAATTTGCCGGCGTTTGTCTTTCCGTCCGATTACAATAAGATTGGGAGTGTGTCAACTTATACTCAAAATCACCAAACGATATTCTTTGAAGGTCATACAGGTTTACAACCAAGGCACATCCTGGTGGATGATGGAGGCGGAGAAAAGTATGAGGATATGTCTAGATCTTTGCATTCCTACAAAACCCACAACAGTGAGTTGAAGGTAGGGAAATCGGAATAAGGCAACAGAACCCAGAGGTCAACAGCTGGCCCACTTCATGGAGAAGGAGGGGCTCTTCATGATGAAATCTTTTTTCGTAATCGGCCTTGTCATAATCGGCTGGACCTGGTCCAGCCCCGAATGCTCTACAATAAAATCTATAATATTGACTTCATTATGACGACCAGACGGCAATAGTTCAGTGATGTCTCAGTTTTTTTTATAGGATAAGGGTGAAAAACGAGCACACAGTCCACCTGATGGTAAGTGGTTGCTGCGGCCCATAGACATCTACATCTATCCTCGTTTGCGAATCAAAATGCAGATGCGTTGTCACCCGTGAGGACTAAGATGGAATGCCTCATTTCCAGTAAAAAGGGCCTCCGGCCACCTGCACTCACCAAGCGAAACGCAGAGGTAAACCTCTACTTCACGCTGGTATTCTGTGAGGTCGTGTTATCACCCCGGTTCGAGCCGGCCCATGCGTGCGATAGCAAAAGCTGGCGCGTGGCTCTACCACTGTTAAATATTATATAAAAGTTATTGTGAGGATGAAAGCTGGTACCGATCACCGAATGGTAAGAAGCACGTTAAACCTTAGTGTTAACTTGGAGAAGTCACGCCTAATGAAGCTCGTATTGGAAAAGCGATAGAGCGCACACACGAACAACCGCACACGCCATCATGCACACACGCAAGCATATGCACCATAGAAATATTAAAAAGAGGAGAAGTGGCAAGGGGGCGTGTCTGTGTCCGCACGATATGATCAAAATGCTCAGGTTCTATCCAAATGGCCGTCTTTGCGTATTAGTATACTTTTAACCGTAATCGTGAAACAATATCAGAATGCCGTGTTATTCAGTGGTTTCTTGTAAAAACCGAAGCCAAAACAAAATCTTTGTAGATCATGGAATCACTTAGCATATGTAAGAACAAGTATTTTACTATCTTTATCTTTAAAATCATGAAAAACAACAAATCGTAAAATATATTTTGCTCTTAATACGTTATTTTTGTTTTCAAATATCACTGCAACGGTACTATTTTGTAGTAAATACATTGCTCCTTAACCACTACTTATGTATATCGCTAAGCGACTGAACAAGCAATGTAAATATGACAAAACGATACTTTATTTATGGGGATGCATCGTGTAGTACGCCCACTGTATCTTGCGATGAGTTAGTGTTGTGCTTGAGCAGATCCACTAACGTATGCTATCGACAACAATGTCGATTGGCGAATTGCTATTATAGTTTATTCTTGCAATTTGTCAACCGTTTCAGCCCGGTGGGAAGACTGATGTGACGTAATGGTATTTAATTATTTTGATTATTTTCACCGTTTGCCACACTGAATTTGTAACTAGCGATCATAAAGTAAGTTGTTTAATTAATTAGATTAATCATCGGTGAAGTGTTTTGGGTTGAATAATAGTATATTATGCCTTATCTTCATGTTAATTCCATACTTTTATGTTTTCAAAAGCTTCGAATGCGTTATTATACCTCATTGGCATGGTCTCAGAATTCAGTTAATATTATAATAGTGACTTTTGCTAAAATAAGTCAACATAATTCTCCTGGCTATTTATTTGTTATGCATGAGTGTGTGTTTGTTTTCATATATTTAACAATATCTTAACCAACCAGGGGTTTTTAACAAAGGCTTGCCAGGTACATGGGTAAAGAAATTGCGTAGGATATATGTAAATGATAAATAAATTGTTATCGTACATTTTCAGCTTCCCAAAAGATGCTAATTTAAAAAAGAAATGAATTGATGCCACAGGAAGGCCACCAAACTGGTTCCCTACAAAAAATAGTACCATATGCCAAAATACCTACTTTTTCAATACGCTATGACAATCTAAACCAACAATACCGGATTTTTTTATTGTATTTGTTAGGTAGGTTAGGTACTTAATAATTTACGTTTAGCTACATATTGTTTATGTTTATTATATAATTTCCTGTGCATATCATTTTTTATTTATTTTATTTTCAATTTTAGTGCAATTTTAGTATAAATGGAAGAGAATCGATAACTTTCCAATTTAGTCAATCACTAATGTATATGTAAAATAAATGGCTTTTGTTTTTAAAATGCACAGGACAACGATAGCGACTGATATTTTTGTGTGAGTAAGTAGTACGGTGCATGATAAATGCACGCTGTTTCTGTAGTGATACGGTTTATAATTGATTGTGTAGTACGTTCTGATTTATAAAATGCGGGTGTGTGCGCGACTGCGTATCTATTGCTTTTACTAATCTGCAAGTGTAGTAGTAGGGTGGTAGGGGCCAACTGGAGACACCGGGTTGCGATACATTTTCAACTACCGGGCATATCTCCTTCTATTATTATATCTATGATATGCACACATTAATTTTTTCCTGGAACTATTATATTTCTAAGCGATGCAGTTATTTTCGGGATATATTCATCACCGCACAGCATATGTTACTACGTGCAATTAACAATTTCGATAGTGCCAGCGGGTACTGGGAATTGAACCGAGTACTGTAATATTCACAGTAAGCGCTTAGCCTCTAAGGTACCAAGGCTCTACGTACATAATCCTCTCAGAAATAAGATAAGGCTTCTGTCCAGTAATGGGGCGTATAAACGCTACGAACTACATTAAATAATTTAAAATTAAAAATTTTGTACAGCGGACTCCAATATAAGTTATTAAGAATAAATCAAAAACTATTGACCAAACTAGACCACACGAGAAGTAGGTACCAGCTTTCAAATAAAAAAAAAAGAATTATCGAAATCGGTTCACCCAGTAAAAAGTTATGAGGTAACACACATAAAAAGCTTACAGCCGAATTGAGTACCGTCTCCTTTTTGGAAGTCGGCAGATAACAAATAACGAAGTAAGAAATTTTGCGAGCTTTATAGTGTGAATTGACAAGCAGACGGTAAACGAACTTTGCCGTTAATTGTATTCCACAATGCCTTTGATTAATAACACTTTTCTCCATTGCCTCTGAATTATTGTCTTTTCATTTTAGATAACAGAACAAAGATGCGTATAAATATACGCATCTTTGTTTTATTAATTTAAAATCATTAGGCAAATGCTTCATAATACTGTTATTTTAACTTTAACTTTATTGAATCACGAATGAATTGGCTCAACCGGGTAAGGACACACCCTCACAGAGTAATACAGTATAATAGCGGCGCAATGCTACTCTGTTTCGTATGGTTAAGGTAGAAAACCGAAAACCCTTTTCACTGAAAACGAGGCATTCCTTATAAGTCCTTAGGAGTGACGTCGCATCTGCATCTTAATTCTTAATCGAGAATAGATGTAGTTGTCCATGGACCAAAGCATCTACTTACCATCAAATGGACTGTGTATTCTTGTATCACCTTTATTCTATCAAAATAAAACTATAATTTCTTTAGAGTTATTTAAATAATAGTTGTACTATATTATTGAAATAAAAAATCTTCATTTATCATAAATAACCCGTAATCCCCTACTCGCACGTGTTCGGTTTACACTTACTATCTTCTTTTATCATACTTCTTGCTACTAAAACGGCAAATTACGGAAAAGTAGATTCATAAAAAAAATCTCATACAAATGCATATTTACATAAGTAAACAAATGTGATAAGGCAGTTTGACATAGTTTTTGGCAACAACGCAATAAGGCAACATCATATTTTTATTCTTATATTAGCTTTTAAACGACACTGTACTTGACCGAGTTAAAGTTCCTAATGAGCTCTCAAAAATACCAGCATTAGTAGCATAGTTTATATGTGTTACATGCATCGTATTATAAATGATTAAAAAGTGAAGACCGGGATATACGAGTATATATATGGTAGGGGGACGCGTCACCTAAATACTAAGTGCGATATTTGATATGATTCATGACGCTGTAAATAACATGATTCATTTTCCATCCATTACAGCCCATAAAAGTCCACTGCTGAACATAAGCATTTCTCACAAATTTCATGCATAGAGGGAATTGTAATATAGTTGGCACGCTTGGCAGACGCGTTGACAACCGCAGCTTTTTAACATTTTGAGTTGTTTTCAAGAGGATGCAGCTCGACCGTAGAAGGACCACGCTCTCATAGAATACCAACGTAAAATAGCAGCTTAGCACTGCTGTGTTTCGTATGGTAAATGTATAGAACCCGAGACCCTTTTTACTGGAAACGAAGCATTCCATCTCAGTCCTCACGGGTGACAGCGCATCTGCATTTTGATTCGTAATCGAAGATAGATGTAGATGTCTATGGGCTACAGCAACCACTAACCATCAGGTGGACTGTGTGCTCGTTTGTCACCCTTATCCCATAAAAAAGAAGGATGCAACTGCCTATGCCCTGTTTTAATTTCCCTCTGTCGTGTCGTGCATTTCGTGTCTGGTAGTGGATATTGTTACATCGCTACCGTTTACAAGATGGATGATCTTAAAGGTTTGCTCCGTCACTTCAAATCGTTAAATATTCTTTGCTGTTACGCATTGTAAGTACGCCGTCACCGATAGAGAATAAAAATTTGGAAAACCCAAAAGCGCACGCCACATGAGTGTTTCGTTTAATTTTGATGGAAAAAATAAAAATAGTAACGATAACTTTTACAAGAAAAATAGAGAATCTGATCGATTTTCATTATTAACTTTTAAACGGTGTTGAGTTCAATAACAAAAATCAATATAAATCCTCCTTAGTATATATGGAAACTTATTTAATACTTATATATCTCAATCTATTGCTTACGACGCACAGACCAACGGACGGCAGTCCATATATTTTTTCAATTACATTTTTTGTTATGCAATCTAAAGTGAATCTTTTACAAAATAAACTAATCTTATAATCCAATGTCTGTAGTTATTGTAATGATAATAATAATATGGATTTGATGTCTAGCTAAAAGTACAAAAACGATCTTATGTAGCGAAATTGAGGTATGGCCACTTAACGAGAGTAGAGCACTCTCTTACGTTGTGAGGCATGCTATTACAAAATCTTTATATTTCCGTTCTTTCAAATACCTTTCTCAAAGAAAAAATGTCATTAGCAAGTTTCTATTATATATTACAAGCAACAATTATTGAATGAGGGTTCGTACAACAACGCAGCACATAAGAAATTCGATATTGATTGTGTGAAGATAAGTCCTCGCGTTTTGTATAAAAATAATACTCTAGCAAAGCTTTTATTAAATTATTTATTGCCGTTAAGTTTAAAATGCTTTTGAAAATAGCGGTTTACGTCAGTGCTTGTACACTTAACCTTTAGGCTACTGTATTTTATTACTTATTTCTTACTATTATATGTATTAATTACATATTACTATTTTTAAACGTAACGTTCAAACATTTATTGTTGACCGTGTAGTGGCGGTGTAAGAATATCCACTACCCCATATCATTCCGAGGGTGTCGTTAGAGGCGACAGAAGGAAAATAAAACACGAGATGGGTAGCAGCATCTTCCGGATAATAACTCAAAATAATAAAAAAACTGCAGTTTCCAACCCGCTTGCCAAGCGTGGCAAAATCGCCCCCCTGTGGCAATCTATGTGGGAGACCTATGTTCAGCAGTGGACTTTTGTAGACTGTAATGTATAGATGGATTGATTTATTGTTGGTTTTAATACGTAAAAGTCCAAAAGTATTAAATATGCTATAATGTTATCAAGACATAAAGTGTAAGCCGTATGCTATATCCATCCATTTCTCAAAACTACACTGTTCACTAAATTTCGCAATTTGTATTACAACTGTCTGAATGAACTAGGATAAATGAGAAGATCTGTGGTCCAATAAATTAAATACATTCGGGTAAATAATTCATTGTTGTAATAAGACTTTGAACCTATTGTTAGTAAATTCATTTTCTAATAATTTGGGTTCAGTTTACCATAATCGAAATATCTTTAGATAGATAGAGATACATAACGTTTATTTTATTAGCAATATAAGAGAATTACTTAAAAAAAAATCACGTTTTATATATCACACGAAGTTCATTCGATGTTAGGAGAGCTCCTTCGTTTTAAACTTTTTAATTTTAGTCAAACTGTGAGTCGTTAAAGTAAGTAAATAAGGCGAGCTCACTTAATGCTACGAGTTTGTGGCTTTTTCTGTAAGTTAACCTTAGAAAACAGAAAATAGAATGGGCGACAGTAGGAATCTATGAGAGTAGACACAGGTTATATGACTTTTATAATGAAATATAAGTGTAGCGTGACAATGAGAGAGTATTTAAGAAAATATTTAAAACAGTGTGCTTAACAACCGAGTATTTCCATTTAAGGTACAAAATTGATATTTTGACTCAGAGTTCTTTCCAAGAAAAGACCCATTTTACTGGAAAAGAGGCATTCCATCTTAGTCTTCACGGGTGACAACGCATCTCCATTTTTTTCTTTAGATTCTTTATTGACGATAAATGTAGATTGTCTATGGGTCACAACAACAACTTACAATCAGGTGGACTGTGTGCTCGTTTGTCACCCTACCCTATAAAAAGAATTCAAATGGAATGGAAATAGTGCGCTATATAGACCAGACTTATATTTAAATATTAACAATTTTAATAATAAAGTAATATTTACATTTTACAAATCTTTGTCTCATTGATCAGGTGGTAGCGATAACTACTCCTCGATATCAAAAATATTTACTCCGTATTGGAGACCTGCCACGCGTGGCAACTATGGAAACGTGAAGATATTCTCAACAATATCCTATGTGTTTCAAAGCTATCACTTAATAGCGCGATTTAAAATACCACAGCGACATCTATTGACACTATTGTTAAATATCATGTTACCGCTATGTTACAGCCTACTAAAATCCACTGCTAGACCATAGACCATATATTGCCTTAGGGGGGGAATATTTGCCATAGTAGCCAAGTTTAGCAAGCGGGTTGGCAACCGCAGTTTTTTTTTTTTATTTTAAGTCTTTCAAGACGATTTGTTTCCCTGTGTCGCTTCTGACACCCACGGGACGATATGGGATTTTGGATGTCCTTACACCGCCACTACACGGTTACGGTAACACTAAAAGTCAGATCAATAATGGATTATTACTAGCCAGTGCTTGATTAATATCCTAGCTATTGGTAAGTGGTGATGCAACCAAAGATAGTAAATCACAATGACTTAACAAAAACCTTTTCACTCGTTCCTTGAAGACACTCACATTATAATCGGATGGAAAGACATATGACAAATTATTCCATTCCTTTGTTGTACGCATTATAAACGAAGAAGCAAACCGTTTGGTTCGAATGCGCGGTATGTCCACAACAAAGGGGTGGAGATCTGTCGAGCGTGTCGTGGTTCTGTGATGAAAAAGAGAGGAAGGAATTAATCATGAAATTCTCACGCACACTCACCAAAATGTATCCAGTAAAATACCGGAAAGCTGGCTACTTTGCGCTTGTGCTCGTGACTGCTAAGATTGGTTTTAACTACATTGTTGTCACCAATAAGCCTGTAAGCATGCCTTTCCAATAAGTTCAAAGCCGCTTGGTGGCAACTTGCAACACCAGTTCATATTTGGAAGGAATACTTCATGCACAACTGGTCTTGCGCTTTTATATATTGTTAGCTAATATCCCCGCGTCAAATATTACTATACCTAATTGGTATACTAAAAACAGTTTATTGTGATTAAATTAAAATCAATGTCATGCTGCAGACTTTCCAGCGCTTCGCTAAGCATATTATAGTCCCCGCCAATACATGAAATTTAATAACCCGCAACTCCTAATAGCCTGCAGCCGAAATTCCTTTTTCATAAATTAAATACAAACCCTTAAATTAAATGTATTTTGTGGCATAAGCAAGACTACAAGATACTGTAAGCCGTTCTGCGTAATCGGACCAAAAAGGAATATTTAAAAGCTGAAGGCAGCCCAGGTAAACTATGACATCAGAACGTTAAAACGGCTCAGTACCCTCGCCTCGTGTTAGTCGGAAAATAAAAGTAAAAAATAAACGGTATAAATTTTAAAAAATACGCTTTATCCAATTTGTAGTATTCGTGTAAATATAAGAAATCATAAAAAAATTCTCCGCAGAGCCTTTAACAAGGGTGTACGAATAATAATATTAATGTCCTCCAGACCGAATTTCGGTCATGGCGGCTTTGCTCTTTGTTCACCGCGGTTGACCAAGCCACGGCTACTAAGCCCCCCGCCACAATAAGGCGGGAACCCTTTCAGGGGGGGGGAATATGAAGCTACCTGAGCTAACCTAGCGGTGTTAAATTTTGCATTGGACAGAGAAGAAAATCTGTATAAAGATCCTTTTGACGTTTTTCGAACAGTAGATTATTTTACCCTTTTTAGATTTTCATGGCGGGAATCCGTGCAATAAAACGTCCCCTCGTTTTATTACCGTATTCCTGATTACCGTAGCAGTTTTCAAGTCTACATACATTAATATTTACTATTTATCGCTAGAAATAAGGTTAAAAATGGACGAACTAATGTCAGTCAATATTTTTTTGACATAAAACTGAAGTGACAATCGATCCTACAGCACACCTTATGGTAAGTGGCTACTGCAGCTAACTTCAACAAAGAAGGCTATATGCAACAGATGCATCGTCACCTCACTTACTTCTATTTAAATTATACAGAATAGAGTAGCATAGAAAAAATAGGTAATATTTTGTAAAGGTAGGTAATATTATCACAAACAAGTATTAAGTCAGTCTTCATCAGAATTGCAATTAATACAAATAAATTAGTAAACGTTTCCCGTTACACATTTGACACGGGTCTACATTTTGTATTTTATACACTCTACCCACTCTTCTTGTTTAGAAAAACTGTAACTTTCGCTACACACTAAACAATACCATTCATCAGTATCATTAGAGTCTGAATCTAAATCAAATATTTTATCTTTGCCTTATCTTTCCTTTTTACCCATTTTCGTCGCCTTTCCTAAGGGAAACTAATAAAGCTAAAGGAAAAGGTAAGCCTTTTCCTTTATCTTTAGTTTAATCGCAGCTATTTTGTTTCTTGGCCAGTTATTCTTCATACTCTTTTACTAATGCTTCTTTTTTCAGTGTATCAGTTTATACAGCGGACTTTCGTCTACGATGAGTAACAACTCCAGACTTTCCAGGTCCAATGTCAAATTGGAGACGTTCGGCAAGGAAATAGAAGTGTCTCTCAGTTTTTCTTTAATAATTTCAAACTGAGAAAGATTCACATTTTATAAATATGAAGTTACATATTCACTTTATAGTAAAAATACATCATCATCAACATGACAGCCCTTCACAAGTCCACCGCTGAACATAGTTCTCCCCCAAAGAATGCCACAAAGCACAGTCCTGAGCCACATCCATCGACTTCCTGCATATATTACCAGGTCGTCACTCCATCTAGTGGGGGGCGCCCTACACTTCGTCTGTCGGTACGAGGCTGCCACTCGAGAACCTTTCTTCCCCATCGGTTGTCGGTTCGTCGAGCTATATGGCCGGCCCATTGCCACTTCAGCTTACTAATCCGTTGGGTTATGTCGGTCACTCTGGTTCTACTGCGGATATCCTCATTTCTGAGTTTATCACGCAGAGAAACTCCGAGCATAGCCCTCTCCATAGCTCGCTGAGCGACCTTGAGCTTCCTCATCCCGCCAGCAGTGAAGGACCACGTCTCAGTTCCGTATGTCATCACTGGCAACACGCACTGGGTGTACAGTCTCGTTTTCAAGTTTTGAGGTATACCTGACGAGAAGATGTGCCGTAATTTCCCGAACGCTGCCCAGCCGAGTTGAATCCGTCGATTGACCTCTCGGTCGAAGTTGGACTTTCCTTGTCGGACTATTTGTCCCAGGTAAACATACTCGTCAACAACTTCGAGCTTAGTGTTCCCAACAACTACCGGCATAGGTGTGACATGGACATTAAACATGATCTTTGTTTTGTCCATGTTCATCTTAAGACCTATCCATTGGGAAACACTATTGAGGTCATTGAGCATAGTGCTTAGGTCGTCCAGCGATTCTGCCATAAGGACTATATCGTCGGCAAATCGAAGGTGAGTGATGTACTCGCCATTGATGTTGATACCGTATCCTTTCCAGTCCAGAAGCTTGAAAACGTCTTCCAATGCAGCGGTGAAGAGTTTCGGGGATATGACGTGTCCCTGTCTTACACCTCTCTGCAATTGGATAGGTTACGTACTCTGGTTCTGTACTCGGATAGCCATCGTAGCCCTACTGTACAAGCACTTCGACACTTCGATATACCGATAGTCAACTTGGCACCGCTGAAGGGACTGCAGCACCGCCTAAATTTCGACGGAATCAAAGGCTTTCTCATAGTCTACATACGTCAGACATAGTGGCAAATTGTACTCCTCGGACTTCTGTACAATTTGCCGAAGGGTATGTATGTGGTCTATGGTGCTAAAGCCTTTTCAGAAACCGGCTTGTTCGGGAGGCTGGAAGTCGTCAAGTCTGCGCGCGAGACGATTCGTAATGACTATGGAAAACAGCACGTAGACGCGGCTCAGAAGGGAAATCGGTCTGTAGTTCTTCAAGAGAGCGTTTTCGCCTTTCTTGAAAAACAAGACCACCGCAATTCTGATCCACGCCTCTGGTGTAATGCCACCATGTAGAACTGAATTAAAGAGCTTCTGAAGGACTTCAAGTACCGGTTTTCCACCCGCTTTTAGAAGCTCCACTGTAATTCCATCCTTGCCTGGGGCCTTGCCGTTTTTAAGGTGCTGGAGAGCCATTCTAATCTCGCTCAGACTGACGTTCGGGATATCATCGGAATAATGTCGGATAAGACTCGCTCTTGGATCGTTACTCACACTTGCGTGCAGCTCCAACGATGACGTGTACAGCTGCCCATAGAACCTCTCAATCTCACTCAAAATCTCAGGTGCCCCGGAAACGATGCTGCCACATTCGGTCTTCAGCTTTGACAGTTGGCTCTTTCTCGCAGACAGATCTCTGGCAAAGGCTTTGGAGCCTTGGTTCCGCTCGATCGCTTCTTCAATACGAGCTGTATTGAAGTTGCGTAAGTCCCGCCGCATGCATTTGGAGATCTGTCTGTTCAGTTGCTGTTACGACTACTAACGTCACCTACGAGAGCGAACGTCCTCTGATGTCATATCGTATAAAACGCGAGTAGGAAGCTCTTGAAAGAAGCCTCAGGAGAAGCGTTCATTAATATTCTAAACGTCTAGCAAGCAACACAAATTTTTTCAACCACATATTATGTTATTTCAAATTGTAATTTTAAATAAATATTTTTATTTAATGACAAAATAAACGATTCATTTGAACCGGGAACCTGAAACTCGCACCATATTTTGGACCATCATCGCCGGATTTCAAGAACTGAGCCAGCGTCGCACAACTAAGCGTAGTAGCAGCGAAACGGTCAGGTTTTTATTCCCTTTTACTCCTAATCCTTTTCAAATTGTGCTAGACCGTGTTCTTTTCACATCTACAGTGCTCGAGATTTCTGTCTGGTTGCAACGCTACAGCCGTAAATACTTACACGTGAGTACCTACTTTTACCACATTATTTCTTCATAGGCCGCCAAAATGAGTGAAAGTTCTAGTGTAAAATTAATTGCCCATCTCTTTCGCCTTCAAAAAAGAAATCAGTAGACGAATATCTTTCGGATCTCAAGAAAAAAAGAGGTCATTTGAAGGGCAAACTAACGCAGTTTAAAAAATACGTTACAAGTTTGAAGAAGGTGCTAGCCTCAACAAAATTCAAATTGCAGAATTAAAGTTAAGGAAGCAATCGGCTAGTGAAGTTTTTCATAATTTTAATTGTATAAAAAGCGAAACAGAGCTTAATTCTCCAGATAGTGAAATTTGTATCAATTTAGAATATGTAGAATCATTAGAATCATTGTATTTTAGCACAATGGCTGTTGCCAATTGTCTGAGTGATGGAATGGATGATGGATCTCAAGTGACACAGTGCGCTTCATTGCAATCTAACGTTAAATTACCTCAAATTAAACTGCCTATATTCGACGGCTCTTACGATAACTGGTTAAAATTCAAAAACTCATACATTACAATGATACATAAACGTTCTGACTTGGATGAAATTCAAAAATTTCATTATCTGAAATCATCATTGACTGGTACTGCCTTACAAGTGATAAGTTCTCTAGAATTTACAGCGCTTAATTATATCCAAGCATGGGAGCTACTTGAAAATCGTTATAATAACATTCGATTCTTAATTAATAATCAAGTCAAATCATTATTTAATATTCCAAGCATTAAACAGGAATCACCATCACAAATTCGTAAATTAATAGACACAGTTTCTAGAAATTTACGCGCTCTAAAAACATTTAACGAGCCCACCGAGTATTGGGATACTTTGATAATCCATTTAATAATTTCGAAACTGGATACTAATAAGGAACGCGAATGGGAAACGCGAAGAGTTGATATTGGTAGTCGATTTAAAGGTGATTCTTCCGAGAAAATATGTTTAGAAGATTTATTTTCATTTCTACGCAATAAAGCAAACATGTTGGATATGATAAGCACTGTTCAGGCACACAAATCGCAAAATAAATCACTTCCTAACAATAATAAGCTAAACGAGTCGGTATCAGGTAATATTCATAGTTACGTTACAACTAATAATGGCAATAGCAAACCTAAATGGAACACTAAAAAGAAGTTTCCTAAATGCTTATTATGTAGCCAGAATCATGCACTACACACTTGCGTTATTTTTTTAAATTTATTAGTTAAAGATAGGCTTAAATTCGTACAAGACAAAAATTTGTGTCGTAATTGCTTGCGTGCGGGGCATTCAGTAAACGACTGCTTATTCGGCCCTTGCAAACAGTGTCAACGCAAACATAATACTTTGTTACATTTTAATGTAGATGCGCGTGTGATAGACGAGCCGACTCCAGTCGACACACACACAACAGTGTCTACAGCTGCGTTGCACTCATTATCAGCTGAGACAACCGTGCAACAAAAAAGTTTACTACAAGCGGTTTTGCTGTCCACCGCTTTAGTCGAAATAGTAGATAGTAATAATTGTTTTCACACAATACGTACTCTTCTCGATAATGGAAGCCAGCATTGTTTTGTTTCGGATAAGTTGTGTAAACGGTTAAATGCGCCTCTAATACAGTCCACTGTTCAAATCTCGGGTGTTGGAAAATTCATTTCACAATCGAGACATTCACGCGATGTATCTATCCGTTCAAAAATAAACGACTATAAAGTAAATTTAAATTGTTTCGTCTTGCCGTGTATTACGTCTAGTTTACCCTCGATGAACATTTAATTCGATATTAAACGTTATATTCTAATTTTAATGTACCCTCAGATATAGATTTATTATTAGGGGCCAATATTTTTTGGGATCTTTTAGATAATAATAAAATTCGTTTACCATGCAGGCCATATTTACAAGGTTCTAAATTCGGGTGGTTGATATCTGGTCCCATTTACACCAAGAACTTGCGCATTAATCAGGTTCAGTGTAATTTTAGTCAAAGCATTGATACACAGCTCAAAAAATTTTGGGAGTTAGAGGATATACCCACAGCTTCTCGCAACATTCTAAGTAATGACGAACGTGTATGCGAGGAGTTATTTACAAAAATTACTAAACGGGAAAATAATGGTAGGTTTTCGGTTCGAATACCGCTAAGAGAATCAGCTGATACGCTCGGGAATTCGAGTAGTTCTCCTAATTTTTATCTCCCTCATCACGGAGTTTTTAAGGATAGCAGTTCTACAACAAAATTACGTGTAGTATTCGATGGAAGTGCTGTGACCAGCTCAAAAAAATCGTTGAATGATATTCAGTTTCCTGGTCCAGCATTACAAAATGACATATTTTCTATCTTGTTGCGATTTAGACAATATAAATACGTAGCATGTGCAGGTGTAGAAAAGATGTTTCGTCAAGTACTTGTTCAAGCAGACCAAAGGTCTTTGCAACTTATTCTCTGGCGAGAAAATCTTACGGAACCCTTAGCTACATATCAACTCAACACGGTGACGTACGGCACCGCCTCAGCGCCGACATAACGCGCGTTATCATGCAAGATTTTTTTGTCGATGATTTAATAACAGGTGACGACAATTGTCAAAGTTTATTACAAACTTGTAACAAAATTTCAAAGGTATTACAGTCTGGTTGTTTTCCGTTGCGTAAATGGACCTTTAATTTTGGTGTAAAAGATAATGATAATACGGAAGAACATTTTATTGATAAATATACACAAAATAAAACGCTAGGCTTAGGCTGGCAAAATAATAGCGATAAAATCTTTTTGACACCAAATTTAATAATGATTTAAGTGAACTTATATTGACTAAAAGGAAAATGTTATCCATAGCTTCTCAAGTATACGATCCATTAGGCCTGTTATCTCCAACAATTATTATATGCAAAATACTGTTACAAAAATTGTGGCTAAGTAAAATCGATTGGGATACTCCTGTGCCTTCGGATATAATCTTAACGTGGAATAAATTTATTAACTCATTAAAACTATTGAATGATTTGAATATACCACGACGAGTAACAAGTGATAACAATCAATATACGGAACACCACATTTTTACCGACGCATCCCAAATCGCGTACGGTGATTGTGCTTACATACGCACATATGTTGATAAGTCATCCATATGTGTGCACTTATTGTGTGCCAAGAGTAAAGTCGCGCCTTTGAAAACGATTAGTTTACCCCGTCTCGAACTTTCCGGAGCATTAATAGGGGCAAAATTATATAAAAAAATTGTTGAGTCGCTTAGATTAAAATTTACGAGTGTTTTCTTCTGGACAGACTCAACTATTGTTATGGGTTGGATTCGAACGTCTCCTCATCTACTTAAAACATTTGTACAAAACAGAGTTACAGAAATAAATGAACTAACGGGTGACTTAATATGGTTACACGTTAATGGTAAACATAATCCAGCTGACTTATTATCTAGAGGTCAGTATCTATATTCATTAGTAAACTGCGATTTATGGTGGCACGGCCCATCATATCTACATTCTCATAATTCTGATTGGACGATTTATAATAATAAGGACATTTCGGATTTATATAATTTACCAGAAATAAAATCAAAAACAATAAATCTCGTTTGTGTGGAAAACAATTGCATTGTTAATTTTGAACGATATTCTTCTTTTATTAAGTTAAAACGAATAGGTGCGTACATACTTCGTTTTATAAAAAACGCACAGATTAAGTCAGAGCGTAAACAACATCGCCATACCGGTTCCTTGAGTATTAGTGAATTGAATGCGTCACAACATATTATGTTAGTTAGGTTCGCACAAATGCAATCGTTTCCGGACGTGTATAATAATTTAGTGAATAACATTAAGTTCAAAACAAATAGTAAACAGTATAATCGTATATCCGGATTAAATGTATTTTTAGACGATAATAAAATAATTAGAGTTGGTGGAAGACTGTGTAATTCTACTTTTTTCAATTTTGATAAAAAACATCCTATTTTAATATGTAGTAAGCATATCTATACAGTGTCCACGCGGGTCCACAGCTACTTTTAGCGACCATACGTGAGAGCTGGTGGCCATTAGGAGGTAAAAACCTCGTTCGAAAGATAGTGCGCGACTGTGTTGTGTGTACTCGTATAAGAAGTAAGAATTTGTGTCCTATTATGGGTAATATGCCATCAGAACGTTTAGAACCTGGGTTCCCATTCATAAGAACAGGCGTTGATTATGCCGGACCAGTTTTCATATTAAATCGTAAGGGCCGGGGATCTAGACTTATTAAAGCGTATATTTGTTTGTCTATATGTTTTACTACACGCGCTATGCACTTGGAACTTGTCACTGGTCTCTCAACTAATGATTATATTTTAGCTTTAAAAAGTTTTATGAGTCGAAGAGGTAAACCAGAAATTATATTTTCCGATAACGGGAAAAATTTTGTAGGTGCCGAAAAGGAAATTTCTTCATTTTTAACTAGTAATTCAAAACAAATTATCGAATTTGCTGCTAATGATAGCATTAATTTTAAATTTATTCCCCCATACTCACCACACTTTGGAGGCCTATGGGAAAGTGGGGTACGATCGTGTAAGTACCACCTTAGACGTATAGTAGGTAATGCTAGATTGACTTATGAGGAGTTTAGCACGGCTTTAACACAAATTGAAGCAGTCCTGAATTCCCGTCCTATGTCACCTTTGTCCGCAGACCCTACAGACCTTACACCTCTCACGCCTGCACATTTCCTGATCGGAAGGCCGTTAACTGCTACTGCATGCGAGGATCTTACAACGAAGCCAATACCCGCGTTGACACGCTATAATAGAGTTGAACAATTACGTCAACATTTCTGGCAACGTTGGTCAAAGGAATATGTTGCAGAACTCCAACTGAGAAGGAAATGGAAAAAGCAAAAGGATGACATCCCATTACATTCTTTGGTACTGATCAAAGATGATAATTTACCACCGCTCAAGTGGAAATTGGGACGAGTCATACAAATCTTCCCTGGTAAAGATGGCGTGTCTCGATTCGCTGATATTCGCACCTCCAGCGGAATCGTTCGTCGTGCCTTCTCGAAAATCTGCCCCCTGCCGCAGCAACCATCGAATCAAGAAGCGGAACATCAAGTTGGAAGCTGATGCTTCCAAGGCCGGGAGCATGTTACGACTACTAACGCCACCTACGAGAGCGAACGTCCTCTGATGTCATATCGTATAAAACGCGAGTAGGTAGCTCTTGAAAAAAGCCTCAGGAGAAGCGTTCATTAATATTCTAAACGTCTAGCAAGCAACACAAATTTTGTCAACCACATATTATATTATTTCAAATTGTAATTTTAAATAAATATTTTTATTTAAAGACAAAATAAACGATTCATTTGAACCGGGAACCTGAAACTCGCACCAGTTGCCTATATGCTGTCAAATCTGTTGAAGAATGTAGCTTCATCTCCCATCTAACTGCCATGAGATTAAGAGTGTGATCGGAGAGTTTTTGTGTTCTTCTGCAGCGGTTCTTGCAGAACTTAGCTCCGACCGCATGGACAGTTTCCACGAGCTTGTCATTCAAATCGTCCACTTCATTGCAGTCTTCTAGGCACTGGAAACGGTTTTGTAACTCGAGCTGAAAGGTTTCGGGACTTTGGATTAGAGCACAAGGGGGAGGGAGCGTTGACTTCGTAAAGCTAGGGTCCCACGGCCTGCTTTGTCACAGATCAGACCGCGCCAGGCCGGACAACAGGCCGTGGGAACCATCGCATCCGATGAGGCCTGTGGTGGCCTGTTGGCGCCCGTCCGATCCATCGGGAGTCGGTAAGATCAAAGGCGCGGCGCGGCGCGGCGCGACGGCGCCTGTCGCGGCCTGTACGGGCGCGTCTGCGTCGGTTGCAATCGTTCATTTCAACTGCGGTGGCGCTTGGGCGTACATGCTCATGATGGAATGGACGAACGAGTTTATATTCGAGTTTTCAACTCTTTACGAAAATGAACCAACGTTTTGGAATATTTCGTCGCCTCAACATAAAAACAAGAACGGCTTTTGTTGAATGACGACACCCACCAGAGTCGTTTCCTCTGCTTTCTTTTTGCTTGGTTTATCAAACGTTCACCACTGAATAAAACCACAGCGGCTGCACACGCAGCCATGCGCTCCGTATCACTTAACATGTTGGAATGTCAGTCGACAGGCCGCACCAGGCCGGCACACGCCGTGGGAACGCTCAGTACGGGCCGCGACAGGCCCATACAGGCGGGACAACGCCTGGCGCGGCCTGTCGCCTGACAGGCCGTGGGACCCTAGCTTTAGACGAGACCTCTCCAACTTAACGTTAAGGTTCAGTGTGCCTCTAACCATTCGGTGATCGCTGCCAGTTTTCACCCTCGCGATCACTGAGACATCACTGAACAGTTGTCGTCTGGTCGTCATAATGAAGTCAATCTCATTTTTTGTCGAACCGTCGGGACTCGACCAGGTCCACTTCCTGTGGGGCCGCTTCTGGAAGAAAGAGTTCATCATAAAGAGTCCCTCTTTCTCTATGAAGTCGGCCAGCTGCTGGCCCCTTGGGTTCCGTTGCCCTATTCCAAATTTCTTCGCTTTCAGCTCATCGTTCTTTGGGTTTTGGAGGAATGCATGGCTTTAGAGATATCCTCATACATTTCCTCCACCTCCTCATCGGGGTGTGCCGAGGTTGGTGCGTAAACCTTTATGACCTTCAGCGAATACCGTTTGGTGATTCTGAGTATAAGGTACGCAACCCTCGTCGACACACTCCTGATCTTTACGACGTTGTTAACGAGAGACTTGCGGACGATAAATCCGACACCTCCTTGGGACAGATGGTCGCCCTCCCGGTAATAGAGCAAGTTGCCGGATTCGAAGATTACCGTGTCCTCCCCCTCTCTTCGGACTTCGGATAATCCTATAATATGCCAGCGTAACTTGTCTATCTCTTCTTCCAGCTCCACAATCTTCTCGTCAGTCCTCAGGATGCGTGCGTTGCCATATTGCCAGGTCAAGTCGTCGTACAACCGAACCTCCACCGGTGATTCTTAGCACCCCCTGCCCCGCCGTTACCATGGTCGCCACCGTAGCCAGGAATAGCGGGGCCGCCGTGGACTGGGGGCCGTCTCTTAGTAACTTTCATCATGGGGGGTATATTGCCATAGTTGCCACGCTTGGCGAGCGGGTTGGCAACCGCAGTTTTTTTATTGTATTTTTGCCATTACCAGGAAGATGCTGCTGCCCATCTCCTGCCTGTTTCCCTTTGTCCCCTTTGTCGCGTTTTACGACACCCACGGGAAGATATGGGGAGTGGATATTCTTAACCACCACTACACGGCTGATAAAAATACATAAGCTTTAAAAATAGAATGCCTTTTATCCCTTCCAGATACTAATAATATAACCAAGACCAAATTATACGGGGCAAGTTGTTACATGTAACAAATTTTACCCCAAAAATTTGTATCTCCCTTTTTTTATAGGATAAGGGTGACAAAAGAGCACAAAGTCCACCTGATGGTAAGTGGTTGCTGCGGCCCATAGACATCTACATCTATCTTCTATTAAAAATCAAAATTCAGATGCGTTGTCACCCGTGAGGTCTAAGATGGAATGCCTCATTTCCAGTAAAAAGGGTCCCCGGTTCTCTACACTCACCATACGAAACACAGCAGCGTTAAGCTGCTATTTTACTTTGGTATTCTGTGAGAGCGTGGTTCCTCCCCGGTCGAGCCGATTCATTCGTGCTACAACTATACTACTAATATAGCTGCAGCATGGCTCTACCACGTTTGAACCTGCCCCATAGCACGATTTTTTAAACAAATTGAAGTCACTATTGATAGATATCGCTAGCAGAAAAAATAATATTGTAAATTAATAGTAGATATATTTAGAAAGTCCAAGGCCTAAAATGTAGTGAAAAAAAATGTATCGGAAATCAATTACTTCATAAAGGATTTTTTAACTTACTTGGCTGAAATCGGAACACATGCACACACCTGTATAGCACGCCGTTTGGCGGACACTGGTCATTCTTACGTAGTGAGCGATGTCATAAGGAACCAATTGAGTCCAATACTATGCGTCACAGTTCTAAATGTCTGTAAAAATGCGTGTAACTATTTACCCCTGCAATGCCCCACTCTCCCCTTCTATGTGAAGTGTGAGGCGGGAGCTACGACCCAGTAAGAGACAATTGGCTCAGAGCCGTGTTTTGCGTCATTCCTTAGGGTAAGCCTACACCAGTAGTAGACTTGTGAATTAATGATGATGACATTTTTGTAAAAATACTAGTCATTTACCGAAGCTTTTGTTTATATTGCATTGTTTGTATTTGCACTTTAATGTACCATAAACTATTTCACTTATGTTATTGATAATGAGAAGGTTAACTGAAAACAAGAGCGTAGTTATATTATGGTTGCAGCACGAATGGGTTGGCTCGACCGGGGAAGGGCCACGCTCTCACAGAATACCAGCGAAAAATAGCAGATTAATGCTGCTATGATTTGTATAGTGGGTATATAGAACAGGAAACCCTTTTTACTGGAAACGAGGCATTCGATCTTAGTCTCAGGGGTGGTAACATATCTGCATTTCGATTCTTAATCGGGGATAGATGTAGATGTTTATGGGCCACCACTCATGGGCATCCACTTACCATTAGGTGAACTGTGTGCTCGTTTGTCACCCTTATTCTATAAAAAGCGCTTAACTGCGTGATTTAAGTCTAAATTTCCAAGGCTTTAAAATGAGCACCAATTAAATCCATATCGTTCCATAAAATTACGAATATATTGCTTGTAGTATGTTTTTTACAGTCTGTCTAGATAGAAGCAATAAAATTCAGACACGTAAACTTTCTAACTAAGTGCGTAATACGCTTTCTATTAATTTATGAGTAAAAAATTTCTTCATCTAAGATGTACTACTAGGTGGGACGACTCTTTTTCTGGCTAGGAGTTCATCTTGGTAGGTACCATCCTTTCTCCTTCCTATCACAGTCGCATGATAGCAGTGCTAGTAGTTTTTGAGTAAGGTAAAGGGGCTGAGAAAAGAGTGTTAAACAAAGTTTTGCCCCGCGGCATATTGAGCAAAGATTTTGAGCGACTATAACTCAAAGTACTATACCGTATTAGAGTGTATGCTTGGCATGCACACCGCACGCTTTGCCACACTGCATGATGAATTTGGATGAGATTTTCGCTTTTTTTATAGATATCCCAACTGAAAATCTGTGTGATGTTTCATCTCAATGGGCTAAGGTGGAACCAGTGGTTTGATCGTGGCAAAACTACTATTTGATTATCGTTAGAGAAAATAGTGCAAAGTAAGCCTCATATAAATATATGTCATATTTATCGTTGATAATAAGTCTCATAACATATATGTAGTTATACAAAAGTAATATAAAAGAAATGCCACTATATTCAAGTACGAAGATTTTCAGTTCGACACAATATGTTAGCACAATATGTTACCGAAAGGAACTTATATTTCACTGTCCAGCGCTGGCACAAGGTAAATATTTTCTACAAAAATTAGATTTTTTTATCCACAACATATAAAAATATATTGGTAAATCCAATTGGGCATACCTTAAGCGCATTAAAAAAATTACGTATAACATGATTATACGGAATTTTTAAAGTAGTTTAAATACATTTCGACAGCACTATCGGCTTCAACGTCCTCGAAAACCATCAAAATGACACCCGTGATGAAAAAAAAAATTGATACCTATTGCAGCCGCCATCTTGGATTTACATTTCGACAACCCTATCGGCTTCAACTCTCTCGAAAACCATGAAAATGACACCCATGATGAAAAAATTGATACCTACTGCAGCCGCCATCTTGGATTTACATTTCGACAGCACTATCGGCTTCAACACTCTCGAAAACTATGAAAATGACACCCAAGATGAAAAAATTGGTACCTACTTCAGCTGCCGTCTTGGATTTACATTTCGACAGCACTATCGGCTTCAACACCCTCGAAACTCATGAAAATGACACCCATGATGAAAAAATTAATACCCATTGCAGCCGCCACCTTGGATATACATTTCGACAACCCTATCGGCTTCAATTCTTTCGAAAACCATGAAAATGACACCCATGATGAAAAAATTGATACCTTTTGCAGCCGCCATCTTGGATTTACATTTAGACAGCACTATCGGCTTCAACTCTATCGAAAACCATGAAAATGACACCCAAGATGAAAAAATTTATATCTATTGCAGCCGCCATCTTGGATTTACATTTCGACAGCACTATCGGCTTCAACACCCTCGAAAACCATCAAAATGACACCCATGATGAAAAAATTGATACCTGTTGCAGCCGCCATCTTGGATTTACATTTCGACAGCACTATCGGCTTCAACACCCTTGAAAACCATGAAAATGACACTCAAGATGAAAAAATTGATATATTTTGCAGCCGCCATCTTGGATTTACATTTCGACAACACTATCGGCTTCAACACCCTCGAAAACCATGAAAATGACACCCATGATGAAAAAATTGGTACCTAATTCAGCCGCCATCTTGTATTTACATTTCGACAGCACTATCAGCTTCAACACCCTCGAAAACCATGAAAATGACACTCATGATGAAAAAATTTATACCTATTGCAGCCACCACATTGGATTTACATTTCGACAGCACTATCGGCTTCAGCACCCTCGAAAACCATAAAAATGACACCCATGATGAAAAAATTGATACCTATTGCGGCCGCCATCTTGGATTTACATTTCGACAACCCTATCGGTTTCAACACCCTCGAAAACCATGAAAATGTCACCCATGACAAAAAAAAATTATACTACTTGCTTTTAGTACGTACTACTATTATTTATTCTGTGCTTTTAAATATTGTAATAAAAAAATGTCTTATTATTATTATAATTAAGTATTTAAGAAATTTGGTTATTCGAATATTGTGTATTTGTACAGCGATCTTTTTGAGCCGCTGCAAACAACCGATACAATGTCCACTCACGAAGGTGACTGCAGCAAGACTGAAGCCATTATACTAGCTTATCTATGACTGAAGCCAAACCAGTGGCATAACAGTCCATACTATAATTTTTCTTAGAGGTATTATTATGTCATGACAGTTTGTCCATGTTGCAGTAGATGTCGCTTTTTTAAATTTAGAATCAAACAAATTAATGAATAGTTTAAAATATAATCGAACCTTGCTAACTTACTATTTTGTTACAAAACAAATTTGTAATTAAATTTTCAGTATAATTTATTTATTTTACATTATTCCCTATATATAATGTACTCTGTGAGCCAAACTAAACTACTCATTACTACTCTGTGGCTGTAGCTTCCCATTTACAGAATTAATTTGTAACGAGGCTCACAAATCAACGAAAATTTCGCCATTTTGGAGCCGAAAAAAATTAATTATAGCTAAACAAAACAAAACTACACTACCATTTACATTCAGTGGCTTCCCACATGATCGATGAAGAGATTAAAAAATAGATTGAGTTAAACAATTAATATTTTCAAAAGTTATTGTGTTTACAAGCCACAGGGACGTGATAAATCCACACCATAAGCCACTAAAACCCTTTTTTTTATTTAAAAATAGCAATTAATCGATTTTAAAAAATTATTAATAAGTTCAACAATCATTTATCTTTCTAACAATGTGCTTTTTATATCATTTATATGTATAATATGATTGCTAGATACGATTTTATTCGATAAAATGTTGGAATCTTAATTTTTAGGCGATAGTAGAACACACCTTGCGCTTTCGCTTAAGGTATGCAATAAATTAACAATCTTTTACTTTTCGTATTATATAGTTTTCGATAAAAAAAGTATTTCAGAGAAATATTTTATACAAAATTGTTTAAAGATGGACCCATTCCGAGTTGGAAGATTTATTTTATAATACTTTTACCACTCTGTAAAATACTTTAGGTACTTTAAATTTATCGAATAATATCTACGCGTGATAAAATAAAAAAACATTTCAATATTTAAAGTAAATTCGTATTCGTATTAAATACTTTAATCACCATACCGTCTAAAAAGCGTGTCAATATTGGCAAATCCATCTATGAATGCGTTCTTATATAAGCATGAAGCGCTTCATTATAATACGATAAATCCCAGCAAAATTATAAATTTAAAATGGAGCCAAGTTCGGTTTAAACAATATTCGGTCTTGTCGGTTTAGCCTATAAAAAAATTAAGGTTCGAAAGGGTGCCACGCTCCATAGCTGTTCCTTAAACAAGATCTATAAGTAAGGATGCACAATATTGTTGCGGCCCTCCTACGTTTGTGATTTTATAGGGATTCGTATTATAATAAAGCCATAAATGCTTATATAAGGTCGCATTCTTGTACATAAAAATAAACATAAGTTAAGTCAACTTAATTTTGTTTATATAGTATTTAATTTTTTTTTATAGGATAAGGCTGACAAACGAGCACACAGTCCACCTGATGGTAAATGGTTTCTACGGCCCATAGACATCTACATCTATCCTCTATTACAAATCAAAATGTAGATGCGTTGTCACCCGTGAGGACTAAGATAGAATGCCTCATTTCCAGCAAAAAGGGCCTCCGGCCACCTGCACTCACCAAGCGAAACGTAGAGGTAAACCTCTACTTCACGCTGGTTTTCTGTGAGGTCGTGGTTAACCCCGGTTCGAGCTGGCCCATCCGTGCGACAGCAAAAGCTGCCGCGTGGCTCTACCACTGTATGAATATTTAATCTTAATTAATTGAATATTTATCTGAGACATCTCATAGTTGCCCCTTACGACACTTACAACCTACAATGGCTCTGCTGAGCACGCCAAGCAATTTAGTTTTAGAGCATTCCCCTTCAAGTGACCACAAAACTGTACACTGTTCGATACGTCGACGCCGGGGATTCCGATGCTAGCTGATACAGCAAAAGGAGTGCCTTGATAATGAGTAGATACAACAAAGGGGTTGTTTTAAACGCGCAAACTTGTGTCTTCTGGGGTTTGAACTGGATTAGATTTAGTCGCCCCCAATCCGAGACTTTGTTCAGCAAAGACTCTACTTCAGAAACAGGTTTGTCCCGGTACTTGGCGACGTTTTCCGGAGAAATGTTGGCAAGGCTGGTGTATAAGGCATCACCAGTGCTGTCGTCTGCATAACAATGAATGTCATCAGTTTACAACATATCATTGATATGCAGAAGAAACAGCTTTGGTGATAGCACGCAGCCTTGTGGTACACCAGCGTTAATAGGCTTGTAATCAGAGCATGCACCGTCAACTAAGACATGGATGCTCCGATCAGCACGGAAACTGATGACTCAATTGCACATTATCTCGGGAAGCCCATAGCAAGGGAGCTTCGAAAGAAGCGCTTTGTGCCAGACCCGATCGAAAGCCTTCGCTACGTCCAAACTAACGGCGAATGCCTTCCCCTTGTACTCTACTGCCTCCACCCATCTATGAGTCAGGTAGACCAGAAGTACACCAGCTGATCGACCTCGACGAAAACCGTATTGATGGTCACTAATTAGCTCAAGGTCCTCAAGGTATCTCATCAGCTGGCAGCTAATAATGGATTCCATTATTTTGGAGAACAAGAGGGTGATGGTGATAGGCCTGTAGTTGGACGGGTCTGAGCGGTCGCCTTTTTTAGGGATCGGGCGGACAAAAGCTGTCTTCCACGAATTTGGGACTACGCCTTGGGAGTAGGAGCACCGGAAATACACGTTTATACCGGTTCCAACTCTGGAGCACACATATTCAGCACAATGGGAGGGACTCCATCAGGACCACTCGACTTGATAACGTCCAAGAAGAAGAGTGCTTTGCGAACCGAACGCTGTGTAAATCGCACATCCAGCATGGAGCACTCACACCGTGGGTGGACGGCGATGTATTCCTTTAGTCTTCTAGAGTCGAGTTGAATGCAAAGAGAGAGCTTAGTAGGTCGGCTTTCTCCTTTGCTGCATGGGCTAGTGAGTTGTACTCTCTATGCAGAGATGGAAGAGATGGCTGGTAGAAGTCCCCTTGGACAGCCTTGGCACGAGACTAGAATGCACGGGTTTCCGAAGGAAGGCGAACTCGCTTCTTGCCAATTCTGCCTATAGGTCTGAGACCTTACCTTGGCAATGACGGTTTTGAAGGACCTGGAGGTGGAATTATAGTTCTTTTTAAGAGCGCTGGTGTTTACATACCGAGACGTTTATGTGTCAGCCCAGGCCCAGTAGCACTCCTGCTTATAGCGTGATACTATTTTTTTTTATTCTACTAAGCCAGCGCTTATCTACGATCCCACCTGATGGTAAGTGGTGATGTAGCCTAAGATGGTGAAGCGCACTGACTTAAAAAAAGCTTATTCACTCTTGCCTTGAAGACACCCACACTGTAATCGGATGGAAAGACAGATGCTGGCAACTTATTCCACTCCTTTGCTGTACGCATGATGAACGACGTGGCGAACCGTTTGGTTCGAATGTGTGGTAAGTCAACAACGAAAGGGTGGAGACTGGCCGAACGTCTGGTTGTCCGATGGTGGAAGGGAGAGAGTGGAATTAAGTTATGTAATTCCTGCGCACACTCTCCGAAATGCATCCTGTAGAAAACCGAAAGGCTGGCTACTTTACGTCTGTGTTCGAGGCTGGTAAGATTGGTTTTAACCAAATTCGCGTCACCAATAAGCCTCATAGCACGCCTTTCCATTGAGTCCAAAGCTCCTAGGTAGCATTTTGCAGCACCTGCCCATATATGGCAGCAATACTCCATGCACGACCGGACTTGCGCTTTATATAAAGTAAGCAGCTGTCCCGGCGTGAAGTATCGCCGCACCTTTGCAAGGAATCCCAGCTTCCTTGCAGCTGCTTTGGCCTTGGACTCAATGAACCATCCAAAGTTCAAATTTGAGGATATTTCAAACCCTAACAACTGAAGGCGGTCGGTATACTCCAGTGATACATTTCGGAAAGAAGGAGGCAAGGTGAGCTGGCTCCTTTTTGCAGTAATGAGACACCTTGTGTTTTGGAGGCGTTGAACTTCACAAGATTGGCATCGCCCCAATCGGAGACTGCCTGTAATGTGAGATTCACACGCTCTACCATAGCTTCTCTTTCGGACTGGATTTGATCCCGACTGGCCCGAGGACTTGGTTGGTATCTCTCAACCACTGTGCTATCGTCTGCATACCCATAGATACCGGGCATAAGCAGATCATTTATATGTAGCAGGAAGAGTGTTGCGGAGAGAACGGACCCCTGAGGAACACCGGCGTTAGTCGCCATAGGTTCGGATGAGCAGCCATCGACGACGACCCGGAGAGACCTTTCACTCAGAAAGTCCTTTACCCATTCAATCAGACCAGGGGATAAGCCGTACGCTGGAAGCTTACCCAAAAGGCTATTGTGCCAAACTTTGTCAAAGGCCTTCAAGACATCAAGGGAAACAGCGAGTACTTCCCCACTGTTCTCGAGTGCCTCGCCCCATACGTGTGTGGCATACGCTAGAAGGTCCCCAGCTGACCGATTTCGGCGAAACCCATATTGCCGGTCACTAAGGAGGTCATTCTGTTCTAGGTATGCCATTAAGCGGGCATTCAATATACGCTCCATAATCTTGCAGAGTATGGAGGTAATT
The DNA here is from genome assembly GCA_033319125.1 of Parnassius glacialis. NCBI lineage: Eukaryota > Metazoa > Arthropoda > Insecta > Lepidoptera > Papilionidae > Parnassius > Parnassius glacialis. The sequence goes on from JAVANC010000012.1 coordinate 14,724,328, forward strand.
GAGATTGGACGATAATTGGCAGGGTCGGCGCGGCTGCCTTTTTTTGGAACAGGCTGCACGTTGGCCAGCTTCCAGGATTTTGGCACTATTCCAGTACTAAATGAGAGGCGGAACAAGCGTGTCAACACAGGAGACAACTCAGGTGCACAAGCCTTTAGGACTATGGCTGGTATACCATCTGGTCCACTAGCTTTATTCACGTCTAGACACCTCAAGGTTTTAAGAACCTCCTTATTCGTTATACGAATCTCCGACATAGAGGTCCCGCAGTGAGGTAATTTTGGTGGAACGTTGTTGCCACTATCCAGACGTGAATTGTAGGCAAAGAGAGACGCGAACAAGTCCGCTTTCTCCTTAGCAGTATGAGCCAGTGTGCCATCCAGTTTTACCAATGGAGGCAGTGTAGGCCGACAGAATTTTGTCTCGATCGCTTTGGCGAGAGACCAAAAAGCTCTAGTGCCGGATGGTCTGGCAGAGAGTTTTGCGCCAATATGTTTAATGCGATCGAGACTAGCTTTCCGTAATGCTTTTTTGTAGGACTTGGCGGTCTGATTGAAGGTTCTCTTCTTGGAGCTAATATCCGGAGCTTTGCGGTTTCGAGCGTCAACCCAGGATAGGTAAGCTAAATGCTTGCGTTTTTCAGCTTGGGCGCATTCAGCGTTAAACCATGGGCGAGCTTTGCTACCGGTGGGAGCGTCGAAGAAGGGGATAAAGTACTGGTGTACTTTATCCCCTTGCTAAAGCTATGGAAGCTTGACGCAACACATCCGTTATCGCAACCGCGCAGCTCGACGGATCCGCAGAAGAGAAACAAACCTCCCGCCAAGGATAAGATGCAACAAAGTATCGCATCTCATCCCAATCAGCTGACTTATACCGCCATATTCGTCGAACACCTTGGGACTCGTAATCAGGTGGAGAATATAACGATACAGATTTCACCAGACAGTGGTCAGATGTACCCAAAGGAGAAGTAACCTGTACTTCATATCTGTCTGGTTCGGTAGTCAGCAGAAGGTCCAAGCAATTTGCTGTGTGACCGTCTACATCGGGTACCCTAGTCGTCACCTTTACCATCTGAAAAAAAACCTAGCGTCAAAGCAAAATTCCACGCTTCTCTTCCAGCATGGTCGGTCTTTTGGTATGGGCAGCCAGTCTTGGTGACAAGCGTTAAAGTCCCCCAGAAAGACCAACTGTGTAGTAGGATACCGATTAATGGCCACGTCAGCAGCCTCACTAAGGTGATCAAATAACCAAGTCGTCTCCTGGTCACCGCTGTGCGATCGATAGACACAGGCATAAAGGATTTTATCAATACCTGTATCTACCATCACCCAGATTGTCGAAAAAAAGGGGTCTTCAAGGTGACAGAGACGCTGGAAGCAGATGTCATTACGGACGTACACACATACTCCGGCACGTGGATGGAATTTGTGCTCCAGGGAGAATCCAGGATAGTCAAGGTACCCCGCACTCAATGGACATCCAATTTGCGTCTCTGTCAAGAAAAGTAGGTGCGGCTTTTCAGTCTCAAGATGGTGATGGACTGCGCTGAGATTAGAGTGCAATCCTCGAATATTAGTGAGGTGCACTTTTAGTGAGAGGACGTGCAACCGCTGTTTAACACTACTTTTCTTTTTTGTTTTCATTTTATGTGTTGAGAGTGAATAAGGATGGAGAATGGCAGTTGAGCGAGGCGTTGCATTAGCAACCAAACGATACTATCAGAGTTACTGTGCCCATGGGAACTTGATCTGGAGACTGCGGGGATGCCCGAACCCCCCCCAGAGATCGCCATCGGGTCCTCTCGCCCGGTCGCTAACCGGCACGATGGGGCCACCCTGGGATTTTTCGCCAGTTGGCGGGGCAGCCTTTCATGAGTAGCTAATTCACTAATTGGGCCCCCAACTACCTGCGGTCGGCCAGCGGAACACCATGCTTCGGATCCCGCTACCCTCCACGACCAAGCACCCGACACAGCAACAACTGACGCTTCGTACCCGGTTTACATACACAACGCTACTGTTCAGACCCATTCTCCATATGGCTTCACCAAGCATCATGCCGGAACACGACAAAGTCATTTGGCGGCAAGACTTTGCATTGGTGGGTGGTAACCAAAAAGCTATCGGCCGAAACCTACCACCGGCATTGGTGCTGCTCGTTTAGCACTACCCGGGGGGCACGTGTAGGGTGTCAGATTTCAAGTAGTTCCTACGGACGCGAGCAGCCTCGCCCCCCTAATTTTACAGGAGCGACCAAACCATGGCTGGGATCTGCCTCCGATGGGCACCACAGAGAATGGAATAAAAAGTTACATACCTGAAGTATCACAGCAGCAACAGAATCGGCAACAACGCGGATTCTTCCGGCGAGAAGCAAAACGCCGCCAAGGGTAGGGTGCAAAAAAAGACCGCATCCCGTTCTAATCAGCCAACCTATAGTGCTAAACACGGCGGCAAGCTGCAGATCGCAACTGCGATGGGAGCGTGAGTGACACTGTACTCCGGATCAGACAATGGTCCGAAGCGCCCAGAGGGGCATCGACGGAGACCTGATATCCGTCCGGATGAGAGGTCAGCAGAAGGTCCAATAGGGAAGGTACATGATCCTCCACATCTGAGATCCACGTAGGCGAAGTAACCAGTTGTGTCAGACCTTGCCCGAGTATTTTCAGTCACAAACAGAATTTTGAAAATATTAGTAAAAAATTGGCCAAGTGCGTATCGGGCCACGCACAATATAGAGATAGGGTTCCGTAGTCACCCATCTCAATACGCTTTCTTTTCAATAAGCATAATAAGTGAGTTCGCAGTTTGACCAAAATGACTACTAAAAATGGGCCCAACTAGAAAGATGGTAACTAAAGGGCTTATTATCAAATTAGACTTATAGGGAGTGGTATTCAAAAAAGATTTAAAAAAAGTTTGATTTTGAAAGTAATACAATTTACATCAAATCATTCGCACGCCAAGCAAGTACAAAGATGATCATAGTTGACTATCTATCTATATATTCCTGGCAGTGCAACCCTAAGATATGCATACATGACCGTAACGAACGTTCTCGTGGACAACGTAAACGTTCAAGTCCATCACAATCAACAGTGGTAGAGCCAAGCGGCAGCTTTTGCTGTCGCTCGGATGGGCCGGCTCGAACTGGAGTGGTACCACGACCTCACAGAATACCAGCGTGAAATAGAGGTTAACCTCTGCGTTGCGCTTAGTGAGTGCAGGTGGCCGGAGGCCCAATTCTCCGCCCTCCCCCCCCCCCTATCAACATGATAGTGAAATTAAATAAAAGAATACCCCAGGAGGGTACCAGCACCCCTGAAGAATCCCTCGCTGAGCATCCACGACCTAACTACTCCAGTGCTGAGCGTGGGTGCTCAGGCTGTACCGCGTATTCTTGGGGGGGAGGGGGGGCAAAATCAGCTCGCGACTAATGCTGCTCGGAGCAAGCGGAGCAATACAACCAAGGCGACACCCGTCACGCTATTCGTGAATTTTTGCAACATCAGGGGCCTTCGTTCCAACCTCAACGCTGTCCATTACCATTTAGAGACAGCGAAGCTAGCCTTGCTCTTTTTAACCGAGACTCAGGTGTCCTCTCCGGCTGATACTTCATATCTCTTCTACCCGGGGTACAAATTACAACACTCCTTTGTGCCCCGGGCTGGAGTTTGCGTATACGTCTGAGAGGACATCTGTTTTCGACGCCTCGGCAGTCTTGAAGGTACGGACCTGTCCATCCTATGGCTGCGCGTAGACAGCGACGACCATTCCCTCGTCTACGGGTGCCTCTATAAGTCCTGTAGTGGCAATGCCGACACAGACCGACCCATCGACCACTTCCAAATGGCTGCAGACTCCGTGCTACAACAGGTCCCATCCGCAGAAATCGTGATACACGATGACTTTAACGCCCACCACGCTGAATGGCTTGGTTCTCGTTTAACCGATCATGCGGGTAGATCTGTCTATGACTTTGCCTTGGCATAGATTCTGACACAGTTGGTTACTTCGCCTACGCGGATCCCAGATGTGGAAGGCCGTCCCTGTTGGACCTTCTGCTGACCTCTCATCCGGACGGATATCAGGTCTCCATCGATATCCCTCTGGGCTCTTCGGACCATTGTCTGATCCGGAGTACAGTGCCACTCACAGTCCAATCGCTGTTGCGATCTGCAGCTTGCCGCCGTGTTTGGCACTAAAGGTCAGCCGATTGGGACAGGATGCGGTCTTTTTTTGCATCCTACCCTTGGCGGCGTTTTGCTTCTCGCCGGAAGATCCCAGCGTTGTTGCCGATTCTGTTGCTGATGTGGGAATTCAGGATAAGGAACATTTTTTTCCACCCTCTGTGGTGCCCTTCGGAGGCAGATCCCAGCCATGGTTTGGTCGCTCCTGTAAAATAACATCACGCTATAAGCAGGAGTGCTACCGGGCCTGGGCCGACACGTCAACGTCTCGGGATGTAAACACCAGCGCACTTAAAAAGAAGTATAATTCCGCCTCCAGGTCCTTCAAAAGCGTCATTGCCAAGGCAAGGTCTCAGCACATCGGCAGAATTGGCGAGAAACAAGTTCGCCTTCCTTTCAGAACCCATGTATTCTGGTCTCTCGCCAAGGCTGTCCAAGGAAACTTCTGTCAGCAATCTCTTCCATATCTGCACAGAGAGGATGACTCACTGGCTCATGCCGCAAAGGAGTAAGCCGATCTCTTGAGCTCTCTCTTTGCATCCAACTCGACTCTAGATGACGGGGGGAACACACCGCCGACCATCCCGCGATGTGAGTGCTCCATGCCAGATATGCGGTTTACAAAGCGCTCGGTTCGCAAAGCACTTTTCTCCTTGGACATCAGCAAGTCGAGTGGGCCCGATGGAGTCACTCCCATTGTGCTGAAGACGTGTGCTTCGGAGTTGGCACCGGTTTAACGCGTCTTTTCCGGTACTCCTACTCCCAAGGCTTAGTCCCGAATTCATGGAAGACAGCTTTTGTCCACCCGATCCCTAAAAAAGGCGACCGCTCAGACCCGTCCAACTACAGGCCTATCGCCATCACCTCCTTGTTCTCCAAAATAATGGAATCCATTATAAACTGCCAGCTCATCAGGTATCTTCAGGATCACTAGCTGATTAGTGACCGCCAGTACGGTTTTCGTCGGGGTCGATCAGCTGATGATCTTATAGTCTATCTGACTCATAGATGGGTGGAGGCAGTAGAGTCCAAAGGGAGGCATTGGCCGTTAGTTTGGACATAGCGAAGGCCTTAAATCGGCTCTGGCACAAAGCGCTTATTTCGAAGCTTCCTTCCAATGGACTTTCCGAGAAATTGTGCAAATTGATCACCAGTTTCCCTGCTGATCGGAGCATCAAGGTCGTAGTAGACGGTGCATGCTCTGATTTCAAGCCTATCAACGCTGGTGTTCCACGAGGCTGCATTCTATCACCAACGCTGTTTCTCCTGCATATCAATGATATGTTGCAAACTGGTAGATTCAGTGCTATGTGGACGATAGCACAGATGATGCCTTATATACCGGCCGTGCTAATATTTCTCGGGAAAACGTCGCTGAGTACCGGGACAAACTTATGTCTAAAGTCAAGTCTTTGCTTAACAAAGTCTCGGATTGGGGGTGACTAAATCTAGTCCAGTTTAATCCTCAGAAGACACAAGTTTGCCCGTTTACCGCTAAAAAGCACCACTTTGTCGTATCTCCTCAGTTTCAAGGCACTCCCCATGCTGCCTCAGCTAGCAGCGGAATCCTTGGCGTCGACATATTGAGTAGTGTCCAGTTTCGTGGTCACTTGGAAAGGAAGGCCAAATTGGCCTCTAAAAAGCTTGGCGTGCTCAGCAGAGCGAGTCAGTATTTAATGTCGGCATATCGCTTGCATCTTTACAAAGCGCAAGTTCGGTCTCATATGGAATACTGTTCTCATCTCTGGGCCGGGGCACCCCAGTGCGAGCTCCTTCCACTTGACCGCATCCAGCGCAGAGCTGTTCGAATCGTCGACGACTTCGAAACTTCGATTTCCGTGCGGAGAGTTGTAATTTTTGAATAAACTACGAGTTTTGGATTATTGTGAAACATAATCTATGTTGTTCAACCTGCTCTCCTGCTTTCGCAATTAATCATTATCGGCAAAAAACAGCGTACTGCACTATACATTCAGTATAGAGCAATTACAATTAGACCGTATCGTAATAATTATGTCCCCATCAGAATAACATAGTGGTTGAACATGAGGGTCGTAGGTAATTACAGGATAACGCCAAAGTATGCAAACCAACAGCAATGGGTAGTATTGTCTATCTCATACATATATAGTATATCTCAATGTAACACTAGAAGAATTACAATTGATAAAACAGAACAAATATATATTTATGCTCTACTCAATTTCTAATTCAATATTCGGTTTAAGAGCAACATTTTTCACTAAATATCCAGTTTTCCGTTTTGGGTATGGAACCCTAAAAAGAGAAAAATTATTTATCAGAATACATTAGCGTGTTATTATCTTATCGCTATTTCAATTGAAAGCAGAAATAAAGTGATAAAAAGCGTTATCTGATCTCATCAAAGAAAGCACACATCGAAACGTGATTGAAAAAAATTAAGAAACTAATAAAGAACTTAACCAATCACATTCCAATAAAAATAAACAAAAGATTCCAGCAAAATGTTTTGTTGTTCGATGAATGGAGGGAAATAAAAACAATATTACGCTCAGATTTGAATACTTACGAGGTCAAAAAAGAAATCTTCAAAATATATTATTAACTACAGAAGAAAACAATTCTAGCACAGAGCGAGATATGTAAATATCAGAAAATAAATCAATAGAATAGTCTCCAGATTTTAATTTGAATTTAGAATGTCCAGAAAAATAATGTTGTAAATAAATCTGGAGAAGAAAATTTAAAATTACTAGATTTAAGTTGATTCAAAGTTTAAGTTTTAATTAAAACATTCATTTAACGTAGATATCTAAGTGTATATACAAGCGTGTAGTGACGGTGTAAGAAAATCCAATAACACATTATATCGCGTGGATGTTAAAAAAGGTGACGGTCGGAAACTGAAACTGAAGATGGGTGGCAGCATCTTATTTTTTTTTTTTACTTATTATAAGCCAGTGCTTGACCACAATCCCACCTGGTGGTAAGTGGTGATGCAGCCTTAGATGGTAAATCGCACTGTCTTATCGTAACAAAAGCCCATTCACTCTTGCCTTGAAGATGCCTAGATTGTATTCGGACGGAAAGATAGACGCCGGCAAATTATTCCACTCCTTTGCTGTACGCATTACAAAAGACGAAGCAAACCGTTTGGTTCTAATGCGTGGAATATCGACAACAAAGGGATGAAGACCCGCCGACCGTCTGGTTGTCCGATGGTGGAAAGGAGAAGGAGGAATTAAGGCGTGTAATTCCTGCGCACACTCACCGAAATGCATCCTATAGAATACCGTGAGACTGGCTACTCTGCGCCTGTTCTCAAGGCTGACAAGATTGGTTTCAACCAAATCAAGGTCACCAATGAGCCTCTTAGCACGTCTCTCCACTGAGTCCAATGCTGCCAGGTGGCATTTTGCAGCACCAGCCCATATGTGACAGCAGTACTCCATGCACGACCGGATTTGGGCTTTATATAAGGTAAGAAGCTGCCCCGGCGTGAAGTACCGCCGCACCCTTGCAAGGACACCAAGTTTCCTTGCGGCTGCTTTGGCTCTGGACTCGATGAACCGCCCAAAGTTTAGGGTCGGAGAAAATTCAATCCCTAACAACTGAAGGCGGTCAGTGTACTCCAAGGATACATTCCGGAAAGTAGGAGCCAAGGTGAGCGGGCTCCTTTTAGCGGTAAAAAGACACGCTTGTGTTTTGGAGGCGTTAAATCTCACGAGATTGGCATCGCCCCATTCGGAGACTGCCTGTAGTGTGAGACTCACACGCTCAACCATAGCCTCTCTTTCTGACTGGATTTGATCCCGACTGGCCCGGGCGCTTGGTTGGTATCTCTCCACAACTGTGCTGTCGTCTGCATACCCATAGACACCGGGAATGAGCAGATCATTTATATGCAGCAGGAAGAGAGTTGCGGAGAGAACGGACCCCTGAGGAACACCGGCGTTAGTCGCCACTGTATTGGATGAGCAGCCATCAACGACGACCCGGAGAGACTGTTCACTCAGAAAGTCCTTCACCCAGACAATTAGGCCAGGGGATAAGCCGTACGCTGAAAGCTTGCCTAATAGACTAGCGTGCCAAACCCTGTCAAAAGCCTTCGAAACATCGAGGGAAACAGCAAGTGCTTCACCACTGTTCTCGAGGGCTTCGCCCCATATGTGAGTGGCATACGCTAGAAGGTCCCCAGTTGATCGATTTCGGCGAAACCCGTACTGGCGATCACTGAGGAGATCATTTTGCTCTAGGTATGCCATAAGGTGGGCGTTCAAATTACGCTCCATAATCTTGCAGAGTATGGAGGTAATTGAAATTGGCCGATAGTTGGCAGGGTCGGTACGGCTACCTTTTTTAGGCACAGGCTGCACATTGGCCAGCTTCCAAGATTTAGGCACTATTCCAGTCCTGAATGAGAGGCGGAACAAGCGTGTCAACACAGGAGACAACTCAGATGCACAGACCTTTAGAACTATAGCTGGTATACCATCAGGTCCACTAGCTTTATTCACGTCTAGACTTCGCAAGGTTTTAAGAACCTCCTTGTTGGTGATACGGACCTCAGTCATAGAGGTATCGCAGTGAGGTAATTGTGATGGTACGCTGTTGCTACTGTCCAGACGCGAATTGCAAGCAAAAAGAGAAGCAAATAAGTCCGCTTTCTCCTTAGGCGCATGCGCCAGTGAGCCATCTGGTTTCACCAGCGGAGGCAGTGTAGACCGACAAAAGTTTGTCTCGACCGCTTTGGCGAGAGACCAAAAAGCTCTACTGCCAGATTGTTTGACAGAGAGCTTTGTGCCGATGCGTTTAATGCGGTCGAAACTGGCTTGGCGTAATGCCTTTTTGCACGACTTGGCGGCTTGGTTAAAGGCTCTCTTCTTAAGGCTAACATCCGGAGCTTTACGGTCTCGAGCATCGACCCAGGATAAGTACGCCATATGCTTGTGCTTTTCAGCACGACCGCACTCGGCGTTAAACCAAGGGCGAGCTTTACCACCAATGGGCACGTCAGCAAAGGGGATGAAATACTCCATCGCTTGACGTATCACATTGGTTATTTATAACAACCCAATAAAAAATTGAGGAAATCTTTGGGGGAGAACTGTGTTCAGCGGTCAGCAGCTTTTTATGTATTGATTTTTTTTTATAGGAGAGGGGGAAAACGATCATGCGGCTCACCTGATGGTAAGTGACTACCGCCGCCCATGAATAACTGCAATACCAGGGGAATTGCAGATGCGTTGCCGGCCTTTAAAAAAATTTTTAATAATATTTAATTTTTAAAGAAACCTTTTTGCTCTTTGGTGGCTTTAATAACAGCCTTACACCATCGTCAGCAATTATTAAAATAGTTGTTGCATTTACTATAATATTATGGAATTACATAAATTAAACTAAAACAGGTGATCTAGGTGTAAAATTCTAAATTCCTTTTAGTTTTTGGTACGGCAAGGTAAACTCCAAAATAAACAATAGCATTTTTTTAGTTAAAGTACAAACTTTTACACTGAATGTTTTATTTTTCTAATGTCCACACTTAGTGGGACATACCAGTCGTTTATAAATTGGGTTAGTGGGCGCTTATTTTATCAGCTTGGGCGCACATTACATTGAATCATAAAGTCAATTTCCTAACCGCGAAAATTAATAAAATACGTCCAGGTATTTTGCTTATTGTTATGATAATTTCGCGAACAAACTAAGCCGACTAGTCTCGATTTGAAATTATATAAAAGAGCATCGAAATATAGTATTGCCTGGCCTAATGGACATACCATTGTAAAAGCAAAAGTTTAATAAAGTTTTAATTACCAACACATAATTAATTTACATACCAAGAGTTAAATTAGATATTCAAACCTAGGGCCCCGTTTTATATTTCTGTTTTGTCAATACAATAGCAGAAAATATTCACCTAGCTTATTTAGAGTATGTTAACAATATTATAATAATGTTTTTATTATAGGATTAGGGTGACAAGTGAGTACACAGTCCATCTGATTGTAAGTGGCCGCTGTCGACCATAGACATTTACATTTATCCTCGTTTGGCAATCAAAATGCAGATGCGCTGTCAGCCGTGAGGACTAAAATGGAATGCCTCTTTTACAGTAAAAAGGGTCTTCGGTTCTCTACACTCACCATACAAAACGCAGCAGCATTAAGCTGCTATTTTACGCTGGTATTCTGTGACAGCGTGATCATTCCCCGGTCGAACCGACCCATTCGTGCTACAACTATACAATTAATACATAAATCTCTATCGCCTCTTACGTAACTCATGGGATGATAGAGGCAATGGATATTTTTACACCGCCCCTACACGGTCCCATGTAAAATTTAAAAAAGGCTAAGCTTTTATTTTAAACCGACCCCTTACTACAATCGTCACCTTGTTATAATAGAATATCGTCAATACATTTCTGATTTTTAAGATTTACTTAAATAAGGACTTAGATCATCATCATCATCATCGTTACAGTTTATAAAAATTCCACTGCTGAACATGGACCTACCATATAGATTACCTTGAAGCTGGAATATTTGCCATAGTTACCTCGCTTACCAGGCGTGTTGGCAACCGCAGTTTTAATTTTTTTAGTTGTTATCAGGAAGACCCTGCTGGACAACTCCGGTTTATTTTCCTCTGTCGTCTCTGTCGCCTGTGTGACGAATGTTGTAACCCACGAGATAATATGGCTTAGTGGATATTCTTACGCCGTCACTACGGATATACTTACATATCCAGAAATTTCAATACATAATTCCTTTTCCGCTGAGTAAATCACACTTACACTACAATCGATTTTTTAACTGATTTCTTATTTTATTGTTTTTTAGAAATCTAGATTGTAAAAAGAGTTACTTTTGTATATTTCAGTTAAGAAAAATATGGCTAATTTTTCAAAGTATAAACCAATTAGTTAACTTCAGGTCCAGAAATCCCATTCTCCTTTCAATTCATAATTTCAGTGTCACTAATCAGCCGCTAAGTTACTACGCTTTTTTAGTTTTTGTACTTTTATAATCCGAATGCTCGCCGATGGAAAAAAACAAGAATGTGCCCATATACATGCATGTACATAGCATATCTGAGACTTTTAAATATTTCGAGAATATGTGAATTCCGGTGAAATCACATGGTGCACCGAAATAAACTAAATTCTTCCTTCCAATACCCTTTCAAAAATAAGAGAAAGCCTGTGCCCAAACTTTTATACTAATTTTCAGTTCCTCTACATCGTGATGAATGACCAAGAATTAATTCTACTTGTAATTATATAAAAGCTACATTTTCGTTGTATGGTAATGTACAATCCATTTACTACGTACTAGTTAATAACGTCTTACAAGGAAGTATTTATTTAATTAAATGATAACACCGAAGTATGCAAACCAACAGCAACACTACCCATATCATTGTTACTTAAAATTACAATAGAAAAAACAGAACAAAAATATATTTATACTCTACTCAATTTCTAATTCAATATTCGGTTTAAGAGCAACATTTTTCACTAAATATTCAGTTTTCCGTTTTGGGTACGGAACCCTAAAAAAGAAAAAATATTTGTCATAATTTATTTATTTATTTATTTATAATTAATTACAACGGCTTGCGCCAATGACAGTAATTAATAGGTAAAACTAAACATATAACATAATTAACATAATTCAAAAACAAATAACAAGTCAGAGATCAAACATACTTAACAATAACTAGAGGAAATAAAATAAAATAAAACAGAATAAAGTGATAACAACATGCAACTATTATTACTATTACCTAACATTATTTACCTAACAAACGTGGCTTTCACATAACATGAGACAGTTTGACATAATCACCTTGAATGTGTCATTAAAGATGTCACATTCCGGGACTGTCTCCATTAAGGAGTTTAAAGCACCATGCATGCGACACAACGGGGATTGCGCGCGCGACACAGTGCGGCAATGGGATGTGGCGAACAGCCGGTGTCGTCGAGTAGGCCTATGACGCAGGTAGTTGTTAGGCACATAAAGTGTACACAAAGTATTGTGCAGCTCTGGGGCATCTACCATGCTCCTTAAATTTTTTATGGCTATTAGGATCTGATCTCTGGCTCTACACACTGAAAGGGAATGATATCCTAATATTCCCAGCAAGAAATGAGTAGGATACATAAATGGTTAATATCCGTAAATCTTCTTATATAAAAAACGCAGGAAGGCTTTCTGAACCTTTTCAATCAACAATTCATATGTGGATTCATGGGGATTCCAGATGGCTGTAGCAAATTCTAACTTACTTCTAACTAAACAGTTAAATAATAATTTGATGACAACAGGATCATTGAAATCACGGGCATTGCGTAAGACAAAACCTAGGCGTCTGTGAGATTCTGAAGCTAGGGCAGACATGTGTGCATGGAAAGTCAATCCGCAGTCAAATGTCACACCAAGATCTCTAATGGTTAACACGTGCTTTATTTCAACACCTACTAAGGTATAGGTGGCATGTGTAGGTTGCAACTTGCGGCTAAAGGTCATGACGTAAACATTTGCCGGCATTAAACATCATTTAATATCTATACTCCACTTATGGATTCGGTCGATGTCACTTTGAAGATGTTCGGGAGTTACATCCTTATCAATCACTTGGACTAATTTCAAATCGTCAGCATATAGGAGGCATTTGGCATACTTTACTACTTTAATGAGATCGTTAACCATAATGAGAAAGAGAAGGGGGCCTTAAACTGAACTCTGGCTTACACCTGAGCGCGTATGATATGACTCGAAATAAAGGATCCATGGCTATTATACTGTTTTCTATTTGAAAGGTAATCAGCAAACAATTTTAGAAGTTTTGGGTTAAACCCATGCTGTATAATTTATTTAATAGAATATCGTTATCCACTACATCGAACGCCTTTTTAAAATCTAAATATACCACATCTACTTGTTGACCTTTATCCATGTGATGAGATATATAGTCAACGAGGGATAACAAGTTAATCTCTACTGATCGACCCGGTCGGAAGCCATGCTGCTCCTCACAAAGCCGCGTATTTACCTGCGCGTATATTTCTTTGTGAGCAATATTCTCAAATAGTTTTGCTGCGCGCGATAGTACTGCGATAGGACGATACTCTTCAACCAAGGTCTTATTGCTTGTTTTGGGTATCGGAGTGACTTTCGATATCTTCCACTGTTCTGGGTATACGCCGGTGTTTAAAGCCAAGTTAAAAATATAGGTAAGTACAGGAGCAAGAATCTCCTTGCATCCTTTTAAGATGTAAGCTGGGAATTTATCTGGACCCACAGAACTAAGTGGTTTTAACTTATTTATTTCTGATTTTACTTGTGATAAGGTAAAAAAGATTATGTTGATATGTCCATCGCATGACAAGGGAGTACTAGATATATTGTTGAAATCCAATATGGGACTATTGGGTAGAAACACACTAGCAAAATAATTTGCAAAGGCATCTGCAGCTTCACTATTGGAAAAACTACAGCCTTTGTAGGTCACAGTGGTTTCAAAGCCACCCTTAGTTCGAAGGCTACTAATATGAGTCCAGAATTTTTTTGGATTATTCTTAATACCATTTTCAACAACTGCTAAATAGGCATTGTATGCTGACTCGATGCGTCTCTTGAGTTCTAACCGCAGTATGGAAAATGCCTTGTAGACATTCTGATTATTATATCGTTCCCATTCTTTGTGGAGTTTAATTTTGCTATTTACATCTTTAATTATATCATGTGAAAACCAGACAGGATAGCGTTTCCTGTTTGAAGCTTGTCTGCTTTTCTTAGGTACGCAAAGATAAAAATATTATATAAAACTTCATAAAATTGACCAGTCGCAGATTGCACATCTGAGGCATTAAATACACAACCCCAATCCACTGTAGACATCATCTCATATAAAAGAGAAAAGTTAGCTTTGTTAAAACTCCAATCAGAGGTTGAGTCAAAGTTACTAGGCTTAAGATTTTCGTTACAAGTATTTGATAAGATGTTAATAGCAATATCCAAAGGAGGATGGTAGGAGTCCACATTAACAATGCCCCCAGTGTCTAAACCATTTACTTGCACTGCGCAACTAGATCCCTTTATAAGGACAACATCTAATTTACCGCCAAACTTATTATAAACGTTATTCCAGTCAGACAAGGCACAAAATGAGAGGAAATAACCATAATAATTACATACATTTTTGGAAGCACTATTTAAATTAATATCACCAATAATAAGTACGGTTCCTTTAAGGTCATTTATAAAACTCTCAACTTTAAAAATCCAATCAAAATATACAGAGTCTGTAGCGCTGGGAGTTATGTACACTACACACACATAAACACTGCTCTTCCGGTAGGAAAATTTCACCCAGAGATCTTCGCCATTAAGAGTTTCAAACTCACGTACTCGGGTAAGTGTGATACCTTTCATAGACGCTAATAGAACACCACTGCCGTAGCCGCGTCTGTCTCGACGTGTGACATTCCATCCACTGAGGACTAACTCAGAATCCTCAACAGAAGAGTCTAGGAATGTCTCAGTGGCTCCTAAGAGGTCATGTTCCATGAGCGACAAATTAGTTCTCCACAAATTGAGTTTGGTCTTAACGCCGCGAACATTCTGATAAAAGATGCCTAACGAGGTTATTCTTTTCCGGACTGTAAACTGGTTAGATGGCTCAGAATGCAGAATGTTGACGTAGTTATAGAAAAAACTGCGAGTTTATCTGTTGCGATTCTTTAGGTAATTCATTTAGGCTTTGATTTTCTAGGGAGCAGCCAACCTCCTGGTGCAAAGTATTCAGGTTGCCTAGATCAAGAATTAGGTCTTACAAATCTGATACGACAATCTTTAAACCATATTTATTTAAAGAACCATAGCGTTTGTTGTACGTACCATGGTCATATGGTAGGTTAAGGTTTGAATCTAGGATGTGCGCGTAATTAAATGAGTTTACATCTAAATAAAGAAGGTTGTTAAATGTTTCTTTGCGACTGTTAAACATTATGTTAACATTCTTCATATACTTAAAAGTGGGTAAGCAAATTATAAAGTTTGTGTGTATAAGGTTTAACAATTTTCCTCTGAGAAACATGACAAGCTCTATGTGGTTATGGGTTGCACGAAAATCTTCCTCGCCAATAAAAATAATGCAATAGTCCAAATAATCAAAATCTTTCACTTTCCCCTCAATACCGTCTAAAGATTGACGTAGGCCACATTTAGATTTCCGATAATGACAGATATCATAATTATTTAAACTGGTTGATTCGGCCATAGTATATAGTCTGTTAGAGGTTTCACACACACAGGTAACAGAAAATATGCCTCATAAGCATGAGGCATATTTTCTGTTTTCTGAACCGATATTCTGTTGTTTGCCTTGTTTTTCCTTGCCTTGTGTTTCGATCTACTTTAGTTAAACTTATATCTGTGTTATTGACTATTATAGTTTTATTGACAGTTTTATTGACATTCGAAGATAGAAAGTGTTCTTTTTGTCTCGATACGGTTTTCCAGTCTTCCTTATCATATTCGTTCGGATCAAATTCACCTTCTGTGTTTACTGCACTGTGGCACTCGACTCTTTCCTCAGTTGTTATTATACAGTTATCGGCGCTCTGGCCAACCGACGACACTGCAGGTAGCAGTGATGTCACCTCGGCTCGCCGCTCCATATCGCTCAACATTGTATTCTCGCATCCATTCAATACCGATGACCGTTGTCTCAGCCCCGCTGATTTACGTACATTTTGTATTAAGTTTACCCTCAACATTTCTCGGTATTCTTGTATATGATCACCGGAATTGTTTTTCTGGTTAATTACCGGTTCAATTAACGTAGAATCGTTTATATCATGCGAGAGATCAACTGGCCCATTTTCATACAGCTGCAATTCTCCGCGCCTTACATTCATGTTCTGTGGAGATACATGCAGTATTGAGTCATTTCTCAACTGTAGTAACTCAGATCTGCACTCACTCAGTAGTTGCTCTTTTGTAACATAGTTAGCTTTAACTACATCTAGTTCACTTTGCACTTTTACTAAGTCTTTTAGTAATTTCGTGCAATCAAGATGATCAAAAAGAATAGGGGGTAATTTCTCTAACTCGCGAGCCACAAAAATAGGTATAATGTTGGGTTCAGTCAATTTAGAAAGGTTCAGTATATTGATAAGTTCTCTTCCTTCCTTTCCTTTGTTCTTACGATTTATCTTCATTTTGTCAGTAGGAATAGCTTCAAACAATAATGACTTAGCTTGTTTAATTTCTTCGCTCGTAAATGACGTTGAACATATCCTCACCAGAGTTTCCTCATCTATTATCGATATTTTGTTCTGAATATAGGATAAAAGTTCGTTTATCACTATATTACACGTGTTACACTTAATAGTTTCCGGCATTTTGAGTATGTATATCAACACGGCACAAGGAGTACGCTCACAGCACCCAGTACGGGGGGATGCATATTTAAAACGTAAATAAAAAATCGAGTAAATAAACCTATAATATTTAATAATTTGATAAAATATATTATACAAAAATATTTGACTTTGACTTTGACAGCTTACTTTTTTTATACATTAGCGTGTTATTAATTTATAAAATTGGCGATAAAGTTATAAAAAGCGTGATCTGATGTCATCAAAAAGCATATATCAAATCGTGATTGAAGAAAATGGAGAAACTAATAAAGAACTTGACAAATTACATTCCAATAAAAAGGACCAAAAGATTACAGCAAAATGTTTTGCTATTCGATGAATAACGGGAAATAAAATCAATATGACGCTCAGATTTCATTACTTACGAGCCCAAAAAAGAAATCTTCAAAATATATTATTACCTATACAAGAAAAAATTTCTAGCACAGAGTGAGATATGTAAATATCAGAAAATAAATCAATAGAATAGTCTTCAGAATTTAAATTTGAATTAAGAATGTCCAGAAAAATATTGTTATTAATAAATCTGGCGAAGATAATTTTAAATTACTAGATTTAACTTGATTCAAAGTTAAAGTTTTAATTAAACCATTCATTTAACGTAGATATCTAAGTGTATATATACAAGCGTGTAGTGGCGGTGTAAGAAAACACTAACACATTATACTCGTATCGCGTAGGTGTTGTAAGAGGTAGGTGTTGTTTAGCACAGAGAGTGGTAACGATGGACAAAATCCATTGGGCCATTCACAGTTTCCTCCCCTATAAGGCGGCAGGACCCGACGGCATATTCCCGGCACTCCTGCAGTGGGGGGTAAAGCCCTAATAGTCAGACTTGCTGCCATAATGCGAGCCTGTCTGGCTCTTAAATATGTTCCTAGGGGATGGAGGGAAGTGAAAGTTACATTCATACCCAAACCAGGTAAGAGCGACTACACTGACCCTAAATCCTACAGGCCCATTAGCCTCACATCCTTTCTCCTAAAGACGATGGAGAGGATGTGTGAAAGGTAAATAAGGGGGTCGGCGCTAATGAACTTACCACTACATGACAAGCAACACGCCTACAGTCTAGGCAAATCAACAGAATCGGCCCTTCATCAGGTAATTACAAAGATTGAAGAGGCCATCCAAAACAAAGAAATATGTCTAGGTTCCTTCATAGATATAGAAGGTGCTTTTGACAGAACGAACTTCTCCAGCATAAAAGGTGCACTCAGTAGACATAAAGTTGAACCGGCACTGATCGACTTGATAGTTTACATGCTCAGTACACGAATAATAAAGATTGCTGATGAATCTCAACCAATCCAAATTAAGAAAGGCTGCCCGCAGGGTGGGGTTCTCTCACCTCTCCAGTGGAATATGGTCATTAATGAACTCATCAGCAAATTAAATGACAATCACTTCTATACAGTAGGTTATGCTAATGACCTGACAATACTGGTCTCTGGAAAGATAGCAAGCATAGTGTGCGACCTGACCCAAGCGGCTCTCCGTATAGTGGAGAGATGGTGCAGGGAATACGACTTAACCGCCAATCCAAATAAAACAGTTTTAGTTATGTTCACACAAAAACGAAAGCTGAATAACTATCATCCTCCAAATCTTTTTAGCACAAAACTCCAGCTATCCTCTGAGGTAAAATATTTAGGTCTTACCTTGGACAGCAAACTTAACTGGAATAAACACATAGAAAACAAAATCAACAAAGCTAGTATAACTTTCTGGCAATGCAGAAACATGATTGGCAAAAGATGGGGATTGACGCCAAAAATCATACTGTGGCTTTACAAAACTGTAATTCGGCCCATGATCACATACGGCGCTCTGGTATAGTGGACCAAGACAAATGAAGCCACCACAACTAAGAAGCTTCAGCGCTACCAGAGACTGGCATGTATAGCTGCCACAGGCTGCATAAGAACTACGCCAACAGCAGCCTTAGAAGCGATGCTGGAGCTAACTGCGCTTCATCTTTATATACAACAAGAAGGGACTTTAGCTGCCATCAGACTCAAGACCCTAAATCTTTGGAGTAAGAATAGTGTCCCTCATACAGGCATAGTTGATAGAATTTACTCAAAAATTCCTATCCTACAAGCCAAATACGATAGGATTCCTAAACAATTTGTTTTCGATAAGAAATACAAGATACAATTAAATGAAAACAGCCAGCCGGAAGGATTAAGCCCAAAAGAGCTTAGAATTTTCACCGATGGTTCTAAAACAAATGAAGGTGTAGGTTCTGGAGTTTTCTCTGAAGACCTCAATATTCACATATGCACACCGCTGGGTACCTATAACACGGTCTTTCAGGCGGAATGTATGGGTATCATTCAAGCGGCCATAGCAATAGATGCTAGGAAGGTTAATGACTTCCCCATCAGAATACTGACCGACAGTAAGGCGGTACTCCAAGCCCTGAGATGCAATGTGGTGAACTCGGGACTAATATATGAATGCCATCAACGATTAAATGAGGTATGTAAAAACAACAATGTGACTCTGCAATGGATAAAGGGACACAGTGGATCCAGAGGCAACGATGCAGCAGACGAACTGGCCAGAAGAGGATCGGATCTGACCACTATAGGGCCGGAACCAATCACACCAATCCCTTTGGTAACGTTCGTTCACTGGTACGTAGACACTTCACTAATCAACACGCTCAGCTTTGGAAAAATCTAGTAGACTGTAGACAAGCTAGGAAGGCCCTGCCTGAAATAAACAGTCGCTTAACCAAAGTTTTAATGAGACTGAACAAGCCGCAGATTAGGATAGTAACAAGTGCTATCACAGGACACGGCACCTTTAACAAACATTTATTTACTATAGGTGTTACAGATAGTCCCCTGTGCAGGGCATGTATGGGGGAGGAAGAAACGGCGGCCCACGTGCTACTGAAATGTCCGGAGGTCGCTACGTACAGGGCTAAACATCTCGGCACGCCGGGATCACTCCCCGAAGTTGCATGCAACATCAAGGGACTGTTGAGCTTCTTCGGAGAGATCTCATGGCTCGAATAATCACATTATTCCTGCCCACACGCAAAATACGCGCATAGACGTGGAGTTGCGGAAAACAGCCCGTCGTAAACTAAACTAATACTCGTATCGCGTAGGTGCTGTAAGCGGTGACGGTCGGAAACTGAAACTGGAGATGTGTGGCAGCATCTTCTTGATAACAACCCAATAAAAAACCTGCGGAAATCCATGGGGGAAGATTGTGTTCAGCGGTCACCAGCTTTCAATGTATTGAATCAATAATACTTAATTTTTAAAGGAACATTTTTGCTATTTGGAGGCCTTAGCAACAGCCTCACACCATCGTCAGCCATTATTAAAATAGTTGTTGCATATACTTTATTTTTATAAAAGTAAAAAAAATTAAAAAACAGGTTTTTGGTAGGGCAAGGTGAATTCGAAAATAAACAATAAAATTTTTTTTTAGTTTTGTACTTTTGCACTGAATGTTTTGTTTTTCTAATGTACACAACTTAATGGGAAATACCAGTCGTATATAAATTGGGATGGTGGGCGCTTATTTTATCAGCTTGGGCGCAAGTTATATTGAATCTTAAAGTGAATTTCTCAGCTTCGAAAATTAAGAAAATACGTCCGGATATTTTGCTTATTGTTATGATAATTTCGCGAACAAATTAAGCCAACCAGTCAAGAAATTAATTAAAAGGGCATCGTAATACAGTATTGTTTGGCTTATTAGGCATACCATTGTTAAAGAGAAAGTTTAATAAAGTTTTAATTACCGACTCATAATTAATTTACATACTCGTACAAATTAAAATGTTCAGAAGACTTAATCGAATTGCTTTTCCATAAATTGAATATTTCAAGAACGATGTTCCCTAAATGTACGCCTGTGAACCCTTAAAGTGTTTTATAACTCTCATGTCGCCTTAGACCGCAGTAAGATTTATTTGACCAAGCGTTGAATTAGACATTCAAAACTAGGGCCCCATTGTATATTTCTTTTTTGTCATACAATGGGGGAGAATATTCACCTAGCTCATTTTGAATATGATAACAATATTAGAATAATGTTTTTTATAGGTTTAGGGAGACAAGCGAATACACAGTCCATCTGATGGTAAGTGGTCGCTGTGGCCCATAGAAATATTAAAAAGAGGAAAAGTGGCAAGGGGGCGTGTCTGTGTCCGCACGATATGATCAAAATGCTCAGGTTCTATTCAAATGGCCGTCTTTGCGTATTAGTTTACTTTCATCCGTAATCGTGAAACAATATCAGAATGCCGTGTTATTCAGTGGTTTGTTGTAAAAACCGAAGCCAAAACAAAATCTTTGTAGATCATGGAATCACTTACCATATGTAAGAACAAGTATTTTACTATCTTTATCTTTAAAATCATGAAAAACAACAAATCGTAAAATATTTTTTGCTCTTAATGCGTTATTTTTGTTTTCAAATATAACTGCAATGGTACTATTTTGTAGTAAATACATTGCTCCTTAACCACTACTTATGTATATCGTTAAGCGACTGAACAAGCAATGTAAATATGACAAAACGATACTTTATTTATGGGGATGTATCGTGTAGTACGGCCACTGTATTTTGCGATGAGTTAGTGTTGTGCTTGCGCAGATCCACTAACGTATGCTATCGACAACAATGTCGATTGGCGAATTGCTATTATAGTTTATTCTTTCAATTTGTCAACCGTTTCAGCCCGGTGGGAAGACTGATGTGATATAATGGTATTTAATTATTTTGATTATTTTCACCGTTTAGTACACTTAATTCGTAACTAGCGATCATAAAGTAAGTTGCTTAAATAATTAGGTTAATCATCGGTGAAGTGTTTTGGTTTGAATTATAGTATATTATGCCTTATCTTCGTGTTAATTCCATACTTTTATGTTTTCAAAAGCTTCGAATGCGGTATTATACCTAATTGGCATGGTTCAGAATTCAGATAATATGATTCTCCTGGCTATTTATTTGTTATGCATGAGGGTGTGTTTGTTTTCATATATTTAACAATATCTTAACCAACCAGGGGTTTTTTAACAAAGGCTTGCCAGGTACATGGTGAGGTTAAGAAATTGCGTAGGATATATGTAAATGATAAATAAATTATTATCATACATTTTCAGCTTCCCAAAAGAATCTAATTTAAAAAAGAAATGAATTGATGCCACAGGAAGGCCACCAAACTGGTTCACTACAAAAACTAGTACCATATGCCAAAATACCTAGTTTTTCAATACGCTATGACAATCTAAACCAACATAATTTGATTTTTTAATTGTATTTGTTAGGTAGGTTAGGTACTTAATAAACCTAGCAAGCTAACAGCATAGTAAAGTGGCAAACCAATCAGCTTTGTAGCGGTTTCTAACGGAAAAAAATTCAAAATAAGAGGTTTAGATGCCTGTGTGATCAGTAATCGATTGCTGAAAACAGAATTTGAAAATTCGAAACCGTTCTCGAGATAATCGTGGGACAGTGGGACAGACGGACAGACGGACAGACATCGTGAAATCAATAAGTGACTTCGCAAGCTTAGCCACTTAATAATTTACGTTTAGCTACATATTGTTTATTTTTATTATATAATTTCCTGTGCATATCGTTTTTTATTTTATTTTCAATTTTAGTGCAATTTTAGTATAAATAGTAAAATAAACAATGTTAGTAATAATTTAGTATAAACTAATATAATGTATAATAAATTTAGTATAAAAGAGAATCGATAACTTTTCAATTTAGTCAATCACTAATGTATATGTAAAATAAATGGCTTTTGTCTTTCTAATGCACAGCACAACGATAGTGACTGATATTTTTGTGTGAGTAAGTAGTACGGTGCATGGTAAATGCACGCTGTTTCTGAAGGGATACGGTTTATAATTGATCGTGTAGTATGTTCTGATTTATAAAATGCGAGTGTGTGCGCGACTGCGTATCTATTGCTTTTACTGATCTGCAAGTGTAGTAGTAGGCGGGTGATAGGGGCCAACTGGAGACACCGGGTTCCGATACATTTTCAACTACCGGGCATATCTCCTTCTATTATTATATCTATGCTGTGGCCCATAGACATCTACATCTATCCTCGTTTGCAAATCAAAATGCAGATGCGTTGTGAGCCGTGGAGACTAAGATAGAATACCTCTTCTCCATTAAAAAGGGTCTCAGGTTCTCTACACTGACTATACGAAATACAGCAGCATTAAGCTGCTATTTTACGCTGGTACTCTGTGAGAGCGTGGTCCTTCCCCAGTCGAGCCGACTCATTCATGCTACAACTATACAATTAATACTAGAGTACACGCGCTCATAAACACTCCTAGAATGCACGCGCGGGTTACAAGCGTAGTGCACTTGCAAATCATGTATTTTTCTAATTAGGCAAAAAAACGCAATACATAGTTATTAAAAATCTTTTTTTTTAATTTAATGGCACAAAAAATCTACAAAATTTAACTTCATAATTAATTTTTGTAACAAAAACATAAACTTCTTGGAACTAATATTTTTAGGTTATTTGTTTCTTATCATCTAATTGAACCAACAGTCAAATCGCTTTATATAAAATCACTCTGCGCATTCATGACAAATGATTACTTGATGATGCCTACAAATGTGTCGCATGCATTTGCTACATTGTTTGTTGTATGCATTTGCTGCGAAAAAGCAACGACCAACATTTCCTCTCACAGGCATATTATATTGCACAGATTGTTTGGCCAACGGTATTTACACAATATCATCGAATAATGGTATTGTTAACACTTTGCAAATAAACCATTACTTATTTCTTCAAGATGCTCGTTTATTCTATTTTAATTAGATACATCGTAGAACACAAAAAACACAAGAGATTCCAGCCATCGCAGCTTACCACAGAGTAGTTCTTATGTTGCCTGTACAAAAATATTTAATTTTACTTAACACCTCCCCTCAATAAAATATTTTTAATAACAATAAGACTTCTTATTAACTAAACAACCTTTCCCTTAATTTTCTAACCAAAGTTCCCCCCAAAGCTTTAGTTAATATGTCTGTGAGTTGGTCAGTGGTATTTATGTATCTCAATTCTATAATATTTTTAACCAACTTTTCTTTTACAAATGAAAGCTTTATTTCTAAGTGTTTTACTCTAGAATTACCAGTGGCCATCTATGCCATCTTGATAGTGGACTGGTTGTCGTCAAAAATTACTATATTAGTCTCAAACCCAAAAATGTACAAAATAACTTTTAGTCAACAAGCTTCACTGCTTGCTGAATACAGGGCAATAAATTCGGCCTCTGTAGAGGACAAGAAAACAGTCGGCTGTTTTTTTTGAAAACCACATTACAGAACTTCAAAAAACTTTAAAAATACACTCTGTTGTTGACTTACGATCATAACAACCACCCCAGTCACTATCAACATAGCCTAAAACCTCATCAACATTAAAATCTCTATAGTATATAAGACATAAATCAGGTGTGCCCTTTAAATATCTCAAAATGTTTAACAATAGTTTAAACAAAAGTGTGGATACACAATTCTGATACCGACTTAGAATATTAACAACTGCACATATGTCTGGCCTAGTGCCTATTGCCGCGTACATCAAGTTTCCTATCAATCTTCTACATTTATTTTCAATTAGAACACTTTCTGACTTTTCTCTCTTTAGAATATGAAAATTCAAGTTTTATCAATAGGTAATGACAATGTTTTGCATTATGACATATTATATTCTGACAAAATGTTTTTTATGTAGTCCTTTTGTGAAATAACAGTAACCCCTGAATCTAAATCTTGGTTTACATCAATACCAAAAAATTTACTTATAGCCCCCAATTCTTTTATTTTAAATGTTTCATTCCAATATTTGGGAGACGTCAGTTTCCTCTGGCAGTGACAAATATAACTCCTCATCAAGCTTAGCATTTAAAAAAGCCCTGCAAACATCCATTTGACTAATATGCAAATTTAGTTTTGTAGCTACAGATACAAAAATTTTAAAAGTATTAAGTTTTACGACAGGTGCATATAAATCTTCTTTACAGTCCTGTTCAAAGCCTCTGGCTACTAATCTCGCCTTGTAGTCATTTCCTTTTCTTTTATGGACCCAATTAGAGCTAATTACTTTTTTTCCTTCCGGTACTGTCTCTATCTCTGTCCATGTGTTATTTTCCTTTAGTTGGTTGAGCTCTTTTCTCATGGCCTCTTTCCAGTGTTCAGCTTCCGGTGATGCTATTGCTTCTCTGTAGTTTCTAGGTTCTACAGTAACCTACAGATAGCAATCTTCTAATTTCTTTGGCTTTGTAACTTTTCTTTTGCGACTTTGTCCTTGATTTTGAACTTCCGTTGCTGAATTTTGACTTTCTACTCCTGTATTCAGATCCTCCGTCTCATTTTGATTTATCCCTTTCTCTGTCCTCTCCTGTGGTATATTTTCTGTCCTTTCCGATGTATTATCCTGTTCCTCCCCTTGGTTTTCATCCGTATTTGTGTCATGGAACTCTTCTTCACTTTCCTCATGTTGCTCTACTACTTCGTTCTCAGATGACATGTCTAGTAAAACCATTTCCTCCATCACCTCCTTCTGGTCACATTTTGGTTCCTCCACTCTCTTGCCTTCCAAAAATACTACATCCATTCGAGTATAGACCTCTCGTCTGTTCTCATTATACACTTTGAAACCTTTTGTTCGTAGCCAACAAAGATTGCCTCTTCTCCTTTGTCGTCTCACTTCAACCTTTTTTCTTTAGGTATGTGCACAAATACTCGTTCACCAAATACTCCTTTTAGATTATTGATGTTTACTTCACGTTTATAGAAAGATTCATAAGGAGATAGGCCTTCCTGCTTGCTCTTCTAAGTACGGTTCAATACGTAGATGGTTGTATTCACCGCCTCTGCCCATAAATAGTTTGGCAATCTTTTTGCTTTCAGCATGGTCTTCGCCGCTTTAGCAAGTGTACGCATGTCTCTTTCAGCCTTTCCATTTTGCTGAGGCGTGTAGGGAACTGTTGTTTGATGCTGTATGTCTTTCTCCTGCACAAAGTTATGCACTTCATTGTTACAACATTCTAGTCCATTATCCGTGCATAGTTTGCCTTTCGGACCAAACAACAAACCTCTTTATGCATGATACTGCCTCACTCTTTTTCTTTAAAAAATAGATCATTCTGTAGTTTGAGTAGTTATCTTTTATTAGCAAAAGATACCTGGAGCCTCCACCACTCTCCACCTCCATAGGACCACACAAATCAGTATACAGAGTTCCAGAGGTGCATTAGCATGATTTTCAATTTTAGCAAAAGGTAATTTATGCATTTTACCTTCCAGACACGAAACACACTTGAAACTGTCTCCTGTGTATTTAATGTTATTTTTGGTGAGCACTCGTTTCACATGCTCCACATTTTGATGACAAAGTATTTAATGCCAATTAGATAAAGTGGCAACCGCCGCGACATTATTGCAGACATCGTTCAACACTATGGTTCAACACATTTATTATGTAGTTTTCACCTTCGCGATTGCCTACAGCACACAGTTTATTGTCTTTCAATAGTAAACACTGACCATACGTCATTTCAACTTTGTGACCTTTTTTGGTAACGGTCGACAAAGAAAATAAGCTCACTCGTAAGTCCGGTACGTGTAATATGTTATGGAGTGTTGATTGCACATAACTGTCACCGTTATATATATTTAATTCCACTTTTCCAATCCCTGCAACACGTAATTGCCGCCCATCTCCGACAATAACAAACCGATCTGACACTGACGTATAGTCCTAAGACAGGTCTCGTTCACCAGTCATGTGCGCACTAGTGCCACTGTCCATCAACCATTTATTTTTGAACTGATTCACTGAACGATTGTCTATGCCACTCGAGTCACTCAAATATTCACATTCGGTCCCAGTTATCATTCCAATCACTGTAAAGCGTTTCCCTTCGAATGTCCGCCGCCATATTGACCACTATTTTTGCTTTGATTTCCCTTTTTGCACTGATTTTTTAAATGTCCGATTTTTCCACAAGAAAAACAACGACGATTCTCCACATTACTTTTACTGTCTTTAGCCAGATGACCAGGGAGAGAAAATCGATTGCAGCGCTTGACAAAGCCGCTTTTCTTTACGAACAGCGCCTTGTTTTCACTCTCATGATTTTTAGCTTTTATTCTCTCCTCTTCGACGAGAAGCCGTGCCACCAAATCATTAAAATTTTGCTTATCCGTGTCAACAGATTCTCATGCCGAAACAAAATGGCTGTATGCTTCTGGTAATGACATTAAAATTTCAGTAATTAGAAAAAATTCTGACACTGTTTCACCAGCTTGTTTTAGTTGACAAGCCATTTCTTGCAGCTTGGCTAAGTATACAGAAAGCTCTCCTTGTTCAAACTTGCACTAAAGAAAACGTTGTTGTAACATCATTGTACTGGTAGCTGACTTTGCCTCAAAGACACTTTGTAACTTTTTCCACATTTCAGCAGCTGTTTCACATGTTAGCATGTGAATCATAGCCTCCTCATTCAGTCTAGACACGATAATACTCTGCGCTTTGACATCTTTTTTAACCAGGCTGTTATATCTCCAGTTTCTGGTTTCACAAACGTTCCATCAACCACTGAAAACACATCAGCTCCTTTCAGTGTAACTGTCACTTGGAATTTCCACACGCTCCAGTTGCGCTGGCCCTCTAGTTTGATGACCGAGTTTGGCGCCACCACCACCATGATGTAGGGTCTGTCTCCAGCATTTAGCAACTACACCCCGCGGAAATCTGATGCAGTGATTTGCCTCGATTGCACTTCACACGATCTCCTTCAGACTCCGCTTTCAACAATTACACAGCCCTGTGTTGTTGACCAAAACACGCCGCACACCGGTTGCGCCGACTCCTCGCTCGCGCCAAAAACTATATCTGCGATCTTCGCCTAAAACAGAATTATGAGCACTGGTTCCATAACCTGTTAGGACTTCGCAAATAAACCATTACTTATTTCTTCAAGATGCTCGTTTATTCTGTTTTAATTAGATACATCGCAGAACACAAAAGACACAAGAGATTCCAGCCATCGCAGCTTACCACAGAGTAGTTCTTATGTTTCCTGTACAAAAATATTTAATTGTACTTAACAGGTATCAATACAAACGTTTTTCGAATCGACGAAAACGTTCCGAACATTAACATCGAAATATAGCAGGAATGATATAAAAGTCGTTTTGCCGTCCTTTGCCACACCTATTAGACCTGGTGCACGGCCTAAAATGTTATGAGATTTTGTTATTAGTAGGCAGTGGAAACTTAACCTATCTTGTACCATTACGAGACTGATGGGAACTTAAGTCCGACAGATGAATATCCTCTGTCGGATATCCTATATTAAGTTTCTACTATAAATTACTTCATAAAAACCAATTTGGATTTACAAGGGGTCGCTCGACGTCTGACGCCGGTGTTGAGCTTATGAAATATATTTTTAATGCCTAGGAGAATTCACAGGATGCCTTAGGTGTTTTCTGTGATCTTTCCAAGGCTTTCGATTGTGTTCATCATGAAACATTAATCAGGAAACTACAACATTACGGTGTAAAAAATTTGGCGCTTAGACTTCTTACTTCATATTCAAGTAACAGAACTCAAAAAGTCGTAATAAATGGTAAAGGTTCCTCCGGATCGGTAGTATCAATGGGCGTTCCTCAGGGCTCGATTCTTGGCCCATTCCTGTTTTTAATCTATATTAATGACTTACCTTATCTTGTAGGGGACAATCACGATATAGTATTATTTGCTGACGATACCTCTTTAATTTTCAAACTCAAACGGCAGTTAATTAATTATGAAGATGTAAATAATGCTCTATCGAAATTAGTACATTGGTTTAACGCCAACAATATGCTCTTAAACGGCAATAAGACTAAGTGTATTAAATTTACAATACCTAATGTAAAACATTCAAGTACCAATGTGCTATTAAATGGGGAGGAGTTGAGTCTTGTGGATACCACTGTTTTTCTCGGTATTACTATTGACGCGAAACTTCAATGGGGCCCCCATATATCTAAATTAGCAAGCAGACTTAGTTCTGCAGCATATGCTGTAAGAAAGATTAGAAGTCTCACAGATGTTGAGACAGCTAGATTAGTGTATTTTAGTTACTTTCATAGCGTAATGTCTTATGGAATTTTGCTATGGGGTAATGCGACTGATATTGAAGCTATATTTGTTTTGCAAAAGAGAGCCGTTCGGGCGATTTATAACCTAAATTGTAAAGAGTCCCTCAGACAAAAATTTAAAGAAATAAACATATTAACTTTGGCATCGCAATATATTTATGAAAATCTAATGTATGTACATAAAAACATAAATAGCTTTAATAAGAATAAGGATGTGCATTCTTTAAACACTAGGAACAAACATAAGCTTGTAATACCAGTTACTAGACTCCACAGAATCAGTAATTCATTTATGGGGCAATGTATATGCTTTTACAACAAAATTCCAGAACATATTCAAAGTTTATCAATAAACAAGTTTAAAAGTTTTATTAAAGAAAAACTGTACAAAAAGGGTTATTATAATATCAAGGAATACATGAATGAAAATAACCCCTGGGAATAAGGTGATCGCCACCATGCTGGTTCTATTAAAAATCATTTAAAAATTGTATAAATGAAATTATTGTTAAGTGACATATGTTTGAAAAAAAAGTCCCGCTGGGTTTCTTGCTGGTTCTTCCCAGGACAGAGGTATTTTCCGAACCAGTGGTAAATAAAAAATGACTTTCAATAAGAATTATGTAATAATCGATATTGAATAAAAAATTATTCTATTCTATTCTATTCTACTAATTTCTACTTACTCATATTTACTTTAAAGTTTTAAAGGAAAAGTTTATTTTATTCTTTTTAGCGCATTTAAATAAAAGCTTGTTTAAAAAAAGTTTTTTTTTACTTTTAATTTATATTTTACTTTTTAGTTATCGCTGGACAGGTTTCTCAGTCTGATCATCTCATTCAATGCATCATTGTGTTGCAAAGTCGTTTGGCATGGTCGACAGTACTACCTTGCATTTTGTGTACTGTACAAGCCCAACATAATATAATTGGCAGCATTCTTCGTTGTGCAGTGCCATGAATATATTTTGCTGGAAATTGTACAGTCTTGGGTTTAATGAGATGAACACCGTCTTTACCGAAGTCTATACAGTTGGATGGTATTTCAGTATCATACATTTGTGCTTTCTGAAAGCAGTGCCAAATGATTTCTGTAATATGTCCAATGGCACTATTCACGAGACCTTTGGACAGTCAAAATTTACCAACCAATGCTACAAACTCGAGCAATTCGACCTCAATATCATATTCGAGGACTCCAAAAACCCCAGTACACCAACATTTCAGATGGATTGACATCATGTTACACCCTGATGCCACTCAGTCCTCGGCACGGCCTCACCTTGACTAGGGTGTTTGAAGGAATGCACTACTTATTTCAGCTTCAAGCGCTTACTTGTACCTTACGAAATACAGTTCCAGGTTTGATTTTGGTGTTACCGTTCTCCTAGACTAGTTGCAAACTAATGTCGTTGACGCTTACCTTGCCAAATTACACAAGTCAAAGTTAACCAACCGATGCTACAGACTCGAACAATTCGACCTCAATATCATTATCGAGGACTGCAAAAACCTCAGTACACCAAAATTTTAGACGGATTGGAGCAACCGAGTTTATGATCACCATCTAATTTTGGTTAACTCGCATTCGTATTCTCATCAAGTCCTTTTATTTGATACCCATATTGTAGGGAAGCATAAAAAACTTAGTTCGCCATCATTAGAAGTCCGTCATATTAGATTTAGAATGACATCACTTTATTTTTCGAGTTATACTAAGCAAGCCCTATCATTTGACACCCATATTGTAGGAAAGTATAAAAAACTTAGACCGCCGTCTTTAGCAGTCCGCCATATTGGATTTAGAGTGACGTCACTTTATTTTTAGAGTTACACTAAGCAACCCCTTTCATTTGATATCCATATTGTAGGAGTGCATTAAAAATAACTAGTCCGCCATCTTGGGTGTTCCGCCATGTTGGATTTCGAATGACGTCACATAGCTAACCATGCATTGTCATCCAAACTTAACGTGTATACAAAATTTAGCTCAATCGATCGAAGATATCTGCTTCAAAATTGAGTTGAAAGATTCCATCCGAACAAACATAGTTTATATTTCAAGTTAAATAAAAGCTTGTAAAAACAAGAAGTAAACAACACCATATAAATATCCACTATCTATTCATTCTCCTGATCATCATAGGCTTTCACGTAGAAATGATATAGGGAAGGGGAAGGAAGATGGGGGGGGGGTAATTTTCTAGATATTATTGGAAAGACACTGCTGCCCATCTCCAGGTTCGTATCCCTCTGTCGCCTCTTACGTAACTCATGGGATGATAGGGGCAATGGATATTCTTACACCGCCCCTACACGGTCCCATGTAAAATTTAAAAATGCTAAGTTTTTATTTTAAACCGACCCCTTACTATAACCGTCACCTTGTTATAATAGAATTTCATCAATACATTTCTGATTTTTAAGATTTACTTAAATAAGGACTTACTTACTTACTTACTTCTGATTTTTAAGATTTACTTAAATAAGGATTTAGATCATCATCATCATCATCGTTACAGTTTATAAAAAGTCCACTGCTGAACATGGACCTACCATATAGATTACCTCGAAGCTGGAATATTTGCCATAGTTGCCACGCTTGCCAGGCGTGTTGGCAACCGCAGTTTTAATTTTTTGTGTTGTTATCCAGAAGACGCTGCTCTTCAACTCCTGTTGTACTTCCTTCTGTCGCGTGTGTCGCCTGTGTGACGAGTGTTGTAACCCACGAGATAATATGGCTTAGTGGATATTCTCACGCCGTCACTACGGATATACTTACATATCCAGAAATTTTAATACATAATTCCTTTTGCGCTGAGTAAATGATAAATCAATACTGTAAATTTTATGTCACTAATCAGGCGCTAAATTACCACGCTTTTTTAGTATTTGAACTTTTTTATTCCGAATGCCCGCCGATGAAAAAATAATAAAAATGTGCACATAGACATGCATATATGAAGCATGTGTGAGACTTTTTAATATTTCGAGAATATTTGAATACCGGTGAATTCGCATGGAGCACCGAAACAAACTAAATTCTTCTCTGCTCCAATATCCTTTCAAAAATAAGAAGAAGCCTGTGCCCAAATTTTAATACTAATTTTCAGTTCCTCTATATCGTGATGAATGACCAAGAATTC
Source organism: Parnassius glacialis (assembly GCA_033319125.1). NCBI lineage: Eukaryota > Metazoa > Arthropoda > Insecta > Lepidoptera > Papilionidae > Parnassius > Parnassius glacialis. The sequence goes on from JAVANC010000012.1 coordinate 14,756,297, forward strand.
ATTCTACTTGTAATTATCTAAACGCTACATTTTTGTTGTATGGTAACGTACAATCCATTAACTACGTACTAGTTAGTAAAGTCTTTTAAGGAATTATTTATATAAAGTCGCGATATTCTTTTAAAACTTTACACAATTTTTAAAAAGAAAGCATAACGTGATGCCGTGAAGATAAATAGGAAAAACAAATGGCGTCGTAATTACAAGTCATTGATTATTCTTTGTTGAGAGCTATTACAGCATACTTTATCACAGATAAAATTGTAAAATCATGTCGTGATTTCCTCGCGTAGTGAAAAAGCATTTTTCCACCCTTTCAAACATTCCATTCGATGATAATGCTCGTTAATAAGATGTTATATAGCATCGCCTCAAATCGATCATACTAGTACAATAACTGACACCTTTTTGCGGAGGTGCTTATCTAAAGAGCGTTTAAAATAAAAATTATTCAATAGAATACTGGCATTTTAAAAAGCATTATAGTATAAAAAAGTGTGCATGCACTTATGTACGTAGGAAATTATACTTCGTTAGTGTAACAAAACAAAATTGAGAGACAATTACCCACTGAAGTTACCGCTTTTAGGTGAAATTGTGCGCGCGAATCGTACCAACTTCATGGTGTCGGTGTGCGCACGAATCGTAAAAATTTACTCTCATCATTTTTCTCTTCAAAACTTACAAAACTTACCATCAAATGAACTGTGTACTCACTTGTCACCCTAACCCAATAAAAAAAAACATTATTCTAATATTCTTATCATATTCGAAATGAGCTAGGTGAATATTCTCCCCCATTGTATGACAAAAAAGAAATATACTATGGGGCTCTAGTTATGAATATCTAATTCAAAGCTTCGTCAAATAACTCTTACTACGGTCTAAGACGACATGAGAGTTATAAAACATTTTAAAGGTTCACAGGCGTACATCTAGGGAACATCGTTCTTGAAATACATAGGCTGCACTAAAAGTATCGGGAATGGAATATTTCCACTGTTCCTGTCATATTAAAATCTTTTTAATTGATAACTCCTTGGTTTTAAAAATCGAATACCATTTATTTATTTAAAAAAAGATTCTCGGTCTTGTCACAAGGTTTTGTCAAACTTGTTTAGTCGTTGAGAAAATGGAATTGACTCGAGAAAATTCAAGAGCGATGATTTATTATGACTTTCGAAGTGATTTAACACAAAAACAGTGTGTTGACCGGATGATTTCTGCATTTGGTGATGAAGCCCCATCCAAAACCACAATTTATTGCTGTTTTGCTGAATTTCAACGTGGACGTGTCAAGCTCAGTGATGATCCCCGTCAAGGTCGTCCAAAAACTGCAGTCACCCAAGAAAACGTTGATGCTGTGCGTAAGCTGATTGAGTAAGATCGACATGTAACATACCGTGAAATTCAGGCAACTTTAGACATTGGCATGAGTCAAATACAAATAATCTTGCATGAACAATTAGGTGTAAAAAAGTTGTTTTCCCGATGGATACCGCATTCGCTCTGTGAAGAGCAAAAAGCGGCTCGCGTTACTTGGTGCGTCAGAACTCTCGAAAGATTCTACGCAGGATCCTCAAATGCTGTATACAACATCCTATTAGGTGACGAATCCTGGATATACGCGTACGAACCCGAAACAAAAAACCAGTAACGAGTTTGGATGTTCGAAAATGAGTTAAAGCCAATAAAAATTGTACGTTCACGGAGTGTTGCAAAAAAAATGGTGGCCACGTTTGTCTCCAAAACCGGCCATGTTACGACTATTTCTCTTGAGGGACAAAGAACGGTTAATGCAGAATGGTATGCTAGCATTTGTTTGCCATAGGTCGTTTCTGAACTCCGTAAAGAGAACTGCAACCGCCGCATCATCCTCCATCACGACAATGCGAGTTCTCACACCGCACACGCAACAAAAGAGTTTTTAGAGCAAGAAAACATAGAATTATTAGACCATCCGCCGTACAGCCCCGACCTAAGCCCTAATTATTTCTATACTTTCCCTAAAATAAAGAATAAATTGCGTGGACAGAGATTGAAGAAGCTGTGGACGCCTACAAAACGGCCATTTTGGAGACCCCAACTTCCGAATGGAATGGTTGCTTCAATGGTTAGTTCCATCGTATGGAAAAATGTGTCAAATTTCGCGGAGAATACTTCGAAAAGCAATAAATACATTTTTAAATAGTAATGTTGTGTCACTTCCTTGATTCCCGAAATTTTCAGTGCCGCCCTCGTATTATTCAATTTATGGAAAAGCCATTCGATTAAGTCTTCTGAACATTTTAAGCTGTACGAGTATGTAAATTAATTATGAGTCGGTAATTAAAACTTTATTAAACTTTCTCTTTAACAATGGTATGCCTATTAAGCCAAACAATACTGTATTACGATGCCCTTTTAATTAATTTCTAGACTGGTCGGCTTAATTTGTTCGCGAAATTATCATAACAATAAGCAAAATATCCGGACGTATTTTCCTAATTTTCGAAGCTGAGACATTCACTTTAAGATTCGTGATTCGTTCGATTCGTAACGTGCGCCCAAACTGATAAAATAAGCGCCCTGTTGGGCGCTTATTTTATCAGTTTGGAATGTTTCCCAGTTTATACACGACTGGTATATCCCATTAAGTTATGGACATTAGAAAAACAAAACATTCAGTGCAAAAGTACAAAACTAAAAAAAATGTTATTGCTTATTTTCGAGTTTACCTTGCCCTACCACAAATCTGTTTTTTTTTTTTAATTTTCTTTACTTTTATAAAATTATATTAGATGCAACAACTATTTTAATAATGGCTGACGATGGTGTGGGGCTGTCGCTAAGGCCTCCAAATAGCAAAAATGTTCCTTTAAAAATTAAGTATTATTTATTCAATACGTTAAAAGCTGGTGACCGCTGAACACAGTCTTCCCCAATGGATTTCCGCAGGTTTTTTATTGGGTTGTTATCAAGAAGATGTTGCCACCTATCTCCAGTTTCAGTTTCCGACCGTCACCTCTTACAACACCTACGTGATATAATGTATTAGTGTTTTCTTACACCGCCACTACACGCTTGTATATATACACTTAGATATCTACGTTAAATGAATGTTTTAATTAAAACTTAAACTTTGAATCAAGTTAAATCTAGTAATTTAAAATTTTCTTCTCCAGATTTATTTACAACAATATTTTTCTGGACATTCTAAATTCAAAGTTAAATTCTGAAGACTATTCTATTACTTATTGATATTTACATATCTCGCTCTGTGCTAGAAATGTTTTCTTCTACAGGTAATAATATATTTTGAAGATTTCTTTTTTGAACTTGTAAGTAATCAAATCTGAGCGTCATATTGATTTTATTTCCCGTTATTCATCGAACAGCAAAACATTTTGCTGGAATCTTTTGTTCCTTTTTATTGGAACGTAATTTGTTAAGTTCTTTATTAGTTTCTCCGTATTCTTCAAACACGATTCGATATGGATGGATGGCCTTTTTGGAGACATCAAATAACGCTTTTTATCACTTTATCGCATTGAGTTATCATGTACTACGCGCCTGTACCTACTACTTAAAACAGATGTATAACGTTTTAGGTGCATTAAACAAATAAATAATTTGCTTTAAACAATTAAATATTAAAAGAAAAAAGTCTACCAACTTTTATCTACATTTGTATTGCAAACTATAGAATTCCGGGCTTCCAAAGTTCACCACATATTCTCTTAAGATACGGCAACCGTGTGACATGGCACTCATAGCACTCAAATGCGTAGGCCACCACACACATGGCAAACATAAAAGCAACTGTATAAAAATATCACACATTGCGAAAACGGCATCACACAAATTGCAACAATCATTTAGTCGTCCGATACTCGAAGCGTAAACTGGGCGTTTATGGACCCCTTCTCAACCTATCAGAAGTCACTTGAACTGTGGACCGTTCGTCCGTAACCCTTTCATCCACATACCAGAAATCGTACAATATTCCTTGGACCGGGCGTAGGAAGCCCCTTCATTCGACTTCCTTAGGCTATATGTAGCGTAGACCGGGCATGCGTGGCACCTTCATCCAGCTGCCATAGGCAATACATAGGTCACTCAATAAGTTTTGAGATATACAAAAAATATTCTAGATACTATTAATATTTATTTTACATCTTTTCAAAATATTCTCCATCATGCACTATACAAAGGTCCATTCGCCTAAACCAACTCTGAAAACACTTTTGCCAGTCTTGATCTGACAGGTCGGAAATCGCCTTCGTAGGCAGCCACGGCTTCTTCGGCGCTTGAAAAAAACTTGCCTTTTATTTTTTCTTTGACTCTTCGGAACAAAATGAAATCACAAAGAGCTAAGTCGGGACTGTAGGATGGGTGACTTAGAGTTTCAACACCCGATTCCTCAATAAATGCTTCTGTTCTAAGGGAGGTGTATAAAGAGGCGTTATCGTGATACCGCATGATTCCCCGAAGCCCGGTTTTCGCCTTCTCTCCCGCACAGCTTGAAAAGCTTTGGGTAATGCAACTGTAGTATACCATTCAGAGTTGACTGACCTACAATTTTCCAGCATTGACATCGACAAATGTCCGCTCCGCGAAAAAAAACTAGCCACCATTTTGTTGCCGAAGTTGCGAGTTCTTTGCAGTTTTGTCAGTAACTGTCCTTCTGAGTAGACCCATACCGATGATTGCCTTTTATTTTCCGGATCATATTGATAGATTCATGTCTCGTCACCAGTAACGATTTCTGAAACACGCCTAGATGCACCGTTTTCAAAACGTAGACGCATTTCACGGCACCAATCCACACGAGTCTGTTTTTCGCTTTCGGAGAGCAAACGAGGGATCCATCGACAAGAAAACTTCCTCACTCCAAGATGTTGATGTAGGATGGTATGAGTGCTCCCAAAACTAATGCCTACAATCTTTTCGATGTCCGTATATGTGATTCTTGGGTCTTCTCGCACCAACATTTCAGTAGTCCATACATTTTCTGCCGCTAATGCTGTTTATGGGGCCTCGGTTTTTTGGTCATTTTTAAAATTAATTTTACCCCTTTGGAATTCAGCAAACCACCTAAAGGTTTTTGCCCGTCATGGAACTGAGTCCCCTAATGCTGATTGTAACCGTTGTAAACTAAATTTTTCGGTCAAACCAAATTTAAAATCATAATATATCAAAGCGAGCATATGTTCACGTTTAAGATCCACCATTTTAAATGAAAAGCGCGAGAAGCGTTGCAGAAAAATTAATAGAACTTTGTTTTTTTAATATTGAGCAATTGGCTTATGGAATTCTATTTTTAAATAAATTTGCTTTTTAGAAATATATAACACGGGTGCGTTGCATTTTCAAATTTCGAGTATCTCAAAACTTATTGGGTGACCTAGGTATACAATTTAGATCAGGCGTGCGAGGTCTTGTACATACAACTTTATAATTTGTAGTGCGAGGAGCTTTCGACACTATCAATTTTTTTGAACTTGAAACGAAACACGTGATATGTATACGAACGACTATAACACAAAGAGATAAGAGATTTATTTACACACATGCGCCTGAACTTGGAATATATTCGTATTCGGCTTATTACATGTAGCCGTTAGAGTATCGAGGTTAGTAGTTACAGTATTTTCGCTAGAGATGCATCACTATCGACTGGCTCTAAATTAGGTCCTTTCCATCAACCGCCGTCACGACATCCTCCTCATCGATAATTGCCGCAGCGACCTCCACCAACCCCCTGACATCTAACGGGGTTGGGCCCGGTCGAACACACAATATTCGAAGCAAACTGCAACACTGATCAACACATTAGAAAAGCCACTTATTATTTTCAATTCATAGCACGTTAAAGTAAATCCATTATTCTGGTACCTCTTTTAAACATTTCGAACTTCAAAATGTAGCCCATTTAAATCATATTTCGCATGAGCTATCAAATTTTAACAAAACTCGAACAAGTTAAGTTTTCACTGAATACAAACTATAACTCATCTAGAACGCCTCCACCATTTACTTCGACATTTGTTAACATATTTAGGTACGTTAAAAATAATGAAAATACTTGAGGGTACTTTTAATATAAATCGAACATAAGGATTAAACTTTTGGCTTAAAACATTTCACTTTAAAAAAATTCTCTTCACGTTAACGCCGTAAATAGGACAGCAAATTTCATTATGACATGTATACAAATAAATAAAATTGAATTTTCTGTTTGTAGTGTTAAAATAACAGCTTTTTACTAAATGCATATGAATGTATATACGGTACTTATAACAGAAACACAATTTTTAAAATTTTTGTCTGTCTGTCTATCGGTCTGTCTCTCTGTCTGTCTGTCTGTTTGTTCCGGCTAATCTCCGAAACGGCTGGACCAATTTCGACGGGACTTTCACTGGCAGATAGAGGATGTTCTAAGGAGTAACTTTGGCTACTTATATTTGAGAAAAAAAAATTAGAATTATGAGCAATATAATTAATATCCTAAATAACACGCAGGCTATATCGCGGTGTTTTTTTTATATAGGATAAGGGTGAAAAACGAGTACACAGTCCACCTGATGGTAAGTGGTTGCTGCGGCCCATAGACATCTACATCTATCCTCTGTTACAGATCAAAATGCAGATGCGTTTTCACCCGTGAGGACTAGGATGGAATGCCTCATTTCCAGTAAAAAGGGCCTTCGGCCACCTGCACTCACCAAACGAAACGCAGAGGTAAACCTCTACTTCACGCTGGTATTCTGTGAGGTCGTGGTACCACCCCGGTTCGAGCCGGCCCATCCATGCGACAGCAAAAGCTGCCGCCTGGCTCTACCACTGTTAGCTAGTTGTACAGCTAGTTTGACATAAAAACAAAGGTGATTGATGCCTTTTGCATACATATTATGCATGTATGTATATAAGTATAATCGTAATGATATTTTTAATTTAGTACCTATTCACCCACTTCCCGATAAGTTCCCAATCCTTCCCGATCATCACAGCTCATAAAAAATGAGTTTGTTGAGTTTTTTTAGTTTTTTGAAATCTAATTTTAGTTTATAATAATTTAGGCTGTAAGCAACATGATCAGTACTCCGGAGCTTTTATTTTAATGCCGACATTTTCAGGCGTTTTGTTAAATTGACAAAAAAGTTACAATAAAACTGACTCGCCTCTCTTGAGTCCGCTTTTAGGGATAATTTGATCTGAACAATGGTCTCATTAGTAATGCCTTATTCATTTTAATAATTTATAAAAAGAAAAAGCTAAAGCTCAGTAAATAAATTTGGGCGCGGAGGGGGACGAGATCTATATCAATACGAATGTAACTAAATTTTCAAATTGTTTTTTTTTTGAACTAATAAACGAAATTAAAATAAAATGCAATAACCACTTACTATCAATTAGATTACTTGACATTCAATGGATAACTGCAGCCAAAACATAAGAAACATAAACACTCACGTCTGTCACTCACAGGCATAGACGGAGACTACGAACTTCTATTTGGCACGATCCTGACACACCTCTCTCGCTTCCTTTACAAGGATGTAATGCGTAGGAACGCATACATGGTCTTCGGTTAAAGGTACTCCTAATCTGACCCATCATCAATATATCGCCAATTTTGTCTATAAACTTTCGTCCAAGGTCCTTGCTAACTCTTCTGCAACATTTTTTTGTCGTTCTTTCATGACTAAACCATCAAATTAACTTTAAATAAAAAAGGCTACTGTTATGGCCTACAGCTGCTCCAGCAAAGGTCGAATCTTCCGGGGCCCATGAGCAGAAGACTCCACGAGCAGCCGCAGGTCGGGCCCAAAATGGCCACATGGAAGAATGTCCTATCATACTAAACTATATGGGAGAATGCTAGAAACATATAGTACGTAGCAGTATTAGAAGCTAACTTCGCACCAAGGCTCGGTCAGGCCGTAAGTGGGTGTAAGGTGAATGGCAAGTAGTGTTCAGTGATGTGTAAATGTCTGAGACCTGGACCAGCTTAGGCGACCTGCAGCGGTCGAGTTCCAGGCTGCCTCACAATGCTGCATCGCTCCAGCAGGCTCCACCGCTGGACCATTTCTTTCTTCATTGTCACTATTTCAGTCTATTAGCTTCATTGTACATTTAACTAACTTAAACATGTCTAATTCCACATTCATCGTAGAATCGAACACGTGATACCCGACCCAGTATGGTCAGTATTTCAAAATTCGACATTCAATGTCCCGGATTTACTTATCACTAAATTATAAATAGGGAACTAACGGGATCTCTTAATGAGTCATACGGTTCAGCGTTAAACACAAATAAGATACTTCATTCGACACCAAAGCACCACGTCGCGAAAATAATTCAAAATACGCCTCGTTGACACGTAAAACTAACAAACCAGCCAATACACAAAAAAGGGCACTTAACGCGACGGCCCAATTATAATGATTTCCAGACAATCAACCGGGAGACGCTCTCGACCAAGGAATGCGTGGTTCGAATCCTAGACCGTATATCTACTCGACGCGCGTGTGCACAATTCCGCATCACCCGAACAAGTTAAATAGTGCAAAACTCACTTCAAACGCAATCACTATATTATTTGCACAACTACTCTCAAAGAAGTCACTTCAACCAGTCGGACACAATAAAAACCTCTTGTCGAGGCTTAAACCCTAGACAACCGAATTTTAGGCGGTTTTCACGAAACCCAATTACGTAGCGAAGTCACGCGCACAAAATCCATAATTCTAGACCCTAATCCAAAAAACCCGGTCTCGCGCAACCTCAGCGGCGGGCATCGAAAAAACACCAATTAACTGCCCAGCCGCCGTCGAGCTACTCTACTTCGCCCACGCGTCAAACCACTCCAAGCCGCACATGGCCGGCCCACCTCGGCGTTTACCTCACCTACATACCATCAGGTGAGGCGCCAGCTCGAACGCAATTAGATGGCGTTCAAAAATGACCAAATTTGGGCATAAACAGCTACATATGCCTGATCACCTCTAAGAAGATGAGAACTAAGATGGGATGTCTCAAAACCTGTGATAATACTGGCCTTTATTAAATCCTAATATCAAATAAATATGCATCGGCTCAAGATGAGATAAAAGAACACATATTGGACATGAATGATCTGGTAAAATCATGTAAATATAATGAGGAGCGCTTTGACTCCTTAATAAAACATCAGAGTTAGTATCAGCGCTCCATACCAGGTTCAACGGGGACAATATGTGTAAATAACAAAGTAAATAGTAAGGACTCATTATTTTCACCTACACTCTATGACAGTGCCATGACAAAGGATATAAACTTAAAAAGCAATGTAAACATTAAAAAAAAGGTTATTATGTATTGTGATGACATAGGCAAAAATTTGGGCATGATGTTAAATAACTGTTTAAAAGGACATATGATCAGTAATTATTGCATGCCAGGAGCATCCTTTAGTAGTCATATAATGAATAAAGTTTTAGCTAGTAAGTTTTGCCCTAATAGCACATTAATAATTCTTGTTGGGAGAAGAGGCAATGTAAACAAAAATCAATTATTAAAATATATTGATAATCTTAATACTTTAAATGTACATAAAATTATCTTGTTTACATTGCCTTACATACAGGGTTGGCCGCAGGAAAATAAAATAAGATATGATTTAAATTTATTAATGAATAACTTTTCATGTAATAATAATTTAAACTTGACATTTAATTGTTATAATTATAATAATAAATTTAATTTAATAGACATAAATAATTTAATTAAGTAATTTTTGACTAGAGATAGGTATTACCTATCTAAATATATTTTAAGACAGATAGCAAATGTGCTATCTTATTGTTTATATATTAACTCAGCCAAGGATTGGCTACACAGACATCTGCTCCTTTTGAGCAGTATAATGATTTAATATGTGATTTGGAATCAGTACCAAGTAATTTAAATTAGAAAATGAGACAATAGAGGTAATCTCTAGCAGTTGTAATAATTTAAATAATTTAGAATATAACTTACAAATTTTTAATTGTATGTCTCCACAGAGTGATAATGAAAATTGTTTACACCTGGTGCATCAAAATATACAAGGCATGATAGGCAAAGAGCTAGAAATTGAGTTGTTCTTAAATAGCAACAATATTCATATTTTATGTATTACTGAACATTGGTTAAAAGCTTATAACTTAATGTTTAACTTCAGAAATCACCAGGTGATCAGTTCTTTCAATAGAAAAACGGTTTTAAGAGGTGGCTCCTTAATATAAGCTAGTAAATTATTGTCATGGAAAGAACGTAAAGATATTGTGAGCCTCTCTGTTGAGCGAACTGTAGAAATGGCATGTGTTGAGTTTGAGCACCTCATTGTTGTGAGCGTCTACAGACCCCCATGTTCTATATACGATACTTTTGAAAAAATTATGGAGGAAGTTTTTGCTAAGCTTAATAAACAGAATAAATCTGTTGTAATATGTGGAGATTTTAACATCAATCTCCTAGAAGCTTTCTCAATCAATATTAAATTTAGATCATTGTTTAAATCATATGGTCTTTTTAATTTATTTTTAGAGCCAACGCGTATTGCTCGATCTAGTGCAACATGTATAGATAACATTTTTACAAATGTGAAGCCGTTGCATAAATGTATAATTCAAAAATTAAGTTCTGATCACTGTGGACAAGTAGTTTGGTTACCATATGTTCCCAAAAAGCAAGTAGATAAGAAAGTTGTGTTTGTTCCAGTAAATGCACGTCGCTTGGAGAAATTCAGAAGTAACATAGTGAAAAAACTTCCATCACTTACATACCAAATGATCCAAATTTTTTGTATGGAACATTATTTAAGCTTATTTGCAACGAATTTAATAATACTTTTACTTCTAAAACATTCTCCTTGAACATTCGGAAGTCATTTAATGAATGGGCGACAGTAGAAGTCCATAAGAGCAGACATAGGTTATATGATCTTTACCATGAAAGGTCATATAATCATAGAGTCGAATTTAGGGAATATGTAAAAAAATATTCAAAAATATTTAAAAGAGTGTGCTCCACAGCGAAGTCTTTGCATTTGAGCAACAAAATTAAGACGGCTTCTAATAAAATTAAAATGACATGGAGTATAATTAATGGCGAAACTGGTAAGATCAACTCGCAATTCAAACTACCAGTTAAGTGTTAATAACAAATTAAACGAATCAGATCAGGTGGTTGCAATGGTTTTTGAGAAATATTTTACTGATATTCCGATATTAACCACTAAGTCACTGAATTCTTCTCCTGCGGTCGCCGAATCATTACTTAAACAAAATGTAAATGCGTGTACAAAGAATTTTACATTTCATAAAGTATAATCAAAAGATATTGTAAAATATTTTAAAACTATTGATGTTAAGAAAATTGCGGATCTGTGGGGGATTTCCGTTAAAGTTATTGCGTCTATAATAGATACAATCGCGCCTCATTTAGCTACTATTTTTAATACTAGTATCGAATCTGGTCTGTTTCCTGATTTAATGAAGTATAGTAAAGTAATACCTTTATTTAAATCTGGTAGTACATTAGACCCCGCCAATTTTAGACCTATTTCTGTACTACCAACACTTAGTAAGATTTTTGAAAAAATTATTCTTGATCAAATGTTAAATTTCTTTAATATAAATAATTTACTTCATGAAAATCAATTTAGTTTCACAAGGGGTCGCTCGACAACTGATGCCAGTGTTGAGCTGATTTAACATATATTTAATGCATGGGAGAATTCACAGGATGCTTTGGGTATATTTTGTGACATATCCAAAGCCTTCGATTGTGTTCACCATGAAACATTATTCAGGAAACTTCAATACTACGGTGTAAGAAGTGATGCTCTTAAATTAATTATTTCATATATAAGTAAGAGAACGCAAAAAGTTGTCATTAACAGTATGAGTTCTTCCGGGTTGATGGTACAGACGGGCGTGCCTCAAGACTCAATTCTCGGCCCCTTTCTGTTTCTTGTATACATTAATGACTTACCTTACATAGTAGGAGATAACCATGATATAGTATTATTTGCAGATGACACTTCTTTAATTTTCAAATTAAGTCGACAATTGCTAAAATATGACGAAGTACATAATGCTATATCTAAATTAGTAAATTCGTTCAATGTTAATAATTTGCATTTAAATGGCACTAAAACGAAATGTATGAAATTTATGACTCCAAATGTCAAACAATTAAATAGTAATGTAATTTTAAATGGGGAGAAATTGAGTCTTGTAGATACCACCATTTTTCTTGGAATCACACTAGACGCGAAGCTTCAATGGAGCCCCCATATATCAAAACTAGCAAGCAGACTTAGTTCTGCAGCATATGCCGTAAAAAAGATTAGAAGTCTAACTTGTGTTGAAACAGCTAGACTAGTTTACTTTAGCTATTTCCATAGCATAATGTCGTATGGTATTTTGCTATGGGGACACTCAGCTGACACTGAAATTATATTTGTTTTACAGAAGAGGGCCATAGGAGCAATTTATGATTTAAAGTCTAAAGAATTGCTGCGACAAAAATTTAAGGAAACTACATATATTAACTTTGGGCTCTCAATACATTTATGAAAATGTAATGTACGTACACAAAAAAAATTGTTTTACAAAAATAAGTGATATTCATTCTGTAAATACTAGGAACAGACACAAGCTAGTAGTACCAGTTACTCGACTCCATCGAGTCAGTAATTCATTCTTGGGGCGATGTATACGCTTTTACAACAAAATTCCAGAAAATATACAAAATTTGACCTGCTCAAAGTTCAAAAACTTTATTAAACTAAGTTTGTATAAAAAGGGTTATTATAATATTAAAGAATTTATAGATGATAATAACCCCTGGAAGTGAGGTGATCGCTCCCAAGCTATTTCTAATTTGTTGTGTTGTTAATTTGTGAAACATACATGATTGTAAGCTGTTAAAAAAAAAGTCCCGCTGGGTTTCTCGCTGGTTCTTCCCAGGACAGAGGTTTTTTTCGAACCAGTGGTAATTATACAAAAGAGTGACTTTCAATAAGTATTATTTATAATCTATATTGAATAAAAAAGTTTCTGTTTCTGTTTCTGTTTCTTTTATACCCTCAGAAATACCGTTTTTGAACCAAAATAGGCACTTGGCAGAAACACGTAAGAGGGTGGTACCAACTCAGACTGCTAGGTAGAAAAGAAGTACTACCGCCTAGTTACATTACTAGCTACTAGTAGTACTAATGTTAATATATATATTACGAACCAGGTGATTAATTAGGGCATTATTTATACGGACAATATGAATAATGACAAGCCAAATCGGGTCATGCAATAAATACTGATTTAAACTTCCTTATTTATCACATTGTCCATCATATTTATCACATGACCAGACAATGTAATAAATAATGAATATTGCTAGGTTTTTTTTTCTTATAGAATAAGGGTGACAAACAAGCATACAGTCCACCTGCCACACAAAGTGGTTGCTGTGGCCCATAGACATCTACATCTATTTTCGTTTGCGAATTAAAATGCAAATGCGTTGTCAGCCGTGAGGACTAAGATGGAATGCCTCTTTTCCAGTAAAAAGAGTCTCCGGTTCCCTTCACTCACCATACGAAACACAGCAGCATTAAGCTTCTATTTTACGCTGGTATTCTGTGAGAGCGTGGTCCTTCCCCAGTCGAGCCGACCCATTCGTGCTACAACTATACTATTAATATAGCTGCAGCATGGCTCTACCACGTAACAGTAGAGTTTTTAGAAAAAAAAATTTTGGGTTGTATTTGATATAACCTAACCTTTTATTTTCGTGGGGAAATCCTCATGGATACCTCCGGCTGCGGGGGCAACCGGAAGGTTATGCCGGACTCCTACCGGCTAAAACCCCACGGTGCCTCCTCGCACGTGCGCGTGGGGCCGCGGGAATCCAAATTCTTCCGCAGCCCCACACTAGTGCTGGCCCGCTCTGTCCAGGCCTCGTCTCCTGCAGGGGGTAGTGAGATGTTGTACTACCCCCCTTTACGGCCTCCAACTCCACCTGCGCATCGGACCCCCCCCCCCCCGAGTTCGATGCGCGAAGGCCATGGGGCCAGGAAAAACTAGCACTCAGAAGCACCAGCCTTCCCGACCCCAGCGGCGGATCTGGTCTATGGCTCCGCCGCCAACCAAAATTCGACTGCGGAGGGTAGGGAGAGCGGCGCCTCGCAATACCGACACTCCTCTCCCCCCGCAGCCCCACCACCACCGCATCAATTGACGGTGCGGTCCCGTCTGAGTCGCGGAGGATAGGGCGAGTGGCGCATCGCCATACCAGCACTCCTCTTCCATCGCGACTCCACCTCGGCTGCAGCGGTAGAGGGAGCACTCATCCCTCTCACCGCAGCCCACCAACACACATCCGGAGTGGACTTCCCAAGCCCACTCGGAGTGGCCACCTCGGGCCGGTCCTACACCTCGGGCCAGCCAAGGGTTTCCTCTTTGTTCACCGCGGTTGACCAAACCACGACTACTAAGCCCCCCCGCCACGACAAGGCGGGAACTCGTTCGGGGGGGTGATATAACCTAACCTAACCTAACCAAACCTAACCATGTTAATCACTTTTAAAGCAATGAGTTAAATAATGTTAAATTTGATTAAAAAATATTTTCTAATCATACGATAATCGTATGATTAAAAATTATTATTCATGAATAATAGTAAAAAAATTGAAATTTATGAATTACAATTCTTTCAATATTATATTTTAATTTATTTATGGTTAATAATCATATCATTTTAATATACGCGACTTTAGGACCCAAGGGCCAAAGGGCCACCCCAGCCGAATCGTAACCTACTGTCACTGATATTGCAAGATCGGTGTACCTTTTTTTAACATGGTGAAATGCCTACGCATACCTTCTTTGCGGGCCAAGGTCGGGGTATGTCGACTCGCATCGACTAAAACCCCATGGTGTTCCACCTTCGTCGCATATTGGCAGGACCACGGGAATGATTTCGCGACCCCACCAGCGCCGGCCGGGAGACACTCTCTCCCTCGGGAGAGGCCTACTCCTCCCCTGTCGTCTTCTCAAGTAAGGCACACCAGAACACATGGCGTGCCTTTCTCCACTACCTCCAACTACACCTGCGCTCAGACGCCCCCATGTCCGATGCGCGAAGGCCATGGGGCCAGGAAAATCGAGCACTCAGAAGCACTATCGGATGGATGGATCTGGTCTATGACTCCGCCGCCAACCAAGATTCGGCTGCAAAGGGTAGGGAGAGCGGCGATTCCCTATGTTTGTATATGGAACGTATGCTTTCTTATTATTTCTTAATATCTTTTAGTTTTCTATATTTTTGTAAATGGGATGTATTTAAAAAGAAACCAATTGTTATTTTATGACGTAAACTGTCGTTGGGAAAATAAAGGACACTTCTTCTCAATTTTCACACCATACAAGACGTTGTTTTATTTCTATATTTGAATATATTATTGTTTGATATATATTTCTTTTAAATAATAATTTATTAAAACACCCTACCCTTCGCAGCCGAATTGGTGTACCTAATGTTTTATTAGACGCAAATAGCCTAATCATACGAGAAAGTATCAGAATATATAAATATATGTATATACTTTATTTATTCAAATGTTTTATTTTTTTTTATATAGGATAAGGGTGACAAACGAGCACACAGTCCACCTGATGGTAAGTAGTTGCTGCGGCCCATAGACATCTACATCTATCCTCTATTACAAATCAAAATGCAGATGGGTTGTCACCCGTGAGGACTAAGATGGAATGCCTCATTTTCAGTAAAAAGGGCCGTAAGGGCAGTAAATTTAATAAGTAAAAAAAAATAATAAGATAATAAATTAATAAATTTATTATCTTATTAATTTTTTTTAAATTTTAAAAATATCCAACGAATAAACATAAATAAATCATACGCTAATCGTATTAAATAAATAAAAAATTAATCGTTCGATTATCGTATGAATAGACACAACCATCTTTTTACTACTCTGCCCAATAAGTAATGGACTATTTCATAGTGCCCGGTCAATTTAAGTATTTCAATAGTTTTTAACACCTTGCCTACTCATATTGGGCATTATGAATAATGCCCAATTTAATCACTTTTAAAATAACGACATGCCTTGGCTGGCATTGATGATGGCATTCCATCTTAGTCCTCACGACTAAGATGGAATGCCTCTGTGTTCCAGTAAAAGGATCTCCGGTTCCCTTCACTCACCATACGAAACACAGCAGTGTTAAGCTGCTATTTTATGCTGCTATTCTGTGAGAGCGTGGTCCTTCGCCGGTCGAGCCGACCCATTCGTGCTACAACTATACTTCTACTATAGCATGGCTCTGTGAGGTGCGTAGTATTTTTTATAAATGTTAAAGATTTAAAAAAATATCTTCGTAATACCAAAGTGATGTCGATGGAGTAACCATGAAGGAGATGGATCCCCTTCGCCTCGTCTCGTACCGGTAAGCAAAGTTTAGGGCGGTAAGCGATCTGGTAAGACATGCACAAAGTCGGTGGATGTAGATGATCCTATAACCATGTTTTGTGAAATGTGAAAGCCTGTGATGATGATGATGAACTTTTATATACTTTTCCAACTCCCAATATATTATTAATTTATTATTATTTTAGAAGCAGCAAACTCTTGTAATAGTAACAATAAACACTACTTAAATGTTCTATAAACTTAATGCACAATTGAACAAAATCGTCTCTTCTACCTCCACCGCTGACGTGTAGAACAAAAGATAAAAGTTAAGCGTTTCCATTCCATTCTCCAACTAACACAAAACAATAAACGAACCGTTGTATGTTTCCAAATGATTGAACTTTATACTCTCGCATGTTTCAAATAATAAAGAACATTTCTGTACTTTCAAATGTGATTTAAAAGTCGACAACCGTTACCTATATTTTCGTAGTATGGGAAATGCCAAAAAAAAATTTTTTTATAGAATACGAGCGTGCATGCGGCTCACCTGATGGTAAGTGATTACCGCCGCCCATGAACAACCTCAACACCAGGGGAATTGCAGATGCGTTGCCGACCTTTTAGAAAGGTGTAAGCTCTTTTCTTGAAGGTTCCTAAGTCGTATCGGTCCGGAAAATTCGCTGGTGGTAATTGATTCCACAAGAAAGTCGTGCGAGGGAGAAAACTTCTTCTAAATCACACAGTGGTGGACCGCCAATCATCCAGATGGTATGGATGGTAACGCGAGTTTTGTCGCGATGTGCGATGGTGAAATTGAGCGGCTTGAATTAGTCCGAACAATTCCTCAGAGCACTCCCCGTGATAGATGCGATAAAATATGCAAAGAGATGCAACATCTCTACGCAGTGCCAGTGTATCGAGCCGATCAGAAAGAACTCGGTCGTCGACGATTCGAACCGCTCTGCGCTGGATGCGGTCAAGTGGAAGGAGCTGGCACTGGGGTGCCCCGGCCCAGAGATGAGAACAGTATTTCATGTTGGGCCGAACTTGCGCTTTGTAAAGTTGCGAGCGATGTGTCGGCATGAAATACTGTCTCGCTCTGCTGAGCACGCCAAGGTTTTTAGAGGCCAATTTGGCCTTCCCTTCCAAGTGACCACAAAACTGCACACTATTCGATATGTCGACGCCAAGGATTCCGATACTGGCTGAGGCAGCAAGGGGAGTGCCTTGAAACTGAGGAGATACGACAAAGGGGTTCTTTTTAGCGGTAAACGCGCAAACTTTTGTCTTCTGGAGATTGAACTGGACTAGATTTAGTCGGCCCCAATCCGAGACTTTGTTAAGCAAAGACTCGACTTCAGACACAAGTTTGTCCCGGTACTCGGCGACGTAAATAATAAAATAATAAAATGTCTCTTAAATGTTGCTGAATCAAAGGCAAAAGGCCTCTTTTTACCGATTGATGATGTTAAGGATAATAAAACCCCACCAAAAATATATGATCTACAGCTGGTCTACAAACATGAACGTCGTTTGCCTGGCCTTTTGAACTGGCCCCATTTTGGTGGGATATCATTAATATTTGTAAAAATGTTTCACC
Organism: Parnassius glacialis; assembly: GCA_033319125.1. NCBI lineage: Eukaryota > Metazoa > Arthropoda > Insecta > Lepidoptera > Papilionidae > Parnassius > Parnassius glacialis. The sequence goes on from JAVANC010000012.1 coordinate 14,774,350, forward strand.
ATTTTATTAACACTTTCACTGTCCGGTTTCCAGACACAATAGTAAGACAATAGCAGTGCCCTATATGTAGTGCACGGGACAGCGAAAGGGTTAATATTAGTAAATACATGACCCTCTATGTTTTTTCGGTTTACTCTTTTCTATCGTTTGATTAGAACTAAACAACTACACAGGAATTAAATGTTGACAGAGTTATTGGTACAGTCAGTTTCAAGTATAACTTCTTCTTCTTTACACCGAAAATCAATAATTTGCAGTTTTCAAACAAGTTCGCCAACACGCATTGGGGCAGCGCGGTGGACATTTCCTTGCCCTAAAACCCTCTCAGAAATGATAGGAGGCCTGTGCTCAGGAGTAGGACGAATATAGTCTGTAACTTGTACTTATTTTAAATTTTTTCTTTGTACATGTCTAATGATGTACTCTGATGTCAATTTTTTAGTTTCTAAGTAACCTATAAATGTAATAGGTTTTGTGTTAACAAAATTACAAGTTTGTGCACGCAAAAGACACCTATAATGATTTTGTTTTGCATTTGCATTTGTTAAAGCACTTTAGAGTTATAAAAAACTTAAATTAATTTCTTAATACTTACATTATACTATAGATATATCGATAGATATACAGAAAATCTAATCCCATATCGTCCCTTGGGTGTCGTAAAAGGTGACAGTGGGAAACTGGAACTGGAAACGAGCAGCAGCATTTTCCTTGTAACAACTCAAAATTATAAAACCTGTAGCAGCCAACCGGCCTGCAAACGGCAACTATAGCAGAATCCTATGAGGCAATTTATGTATGAGGCTTACGTTCATAATCAGTTACGTTCAGTAATCTTTTACAGGCTAAAATGGATGGATGACTTTAATATAAAATAAACTTGCTACAAGTCGAAGACTTCATCTCAATCCAAAGCGAGTACATGATCACAGATTTTAATATGTTTTAATTAGCCCATAAAAACAGCCACATCAATTTGCTGTTCCTAAACATAAAAGATCCGAAACTAATATTATATAAAATAACAGTTAGATACGCTGCTCTAAAACTTTGTACAAGCCCGCATTAAAGTTTAACTTTTACAATGTTTTCAATTTTAAGTTTGTATTATGAGAATGGTTATTTTGCAATTGAATACCTTTCTAAAGTGTAAATATTATATTTATACACGATATAATATTATTAAATTTATCCCTTTCAGAAACTAACCAGGAAGTTAAAAATGTATGACTTGGAGTTCTATCCTTAACTATTATAGGCCCGTACTTGACTCTCTCTCTCTCTCTCTGTGTGTGTGTGTGTGTGTGTGTGTGTGTGTGTGTGTGTGTGTGTGTGTGTGTGTGTGTGTGTGTGTGTGTGTGTGTGTGTGTGTGTGTGTGTGTGTGTGTGTGTGTGTGTGTGTGTGTGTGTGTGTGTGTGTGTGTGTGTGTGTGTGTGTGTGTGTGTGTGTGTGTGTGTGTGTGTGTGTGTGTGTGTGTGTGTGTGTGTGTGTGTGTGTGTGTGTGTGTGTGTGTCTTGTCTCACCTGATGAAAAGTGGTGTTATAAAGCACTCGGTCTTAGTTTAATATAAATATTTTCTATCTGCTTTGAATACACCCACATTGTACTCGTTCTCAAACGGAAAAACAAATGCTCGTAAATTATTCTAATCCATTGTTGTACGCATACCAAACGGCCAAGTAAATCAATTGGTTCGAATTTCGTAGTTTGTCGATAGCAAAGAGACATTATGTGGTTGATAAACCACGCATTACTAGTACAACGTATGGTTGCCCAATTGTAAAAAGAAAAGGGAGGAATTAAGTCACGCAATTTCTACGCACACCCTCCAAATTGTATCCCATAGAATAAGGAGTGGCTGGAAATTTGTGCCTATCCTCGAGACTGGGAAGATTGGATGTAAACAAGTTGAGGTTGTTTTTGGTGAAAGCATTTTGAGCTTTTAAGCACATCTATTCATTGAGTAAAAAGCTCCTAGTATTTTGTTGCAGCAGCCCATGTGAGACAGCAAAACTAAGTACATGACTGGACCTGCGCTTTATGCAAAGTAAGCAGCTGTCACTACGTAAAGTACTGTCGCACCTTTGTAACGACTCCTAACTTCCTTGCAGCTAATTTGGTCTTAGACTCAATTAAATGCCCAAAGTTTAAAACATTATCGAGGAAATCTCAACCACCAAGAACATAACGCGGTCGGTGTATCCTAATAATACATCTCGGAAAGAACCTGACTCCTTTTTGCGATGAAGGGGCACGCTTGTGTTTAAAATGCTAACACGCTTGTGTTTAAATTCTACAAGGTTGGCATCGCCCCATTCGAAGACTGCCTAGAGTTACGGACCATACAAAGAAATATATACATATCACACACTGAACCCCTGACTAGCCTGAATACTCAGCTTGTTAGCTTTCTTCATGAAGAAAGTCGCGGAAAGTACGGACCATGAAAGTCCCCAGTATTAAACATTATACACTCTTAAGCCACCAGTCGTCAGCCTTTGGCTATGACTCAAAGGACTGTTTGCTCAAAAAGTTCTTTGCCCAACCGATCAGACCAAGAGACAAGACGTACGCTGACAGCTTGTGAAAAAAATCCTTGTGTTAATCACATCAGAACCATGTAATTATTACAGAAAACTTTTCGCGGATTTGGGAACAACATACATAATGTTATTGAAAAGATTTTCTGACATTATCAAAAAGATAATGTCAGAAAATCCTTCAAACTTGGTGTTAAGTTATTCTTTTTCATGCCTAGTTTGTTTAGGCCACAGACATATACGTGGCAGAGCCATGCTGCAGGTATATTAATAGTATCAAACTCGAACAGGGAAGGACCACACTCTCACAGAATACCAGCATAAAATGGCAGCTTGACGCTGCTGTATTCCGTATGGTGAGTTTAGAGAATCAGAGACCTTTTTTACTGGAAAAGAGGCATTCCATCTCAGTCCTCACGGGTGACGACGCATCTGCATTTTGATACTTAATTGAGGATAAATGTAGATGTCTATGGGTCACAGCAACCACTTACCATCAGGTGGACTGTGTGCTCGTTTGTCGCCCTATCCTATAAAAAAATTGTACTATTAATACTGACATTTTTAAATAATAATAATAATGACAATTCCAACAATAATTTTAATAATAATGTAACTTCAAATCATTTATCTCGTTTCAATAATAATTAGAAATCTCTATTTTTAAGTCCGACAACTCCTGATTCAGTTTGTAAAATTATAAGTAGACTAAAATACTGTTAGTGTTGGTTTTGACGACGTTTGTACAAGAATAATAAAACATGTTAGCTTTACAATAGCAAGACCTCTGAGCCATATTATACATTTAAACTTTACTGCAGGTATATTCCCAAACAATTTAAAATCAGCTGTAGTAAAACCATTATTTTAAAAAGATGATAAACAAATTGCCAATAATTATCGTCCAATTGCATCACTATCGATTTTTTCCAAAAAAAAACTTTTTAAAAAATTATTCATGGTCAGCTTAGTAACTTAGAGTAGGGTAACTTCCTTTTCTTCTGGCTGTTGGACTGATAGTCTAGGTCCAAAATCAGTTAAAGATGTGCTCTCTTATTAATTGGCTAACAAACAATCAATATAACAAACAAACAATTCCAATTCATTTTAGCGTTAGCGTTAATCCACCTAGATAATGCGACCTCTTCTTGTGTATAATCGAATATAATATAATCGTATAATGTGAATATCCCATTTGCAGTTTGTTTAAAGCAGTCGGGTGAGGGATATGATATTTTCGACATATTCGCCTTATTTTAGCGCCTTTATGAATTTCATCGAGATACTTAAGCAAATTTAGCTCTGTATATTTAAAAAATGTCTTTTTGGGTCTATCTTCAATCTAAAACAACGAAAAAAGTTAAAACTCTAATCTGGTGGTCATCCATAGTTATTTTATTATGAAACCTTAATCCACCCAAATTGTGCAATGGTACAGGTTTTCAGGTAAAATCTATATGACATGATATTTTACATGGTACAAAATAAGATAGCTGTATTATGGTCACCTTTTTTCTCTCCAAGGATGTTTCCTTCTTTTCCATTTCATAGACACCGCAATTTATGTGTCGTTAGCTAAACAAGAAACGTTCTCGATAAAGTCATGTTGTCAATGACTTAGTAAAATTAAAAATTTATTTCTTATAATACTTTTTAATATCAATAAACGTTTAAGGTTAGCGACACCTTCCAACAAAACATATAATAGTGTGGAACTTCGCACTATCGTGGTAACTTAATATACACAGAGCATTACAGAAGGGGAGAAGCTATATCATTATTTTCCGATACCAAATTGTCATTTTTTGCGGTGGGAAATCAGCGCCACGCACTTCCTCAGACTCCTACACAAAACTAATCGTCTGTCACTACGAAACTCACATATAAGGCTAAGCGTCCACTGTTATATATATAGTATTTTTATTAATTTCTATTTCGTTTTCGTAGGAATCTTTTTGTTGAAATAAAAATGAATGAAGAACTATTGATATCACTGGTCAAACAATATCCAGAATTGTTTAAACATGAAGATTCACATTATCACGATTTGCGTCATGGACGAGCTGTCCTTGACGCAAAAACGACGTATTTTGATGAAGAATTTGCGATGAATGAACAATTCGATTCGATTTTTCAGAGATGGAAGCACTAGGAATAAATGCGGCTTGTTTCGATTCGACGTATTTCTGCTGTAGTCGACGCCAGGCTTAACAATTAAAATATTGCATTAACAATTTCACACACACATAGATATATTCTGTGTCATAACAGTTTAATGCAGTGACGCAACTACATTGACAATTTCCATACAGCCATGGATGTAACATCGGTTGATACGCATCATCGGTGAAAAGGTGGATATTATAATAAAGATAGGGCTTTATTTATTACTACTATAATTACCTATCATTTAACTCGTAAACTTAATGTTTTTATAACTTTAGAAACCAGTGATAGTTTTATATATCACTGGTTTTTAAAATTGATTACTTTTGTATATATAACGAATATAGTTTTGTGGTTTCGCTTTTTTCATTAAGAAAGAAATTATTGTATCAGTATAGAGAGTTAAAGCAAATCATCGCAGTTGTGGTGAATTGGGTCTGGCCACCCAATTTTGTTAGGGGTATGAAAAAATTGTATAAATAATTACGAATTTAACGGTATATATATTTTTTTCTACCTTTAAAAGATCACAAATCCCACTTTACCCAATCATTTCCGACCTATATCCATCCTTCCCTTCTTATCCAAGGTCCTTGAAGCCTGTGTCCACAAGCAACTTTCGCAGTTTATCTCCTGTCATAACTTATTAAGTCCCTTGCAGTCTGGCTTTAGGCCTGGTCATAGCACCGTTTCCGCACTCCTGAAAGTAACTGGTGATATTAGGGCAGGCATAGAGGATACTAAAGTCACTGTGTTGGTTTTAGTTGACTTCTCGAACGCCTTTAATACCATCAGTCATGACATTCTAATTTCCACACTTGCCCTTTATATGGTCTCACCCGAAGCACTGGATTGGTTTTCATCATATCTTCGAGGTCGCCAGCAGTCGGTTCGCATCAATGAGCTATCATCTAGCTGGTTTGACTTACATGCTGGTGTTCCTCAAGGCGGCATATTATCTCCTTTGTTGATTTCTATATTTATTAATCTCATTACCCAAGACCTTCAGTCTGCGTATCATCTGTATGCCGATGACTTGCAATTGTACACACAAGCGAGTATTGACAATATTTCTACAGCGGTGGACATAATTAACAGGGACCTTAAGTATATTAAGAACTGGTCTGACAGGTTTGGCCTAATGGTCAACCCTTTGAAGTGTCAGGCCATAATAATTGGTAGCCATCGGATGAATCATAGATTGAAAACAGTAGCTCTACCTCCTATCTTTTTTAATAGTACTGAGATTGAATTGCGTTCTACTGTGAAGGATCTAGGTTTATTAATTGATTCTACCTTGAGTTGGAAAGACCAAGTAACGACCGTTAGCCAGAAAGTTACCGGTACCCTGCGTTCTCTCTATCGCCTAAAAAATTTTCTACCATCTGCAATCAAAACAATGCTTGTGCAAAGTTTAATTTTTCCCCTAATCGACTATGGTGATGTGTGTTATTTCGACCTGAATGCAGATCTTCTCAATAAATATGACCGTCTTCTGAATAACTGCATTCGATTCATTTTCAATCTTCGAAAGTATGACCATATATCCACGTATCGATCTTTTTTTATTTATAAGATTTTTTATAAGAATTAGGGTGAAAAACGAGCACACAGTCCACCTGATGGTGAGTGGTTGCTGCGGCCCATAGACATCTACATCTATCCTCTGTTACAGATCAAAATGCAGATGCGTTTTCACCCGTGAGGACTAGGATGGAATGCCTCATTTCCAGTAAAAAGGGCCTCCGGCCACCTGCACTCACCAAGCGAAACGCAGAGGTAAACCTCTACTTCACGCTGGTATTCTGTGAGGTCGTGGTACCACCCCGGTTCGAGCCGGCCCATCCATGCGACAGCAAAAGCTGCCGCCTGGCTCTACCACTGTTCATCGATCTCAATTAAAATGGTTACCTATTCGTCAACGCCGTAGTTTGCGTGCACTCACTACCCTTTATTCTATCCTGATGTCTCCAACTTCCCCTTCCTACTTATCTCCTTACTTTCAGTTGCTTAGCGCTAGTCATGAGAGAAAGCTCCGCTCTATGAACAACCTTCTTCTCCTATGTCCCTCCCATAGCTCTGGACTTGTTCATTCTTCTTTCCACATTCAATCTATTCTCCTTTGGAACGCACTACCTCTCGAAATCAGGACGGCTAGCAATCGTTACGCGTTCAAGATGAAGGTTCGGGAATACTTAATTAATAAATTGGCAGAATCATCATAGTAACAGTTTATATATATATATTATGTATGTATATATGTGTATATGTGTATGTATGTATATATATATATGGTATGTATGTGTGTATATATATTGTTATTATGTATATTATATATTTTATTTGATTATGTGTATATATATATATATATTGTATATATTTTTATTACACTTTATATCTTATGTATTTTATTTCCATGTGCTAAAATTGTTTTTTTTTGTTATTTTAGTTTAGTATTAGCATATTAACTTTTTATAACACCTACTTCATTCTATCTCTGCATCATCCCAAGGTAGACTGGTAGAGAATGCCTTAGGCATTAAGTCCGCCTATATACCACATGTGTATATGAAGTTTTAAATAAAAAATAAATAATAATAAATAAAAATGACTGAAATATTGATGAGTAAAGTGGGTGTTTTATGGTAAGGGCAACCGCTTTGCTCCGCATCGCGATGTGACGTCACAATTCGACACTTAGAAGCCACCAGTAGTGTTTATTGTTGTGGATATCATTTTGATGTAAGTTTCATTATTGTTTGTTTACATATATACCTATTGTTACCTACAAAATGTTTACGAGCCACACCACACAACACACCAGTGTTAATAACTATTTGGGTTTTATTTACCTGTTCATGAAATAGGAGCGCTTGGCTAAGTGGTTGAGGTGTCTGCCCATCTTGTCAGTTTATTCAAAAGTAAGTCATAGTAAAACTAGGACCATATGTTTGCAACCACTGACGAACTACGTAACCAACAAAATTTCTTCACGTGTCACTAGGTACTAAATAACAGTACGAGTTGATTAATACTCACTGAATCAGTAAGTTTAAGTAAGTTTTTTCATTTTATGTCGTTGTAAATCATGTACAACTTCGTGGTTCGGTCAGTTAATACCTATCTATGTATTACTACCTAAGTTTGAAATAATTTTGTTTAATCCGTTTCGTATGGTAAGTAAACTGTGGCCCATGGACATTTACGATCTCAAGGCCAACAAACCGCTACAAATTGTGAATACGTCGCCAACTCTGAGGACTAAGATGTAATGCCCCGTACCACCCGTAAACTGCTGAATATGTCGTATGGTATAGTATGTGGTTAGTCATAGTTGTGAGATGAAGCCCAGATTTCTCCACTTCAAAAATGTACAGTGTTAAATCTAATTTTACAGAGCCATCAATTATCATTTACTCTACCAGATGTCAGACAATCATCTTACGATGTCATTAGTGGCACTCTCACTGTTCCTGATTCGTTAACACCTGCATGTACAACAACAACTCCTCCACGTGTGAGTTTCCTTTTAATAGTTTACTGTAGATAATATGTTTGGTTAAATAAATAGGTACATATTTATCAAATAGTAATTTCTACTATTTTATTATTGAGATTGAGGAAGCTGCACAGAAAGATGATAACAGCATAGTATAGCCTATTTATTTTTCAGGCTTAGTCTAAGGAACCATCTGAAAATTATATTTTGATTCCCAACATTGCCCTTACACCAAGAAAAACAAAAATGCAGCAATACCTATATTATCAGAAAAAATATGAAAAGGCTCCAAGCTAAACCTCTTTTTTTTTAAAGTTGCTGGGTGGAAAAAGTTTCTTCAGAATCTCGCTGAAAATCTTTGATAGATGAGGGAAAACAGATGGTTTTTGAAAAAATTGGCGTTGAAGAAACATTACTTATTAACCGTCAACTAAGAAAAAAATATAAAAGTGGGAAGCTCTCACGAGCTAACTATTCACCACAACTGCGATGCTTTAACTGCTTTAACACTCTATACTGATACAATAATTTCTTTCTTAATGAAAAAAGCGAACCCACAGAAATATATTCGTTAAATATACAAAAGTAATCAATTTTAAAAACCAGTGATATATAAAACTATCACTGGTTTCTAAAATTATATAAACATTAAGTTTATGAGTTAAATGATAGGTAATTATAGAAGTAATAAATAAAGCCCTATCTTTATTATAATATCTACCTTTTCATCGACAATGCGTATCAACAGATGTCACATCCATGGCTGTATGCAACTTGTCAATGTAGTTGCGTCACTGCATTAAACTGTTATGACACAGAATATATCTATGTGTGTGTGAAATTGTTAAGGCAATATTTTAATTGTTAAGCCTGGCGTCGACTACAACAGAAATACGTCGAATCGAAACAAGCCGCATTTTTTCCTAGTGCTTCCATCTCTGAAAAATCGACTCGAATTGTTCATTCATTTCAAATTCTTCATCAAAATACGTCGTTTTTGCGTCAAGGACAGCTCGTCCATGAAGTTGTGTACCGCCAGCAACGCAAAGTCGGGAATTTGCATTTGGAAAAATCTAAAATTAGGGGCTTTTTAGGTGCTAATTAGGTGCCAAGTTTAAAAATTAGGTGCTCTAAAATTTTCACCACAACGAACTGTTGAAATTTGCGTTGCTAGCAAAACGTCTCGCTAGCAACGCAATGAAGTTATTAGATATACGATAAATATTACTAGCAACGAATTAAGTGCTAATTAGGTGCTGTAAGTATAGGCAATGACAAGGCGCCCCAGATAAAAATAAAGTCGTTATTCAGAAAAATATTCAGCAATGCAAATGCAAAAAAATCAGGTCTTAGTGTTTGTGCCATCTAGCGTCTATCGCACTTACCACCTTGAAAGTCCATCGATTTTGGTTCGATAAAATGATTAAAACTATAGAAAGATGTCGATGGCGATATTTATTATGAAGGAATTTTACTGGAAAGAACATATTATTTTGATTTAGTACAGTAAAGTTTAGGCTTCACATGTCTAAAAATAAGAATTTTAACATTTATTTGGTTGAATATTATATTAAATAATATGATAGATTATATTAAATCTGAAAAACAAAAAATGCCGTTTATACCTTATAGTAAGGAAATGGTGGTTTTAAATCGGATAATTTCCAGAATATTACCGTCATCTATAATCTTTCAGCACCTAATTAGCACTTAATTTTTAGGCACTGATAAAGAACAAAAAATACCGTTCATACATTTAAGGAAGGTAATGGTAGTCGTGGACCCCATAATTACCAGCATAATATCTTAATCTGTATCGAGTCTCGATAATCGCTCAGCACTTCTTAATTAGCACTTAATTACTTGCTATTAATATTAATCGTATATCTAGTAAAGTCATTGCGTTGCTAGCGAGACGTTTTGTCAGCAACGCAAATTTCAATGGTTCTTTGCGGTGAAAATTTTGGAGCAACTAATTTTTAAACTTAGTACTTAATTAGCACCTAAAAAGCCCCTAATTTGGACTCTTTCTGAAAGGAATTTTGATTATATTTTGATTTTCAGGAAACCTGAATTTTGCATCTGCTATGTTCTGAATAACGACTTTATTTTTATTAGGGGCGCCTTGTTTTTGCGTATGCTTGCAGCACCTAATTAGCACTTAATTCCTTGCTATTAATATTTATCGTATATCTAATAACTCCATTGCGTTGCTAGCGAGACGTTTTGCTAGCAACGCAAATTTCAACAGTTCGTTGTGGTGAAAATTTTAGAGCACCTAATTTTTAAACTTGGCACCTAATTAGCACCTAAAAAGCCCCTAATTTTAGATTTTTCCAAATGCAAATTCCCGACTTTGCGTTGCTGGCGAGACACAACTCGTCCATGACGCAAATCGTGATAATGTGGATCTTCATGATTAAACAATTCTGGATATTGTTGGACCAGTGATATCAATAGTTCTTCATTCATTTTTATTTAAACAAAAAGATTCCTACGAAAACAAAATAGAAATTAATAAAAATACGTTGAAGCGCATCCGCTTCTCCGCGTCGACTGAGGCGAGCCGAGTTGAATCGAATCGCGCCGACGAAGAAATTCACCTGTCAAGCCATTCGCGCGGTCGTTTAAATTCGGCGCACCGCGGCTCGTCGCAAATAGGCGCAGTTTCATAGTAAATATATAGGAGGCGACTTTCTGCGATTCGATTCGACTCGGCTCGGCGAGCCTAGTGGACGCTTAGCCTTATATGTGAGTTTCAAGAACACAACATACACATCTTGACAGACAATTATTTTTGTGTGGGAGTCTGAGAAAGAGTGCGCGGCGCTGATTTCCCATGGCAAAAAATTACAGACGATTTGGTATCGGAAAATAACGCTATGGCTTCTCTCCTTCTGTAATGCTCTATGTATATTTACTTATCTTTCGCTTTAACCTAATTATGTTTCGTTAGAAGGTGTCGCTAACCTTAATAGTTTATTGATATTAAAAAGTATTATAAGAAATAAATTCTTAATTTTTCTAAGACATTGACAACATGACTTTATCGACGTTTCTTGTTTCACTAACGGCACATAAATTTCGGTGTCTATGAAATGGAAAAGAAGAAAACATCCTTGAAGAGAAAAAACGTGACAATAATACAGCTATCTTATTTTGTACCACGTAAAATGTCATGTCATATAGATTTTACCTGAAAATCTGTACCATTGCACAATTTGGGTGGATTAAGGTTTCATAATAAAATAACTACTTTTAAAACCAATTTATGTTATGACAATCCAGAGGGCTGCAAGGGGTTGAAAAATTCTGTTGGGAAATAAATAGCTCCTTCTAGGTTTAGGTCAAACCAGCCAATCAGCTTATTTATTTATTCGTTTTCATAGGTAACAAGGTTGACAGTATTATCATTTTTAAGTACATCCATGAAACGCTTTTATAGCATACGAATGTATATATTCACACATCATAAAATTAAATATAAATGAAACAAATCAAAATAACAGTTAAATTAAGTAAACAGAGTCACAACAAAATTATTAAATTACATTAGTAAATAAAAATTCATTGACATTATAAAAACATTTATCTATAACAAAATTACTAAGAGTACATTAAATTTTTTGCACATTTTAACATTTTATGTGATCAGGTAACTTATTATATAATTAAGGGGCCATTTCATTAACACTTTTTTTTCATAAGGGCAGTTTTAGATACATTTGTCTGAATTTTTTGTTTACGAGGACGAAGGATCCGGATTACACTTTACAAACATACATGATTCTAGTAGGTATATAAATACAGGCTGTTCACGCTCCTAGCTGTCAAAATCAAACGCGACCTTTTAAGGCGCTTAACGCAACTGTACAATTAAACATTAACTTCTCAATAATTAGACAAACTGGCAACTAATGTTCTAGACTACACGATTGTTCTTTGCTGCACAAATTCGTTAACAAATTCGGCGCCACGCGGCTCGATTCAACTCACAGTAAGCAATGACCGGCTGCCGCTTGACGACAAAAAAAACGGCGCCTGCTAGCAGCGTGCCCACCGAGCTAAGTACATCGACGAATGGCGCTAACTAGTCTCCATTATAGAAATTTTAAATTTTAACATTTGGCACAAACACAGGGTAATGTTAATTTTTAAGAGATCTTAAGTATGGTATGCAACTTTCTCTGGGCTTTATACCACAAATAGCTCCAATACACTGTTTTTAAGCGTTCATCATTAATTCCCTGTATGTTGATTGCCCCCAAAATATGATACCATATAGCAGGATCGAATCCATAAAGCCATGGTATGCTGTTAGAACATTCTTTCGGTCAGCTATTTTTGACAGTTTATACAATACAAATGAAAATTTATACATTTTGTTACAGACTTATATTGAAAACGAATCCCATGACATATTGCTATCTATAAACATCTCTAAGAATTTTTGTTACTTTTGTTTCAGAAATAGTTTTATTCCCACCACTCACACACATCACACTTATCGTTTGAAATGGGGTATTTTTCTTTGTGTAAATTGTATAATTTTATTTTTTCTAGATTAATTTTTAGATTATATGCTTTTAACCATTTCATAATATTTTCAATAGTATAGTTAATATTATTTTGATATTCCGCTACACTATCACACTGTACAAAAATACTTCTATCGTCTGCAAATTGTGTCATTGGGCATTTATTAGACTCAACAATATCATTGACGTATATTATAAATAGCAAAGGCCCCAAAACACTACCTTGAAGAACGCCATGCTTAATCGTTCTATTATTAGACGATTATATTTTTTCTTGTCTTGTAGAGATACAGATCTGACTGTTTACAGTTTTTTTGTGTTTTATCTGTTAAATAAGATTTTATTAAATTCACTGCATTACCTCTTACACCACAGTTAGTTAGGCTTAGTATTTCCAGTAATACATTATGGTCTACATAGTTAAATGCTTTCGTCATGTCCATATAAATGGCACATGATGGGCTCCTTTTATCTAATCAAATTACTGATCTCTTTACTAAGTCACATATAGCTGTTGCGATTGTATTATTTTTTGCGAAATCCTTTTTGCTCTTTCTTGAAAATTTTATGTTTTTCTAAAAATGCGTAAAGCTGATCATTAAAATTTTTTGAGAAAATTGATAGTAATGCAATTGAACGATAATCATTGGGAATTTGTTTATCACCTTTTGAAAATAATGGCTTTACTACAGCTGATTTTAAATTGTTTGGGAATATACCTGTAGTAAAGTTTAAATGTATAATATGGCTTAAAGGTCTTACTATTGTAGAGCTAAAATGTTTTATTACTGTTGTAAAAACATCGTCTAAACCAACACTATCAGTATTTTTTAGAATATTTATAATCAATAAAAAATATTAAGTCAGGAGTTGTCGGGCTTAAAATAGAGATCTGTAATTATTATTATTGAGACGAGATAAATCATTTGAAGTTACGTTATTATTAAAATTATTGTTGGAATTGTCATTATTGTTATTATTTAAAAAAATCAGTATTAATAGTACAATAGTCAGTTTATATGTCATTAATAACATTTTTGCGAGGTTAAAGTAGTTTGTTTGCGTCGGTGCATTGATCCTCGAGATAATTAAGCCATTTACTTTACCTTAATTGTTAGTAAGTGAAAAAAAAGTTCTCTACTTAAACCAAGGCATAGGTCTTAGACCCTTATATTATTAATTTCGAGGTGAACAATGTCGACCAATTTTTGAAGGCCATTTAGTAAAAAACAAATGTTTTCATTGTGAAGATTAATTTTTTTGTTGTCTTGTTTCATCTACTTATTTCCTATTCTGAGTAACAACTCAAAGCCGACTCGAGAGAGAGATGACAACTGACATGTGCAGGCAATGAAGGAGGCAAAGGCAGCGTGGCGTGCCGGCCAACCGTTTCACTTTGTGTGATTTTTGGTTGCGCGTAATATTTAATCTGTGACACTTGTATCTTCTAAAGTTTTCATTTAAATGATATGGATAATTTAATCTACATCAAATGCCCAAGTATTGATATTGAGTTGCAGAAAATAGCTTCGCAATTAACCTAATATTTTAATTAATATTACAAAGCTATAAATATGCTTTTGATGGACTACAAGTTTTTAACATATTATTTTAGTTACACATTAGTTTTGGCAGCGCCCGAAAATTGAGTTTTTGACGACTTGATTACAAAACATTGAATTTTCCCTACTATCCTATTATTATTACTACTACTATCTGTAGCCAGAAAATGGCCGATAGACAAAAATTTTATTAGAAAACATACCTCCGTACCTCTATATACGTTCCCTTCTGTAAAACATTCTCTAAACGACAGAGAAAACCGTATAAAAATCCATTGCCTGGTTTAGAAGTAAGCGAAAAAACAGAAATGATGAGGACAGACGCGGTAGAAAAGTTTCTTGTACTCAGTTAAACGGAAGACATTACATTGTACTGTTTCAACGCGGAAACGAAACGTAAACACTTATTGTTGTCTATTGTACCATTCTTCCAGTGTATAATAGCGGAGTGACGGTGATTGAATAAATGTTAGATTGTTATTAGCAACGATTCTATTTTATTGCAAACCACCATGAACCATTCGAAGATCAACAAAGAAATATGGATAAGTGACCCGGAAATCATGCCAAACCATGCTAGACTTATTTTATTTATTTATTTAACAATTTATGTACACACAAAATAATGTTACAATGAAGAAAAAAAATATATTTTGTACAAAGGCACTGCTTATTTCATATTGATATTTCTTCCAGCAGGCCTGATACTGGACAAATTAAAAGAGAAGCTGATCTAGTGTGCACTCTCATAATAAAATTTTATAATATTAATATACTTAACATAAAGTAAAGATAATAAAAACAAATATCCGTGTAAACATACATATAACTAAATACCACTATAAATACATATACACACATACACAGACACACACACACACTCCACACACACACACACACACACACACATATATATATATATATATATATATATATATATATATATATATATATGTATATATATATATATATAATATATTATATATATAATCATTGGGACGACAAAGAAAGATAGTACTCTTTGACTCGCCTTTTGAACACGGACACTGTTTGAGCCTCTCG
The DNA here is from genome assembly GCA_033319125.1 of Parnassius glacialis. Taxonomy (NCBI): domain Eukaryota; kingdom Metazoa; phylum Arthropoda; class Insecta; order Lepidoptera; family Papilionidae; genus Parnassius; species Parnassius glacialis. The sequence goes on from JAVANC010000012.1 coordinate 14,789,718, forward strand.
AATTGGAGCAGGAAGAGAATTCCATAACCTAACTGCATGTACTGTAAAAGAGTGAGAATAGGACTTAGTTCTAGAGGAAGGGAAATTTAGGAGGGTTTTTAAATGTGATCTGCAAACTGCATCGGGGGAGTGCGCAAAGTGGAATTGATCACGTAGATAGGGTGGTGATGTTGGATTGTATAGTATGTTAAAGAGGAGGCACAGGATTCGAGTATTCCTGCGAAGTCGGATTGGGAGCCACTTGAGCTGTTTGCGATAGGAGGAGACGTGGTCATACTTTTTTAGCCCGAAAATATAACGAATACATAAGTTTTGCAACCGCTCAAGTTTGTTTAATTGCCTTCCTCAGTCGCATCCAAATAACAGACATCAGCATAATCAAGAATCGGGAAAATAAGTGTTTTGGACAAGAGAAATCTTCGTTGATAACGGCAGAAAATGTTGAAGGCATTTTAAGGAATGAAAAGTATAATTGATTTTCCTGCTAATTTCTGTGATATGTGCATTCCATGTCAACTTGCAATCCATGATGACGCCCAGATTCTTAACCGTTTCTGAAATGCTTAGTGGAATGCCATTAATTTGCAGAGTTGGCAGTGAAGAAAAGTCAAGTAATTTACGAGTAAACCTGGTGCCTATAATCATTGCTTGTGATTTTTTAGGGTTTATAACAAGTCCGTATGATCTAGACCACTTATCGATTTTATTTCAATCGTTATTTATTTCAAATAATGCTGAATTTGTTTCAGTCACTAGAAAATGACGATACAGCTGCAAATCGTCTGCATAGAGATGGAATTTTGAAGATATCACCTGGGTGATACAGTTGATAAAGATGGAAAAGAGTAAAGGAGAAAAGACGCCACCTTGAGGTACACCCGTGGCTAGATTGCACCACTTAGATAAAGTTTCATTGATACGAATACACTGAGAGCGGCCACGGAGGTAGGAATCAAACCACTGAATAGTAGAAGGAGACACATTAATAGAATGGAGAATGCTAAGAAGTATATCAAAATCAATAGAATTGAAGGCACTACTAAAATCTAGCAGCAAAAGTAACGTTAAATATTTTTGGTCTATACCGCACCGGATATCATCCGTTACTTTGAGGAGAGCAGTAGTTGTACTGTGACCAGGCCTAAAACCGTATTGAAAAGTACTTAAGATATTGTTACGGTTAAGAAACTTGGTCAATTGTGTGTGGACAATATGTTCAAGCACCTTTGAAAGAAATGGTAAAATGGAAATAGGGCGGTAATATGTTGCAGATGAAGGATTCGAAACTTAGGGTATAAGAATAATATGAGCTAACTTCCATGACAACGGAAAGCAACAAGAAGATAAAGAGAAATTAAAGATATGAGTAAGAATAGGGAGCAGAAAGGGAAGAATCAACGTAATCATTTTAGAGCAGATGTCATCATTTCCCGTAGCAGTAGATGAAATTGCAAGGACGGATCGCATAAAATCATCTTCAGTAAGAGAAGTGAAATTAAATGAGGAATAATGACGTATTGGGCATTTGGATAATTCAAGTAGGGTTCTGGCTTTGTTGAATGATGAAACTATGACAGGAGGGTTGGCAAAATGTTCGTTGAGACTATCTAAGTTAATTTCACTTCCCACACTAGCAAAATATTTTCCGACACCGACAGATTTCATAAATATAAAGAAAATTCCATGCTTTTGCAATATCGCAACTTGTGAGGGTGTCATGAAAATAGCGCCTTTTAGCATCTCTACACAAACGATTGCAGCGATTTCGTAGTATTTCAAAGTTGATTAAATTGCGTTCAAGGGGATATCGCTTATACCTTCTTTTAGCTTTATCTCTACGCGCCATCACGTCTTTTATATCAGCTGTGATCCACGGAGCAGGGTTGTGCCTTACTTTCACACGTTTTACTGGTGCATGGTGATTATATAAATCTAAAATTAGAGAATTGAAGTAAATCACTTTGTCCTCAATGTTAGAACAATCCATAACCGGGATCCAGTCAATTAAACTAGCATCGCTCCTCAACGTCTCCAAGTTAATGCCCTTATAACTTCTAAGATATCGAAAATATGGCTTGCGCTTAGGAGGACGTACACGGTAAGATAAGTAAATGAGATCGTGATATGAATATGAGGCACATATTTGTCCGTGGTTAGCAACACTATTTAAAGACGACACAATAATCAGATCTAGAAGAGATGCAATACAATTGGGAAAGTGATGGGTGGCAGATAGAGGCAAGATTTCTAGGTTATAAGATGACATAAGAGATGACTTATTGTAAGAACGCACATTCACGCACACATTTATATCTAAAATCAACAAAATTGTTATCGACCATAGATTTAGTATATACTTAGATTGGCAATGTAAAAGAGAAAGGGCATAGCTTATACTTACATTAGAACGAGATAGAATGGCTAGACCATACACGTACACGCTATCAGCCTGTATCAGCCTGACGTCAATGGGTAACGAAACAAATCCCGCTTATTTTCGCGATATTTTTGATTTTGAAGTATTAATAAATATTTAAAATGTGTGATTAAATATGGTGACGTGTGATATACCTGAATTCAGTTCATCGAGAAACAAAAATCCACAAAATTACACATTTTACATGTAAGTACAATTAAATTATTTAGCAATATTCAATATTTCAGAACTAGTACAAATGTTTTATACACAAATGGATAGAGAAAAATATCGCATTTTATTACGATAATGCTCTAAATGCGTGAGAATTATATTAAAAATAATAACAAATACGTGAATTCCCGCTATTTCTGATCAAATTTTTGTAGAGATTGACACTATCAATATCATCTTATCGATAATATGTTTATAACAGGCAAAGGCATATCCTTGGATGCAGTCTCTTGTAACTTCGTTTTTTTTAATTTTCTATTTTTACGTTTTAGTGTTTCGTAATAGTAAATACTTACGCATTATTGTAAATACTTTAATGAGATGACTTAAACTCTTATATTGTTTCAGATTCCAAAAAATTTTCAGGTTAAACAAAAATGGTTAAAAATGATAAATAGAGAAGGATGGGATCCCAAAAAAAAAATCAACTACATGTAGCAAGCACTTTGAACAAAAATGTTTTTATCATAGAAGTGCACAAAGAGTAAAGCTGCGTTTTGCATAAATACCCACATTATTTATGCCCTTGCGTATTTTCTTAATTATGTATTTTACTGTATATATGTTAATTTCGTTTCCGCATGTTCAAATGCGTACAACATGTTGTTGTCATCCACGTGGTGTATATTTTTTTATAAAACGAAAGTAACAAAGGAACTTACAGTATCACTTGATAATAAACGGCTACTGAAGTACTTGGTCACCTACAAACAAAGTCATCTTCAAACAAAGAAAGTTACCAAATTTTTTACGTGGTAGAGCCATGCTGCAGCTATATTAAAAGTATAGTTGTAGCAGGAATGGGTCGGCTGGACCGGGGAAGGACCACGCTCTCACAGAATACCAGCGTAAAATAGAAGCTTAATGCTGCTGTGTTTCGTATAATGAGTGTAGATAACAGGAGACCCTTTTTACTGGAAAAGAGGCATTCTATCTTAGTCCTAACTGCTGACAATGCATCTGCATTTTAATTCGCAAACGAAAATAGATGCAGATGTCTATAGACCACAGCAAACACTTACCATCAGGTAGACTGTGCTCGTTTGTCACCCTAATTCTATAAAAAAATGTGTTTTCACCCCTGAGGACTAAGATAAAATGTCTTACAACTTATAATTATACAGACTCTCTTTACTCAAATGGCTGGAACGCGGCAGTGTAAGCACTGCTGTTTAGCGCAGAAATAGGTAAAAGGGTTGTATTTTTTAATTTTAATCAAAGATAAGTACATAATGTGTACTCTAATTATATTTGTTTGTAGGTTGTATTGAACCGGTACGCAAAGCATCGTCATGTGTCTATAGAGATATATTGCCAGTACCCAGTAGCTCAATTGCAAACGTTTCTGTTATAGAGAAATCCTCGAGAAAGAAAAAAAAAATGAAGAAAACTATTGATTCGGACAAGATTAGATATGAAGCAAAACCTGAAAAATGTAAGAGCACAAAAAAAACGTGCTAATAAAAAGTAGAAAAGTTGTATTAAGTGATAAAAAACCTAGAAAGACATCCCTCACTTCAAAATATCATTAGTGCTCTAATAGCATCTAGTTCAAACGATTTGTTGCAGCATCTTATCGTCAGGGTGATAAAGAAAAAATTTATTAGATAGGTATTCGTTCTGAACGAGTTTTTAGAAAACATGTGAAAGAAAAATTGTAAACGAAAATATGTTTCGGAAATTGGTAAACGAATGCCTTGTGTCCAGCAAATTTTTGTAACACACTTAACATACATGTGTACGATTCGCCAGAACTATCAAACGCTAAACACTTAATTATTAAATTAATAATCAAAACTTATTTGATAATTAGATTGAAGTATGAAGCAAAATTGCAAAATACCTTTTAAGGAGAGCTTACGAAATTTTTACAATAAATTAGTTATTTTTGGTGGAAAATAAAAATCACAAACTTTTTGTTTGTAGTTTTATTTTTATGCCCTCAAACATAATATATGCTATATTCATTTTGTGACACAGACACAGCGTTCTGTATCGATAATTGAAGTTGATACATGGCGCAGCACTGTTGTTGATGCACACATGCACATTTTACTCACACGGGTGCATTTCGTTTTTGGTCTCACCCTAATGACTCCATCACCAATCTAATGTATACTATAGTATGTGCCAAATCGATTGAGAAAAACGGACAATGACCTTTCGGTCGTTTAACCAGGGGTTACAAACCTTCAATATATAGGCACATTTTATATGTAGTACTTTCTTTATTTATAATGATTTTTTTATAATGATTGATATAATATATATTTATTAACTATTATTAAAAAGTTATGTGAAAGATCGCTGTAGAAGAAAAATCATCTATTGTTATAAAGTACTTTATTCATTTAACAACAAAAAACATTAATTTATAACACATATAAAGATTCGAGTGATAACGACACCGAATAAGTACGTACTTATGCAAAAGATAAAACTTTATTTTTAATATTATATAAGAACTTTATTTTTATTCGGTGCAATCATCACTCGTATCTTCACTTGATGAACTATCTGTAACATTAATTATAAAGCGATCTGCAGTTTGGTCAATTCTATCATCCATGCCACGCATTTTTTGTTCAACCTTAAGGACATGCTGAACACAGTTTTTCCATTTATCTGGCGTGATTTGAGTTAAACCATCTTTAAGTAAATTTTTAACATCTTTTAACTTGAAAGTTGTATTTTTTCGTGCAACGTACCCTTTCACATCTGCCCACACAAGTTCAATGGGGTTAAGCTCACAGTGATAAGGAGGTAACCTTACCACTGTGATGCTTTTTTCTTTTGCCATCTCGTCGGTGACGTAACTTCGATAGTTATCTTTAACTGCCTTTATTTTTTCCATTAAGTGGGTCTTTGTGTCCGAGGGCACGTATGCGATCTGTTTAGATTCTAGCCATTCCTGCATATTTTGTTTCCGCCAAGACATTGTTGGGGTTTTTTCTAAACGTCTGGAGTGGTAACTAGCGTTATCCATAACTATGACATCGCCGCTTTGCAGTTTTTCTATTACTTTTCTAAACCAGTCCTCGAAATGGAGAGCGTCCATACTCTCATGGTAGTCACCAGTAGATGATGATTCAAATACCCAATCACATCCCTCCAAAAAGCCATTTTCATTGCCAACGTGTACAACTATTAATCGCTTTCCTTTACCCGAAGGGGCTTTCGCGCCAGTAGAGTAGCCTTCTAACCGTGATTGACGAGAAGATTCAATTGTGGTGTCTTCCCATACCTTTCCCATAGTATGACCTGCGTTAATCCATGTTTCGTCAAGGTAAAAAATGTTACGTCCCTCGTTTCTTAATATTTGTATTTCTCTCAAATATCTGGTACGCCACAGAACTATCTCTGGGCGATCTATTAGACCACTTTTTCTGTTTCTCTTTATATATTTGAATTTTAAATGGCGCAACACACGTCGCAGGGAAGTTTTGCTCAAGTTTGGCAACTGGTCATCTTGATTTATACTGAGCAAAATTTTGTCTAAAGTCGGTAATTCTCCTGCAAGAAAGAACTGATGCACTTTCGCTCTTATAGCCGATTTATCAAAATCGTCCAACTTGTCAATTACAGACTTTTTTCTTTTATTAATTATTCCCTTTTCTGGTATTTTATGGGAATCTCTATACACGCTTAATACGCGATATATAGTGCTCTTGCTGACTCCTGAGATCTCCGAAACCTTTTCTACCATATTAACGTTTGAAGGATACACGTCTTCGGGCCAGGTGTTTTTGACATATTTGTATACATTAATGATAATCTCTTGTTCCCCGACCGACAAAGTGGTAGGTTTTCTCTTTTTTACTGGTGACGTTAAAGGTGCTCCAGAAGATGGGCCTGTAAATAAATGACAAAAATATACTACCATAGTACTACATCACATAAATACATATTGTTTTAGAAAATAAATACCACATGGTCACATAAAAAGAGCGCTTTAAGAAATAGAAAGGCTACGTCGTCGCATTTGTACCTATTTGTACGTACCTGCTACGTTTATTATGGGTCGGCGACGTCTCTTTCCACTTGATGTTGAAGGACCGGGTCCTTCACCAAATTCTCCTGAACTCATGTCGATTTAGTAACGACCGTCACAGTAAAACTAATATAACAGATTCAAAAAACAAAAACTTAACGATATAACAAATTTAACAGTAAAAACTCAACTAAAACAATGCAATGAATGCTATGAATTACCCGAGACGTACACACGCAAGCGCTATCCGAACACGAATGAAAACAAAATGGCGGACCGGCCCAAAAAAGGTGACGCATCTCTGGCTGCCATTGTCACGTTTCTTTTAGAACGAACTGACGTAACGCGCGTTTTGTTTATTTTAAAGGGATGAATTTGCAAAAGCTCAATATGGTGATTATATTGCTTCAAATATTTTTTTAATATGAAACTGTTATTAAATGAATTGCTGCGTTACTTACCATAAATTGAAATATAAAATATAACACATTTTTCGCGATGTACCGTAAGATTTTACTATGTTTATAGGAACCACAGACAATATTATTTAAGAAACAAAAAAACAAAACATATGTGCTGACCTAGAAGTGGGAATAATATCAATATTTAAATATTGTTATCACATCTAAATTGAGATTTTGTAAGTTACGCCTTTTGACACTCGGCTCATATCTGAGGTCATTGTCCGTTTTTCTCAATCGATATGGCACATACTATATATCTATGTTATCGACAGAGTTAACTTTTACGGTCTATTAAAAAAATAAAAATAAGAAACGCGTGTGTGTGTTTGTATGTGTGTGTGTGTGTGTGTGTGCGTGTGCATGTGTGTGTGCGTGTACGTGTGCATGAATGGTTGTCTAGAAATTCAGTATGGTTTCAGCATCATGTGAATGGGCTGTGATGTGGCTCCGTTTCTCTTTCTTTGTTGGTCTGTTTATCTACTAAATCATTGTGGTTTAATAAATTCGATTAAACTATAATAATAGCTAGTGCTATGTTGGTATGTATAAAAATATAAATTATACGAGGTAAAATCACGCTGCAATGTATTATGGTTACTGGTGTCACCATCCACTAAAATTAGATAGTCTCAGACCTCAGGGGTGACAACGGATCTACATTTAGATTTTTAATAAGGGATAAATATCTAAATTTGTATCACAGCATCAATTTATCATAAAATGCGGTCTTAATGCTCGTTTGGCACCTTTTTGTCACCTTAAAAAAAATGTAATATAACCTTGATCACCGTCAATATAGCATTGTCAGAGAATACATTACTTCATTTTGTTGATCGTCGTGGGTGCCGTAAAAACGACTATAGAAAGGCCAGAATAATCTTATAGTTTTCGATAGATGGGGGTATAGTTATCTCGTTCTATATGATTTAAAATACTCAGACTGGTAACGGGGAGCCGACGTCAAAAATGCAAGATGTCTGTCAATCTATCTCCCTAGTCACGACGGGGCAATTAAAAACCAATCTACTATCTAATCAATGCTACAATAGGACCGATCGATGTTTAACTGGGGAATTTAGTAGGCTGATGCAGAAGGATAAGTGGTTCTTGAGGTCCACCTTTGTTTTAACTTCGTACAATCAATATCACATTTTCTACCTAATTCAAAGTACATTATGATACTCACGTATGTAAAACTTGTAACTTAAGGATTCCGCCAGCGTATTCAATCCCTTTCCGAATGATATATATTCCAGCACTGAAATCCTTTAAACGCACACCCGTACTCTTAAAATATATTTTATTACAGTTACGTTTCCTACAACCGTAATAATTTACTATAAAATACGGGATTACGTTATATAAAATGCGACATGGAAAAATGTCCTTTATTCGCCTTTTTTCTTAATTAAGCTATTCATAATTTCACGTCACCATTTGCCTAAACCGTATTTGAATGTTGTTTGTGTGTTTACTAGTTGGTAAGACTTCTTCTCTGCCTGGGGATATATCTGGCTAGGTATCATAATGTTACCTATTTCTGCCGCCAACTAGCAGTGCTTGCACTCCTGTGTTCCTATCTGAAGGATATAGAAAAGCAGTATAATTACAGGCCGTGGGGTGTTCTATTTTAGTTCTCAGAGGTGACACCGCATCTGTAACCAACACATTTGTTTGAATTCAGATGCAGGTTTCCATGGACTGCAGTAGCCACTTACCGTCAGGTGGTCTGTCAGTTCGTTTGTCACTGGAGTTTTATAAATGTCAGTGGCCTAAACGAGTTTTTTATAGGATAGGGTGACAAACGAGCACACAGTCCACCTGAAAATTAAAAATTGGTAAGTGGTGGCTGTGGCCCATAGACATCTACATTTATCCTCGTTTGCGAATCAAAATGCACATGCGTTGTCACCCGTGAGGACTAAGATGGAATGCCTCTTTTCCAGTAAAAAGGGTCTCCGGTTCTCTACACACACCATACGAAACACAGCAGCATGAAGCTGCTATTTGACCTGGTATTCTGTGAGAGCGTGATCCTTCCCCGGTCCCCGGTTTGTAAAAATTTCAATCACATTAGGTATGTTGTTCCCAAATTCGCAAAAAGTTCTCTGTAATAATTACAGGGTTCTGATGTGATTAACACAGGGTTTTTTTTTCACAAACTCTCAGCGTACGGCTTGTCTCTTGATTTGATCGGTTGGGTAAAGAAGTTTTTGAGCAAACAGCCTTTCGAGTCATAGCCGAATACTGACCACTGGTGCTTTAAGAGGCTGAGTTTTCAGGCTAGTCGGAAGTTCAGTGTGTGATATGTATATATGTGTTTGTATGGTTTCTCACTGTAGGCAGTCTTCGAATGGGGCGATGCCAACCTTGTAAAATTCAAACATAAGCGTGTTAGCCTTCTAAACACAAGCATGCCCTTTCATCACAAAAAGGAGTCAACTTCTTTCCGAGATGTATCATTGGGATACAACGACCGCGTTCTGTTCTTGGGGGTTGAGATTTCCTCGATAATGTTTTAAACTTCGGGCAGTTAATTGAGTCTAGGACCAAATTAGCTGCAAGGAAGTTAGGAGTCCTTACAAAGGTGCGACGGTACTTTACGTCGTGACAGCCGCTTACTCTGCATATAGCGCAGGTCCAGTCATGGACTTAGTCTTGCTGACTCACATCGGCTGCTGCTACAAAATACCACCTAGGTGCTTTCTACTCAATAAAAAGACGTGCTTAAAAGCTTTATGGTAATCTCAACTTGTTAAAAGTCAATCTTGCCAGTCTCGAGAATAGCCACAAAATTGCCAGCCACTTCTTATTCTATGAGATAAAATTGGGCGTGCATAGAAATTGCGAGACTTAATTCCTCTCTTTTCTTTTTACAATTGGGCAACCATACGTTGGACTAGTAATGCGTGGTGGACCACATAGGGTCCGTTTGCTATCGATAAACCACGAAATTCGAACTCATCGATTTAATTGGTCATTTGGTATGCGTACAACAATGGATTAGAATAATTTACGAGCATTTGTTTTTCCATTTGAGTACAATGTGGGTGTTTTCAAAGCAGATAGAAAAGATTTTTGCTAAGCTATGCCGAGTGCTTTATATCACCACTTTTCATCAGGTGAGATAAGACAGAGAGAGAGAGAGAGAGAGAGAGAATCAAGCACTGGCCTATTATAGTTAAAGATAGAACTCCAAGTCAAATATTCTTAGCTTCCTGGTTAGTTTCTGAAACAGATAACTTTAATACTAATATATCGTGTATAAAAACTAAAATACTGCCAATCCTCTGGTAAAACCAGATGGCTCACTAGCGCCTAATGAGTAAAGCGGACTCATTTGCTTCCCTTTATGCTTGCAATTCGCGTCTGGACAGTAGCAACAGCTTGCCATCTCAATTACCTCACTGCGATACCTCTATGTCAGAGGTCCGTATCACCAAAAAGGTTCTTAAAACCTTGCGAAGTCGAGACATGAACAAAGCTAGTGGACCTGATGGTATACCAATTATAGTTCTAAAGGTCTGTGCACCTGAGTTGTCTCCTGTGTTGACACGCTTATTCGCCCTCTCATTCAGGACTGGAATAGTGCCCAAATCTTGGAAGCTGTCCAATGTGCAGCCTGTACCTAAAAAAGGTAGCCGTACCGACCCTGCCAACTATCGGCCAATTTCCATTACCTCCATACTCAGGTAGGTGCAAATACACACACACACACACACACACACATATGTATATATATATATATATATATATATATATATATATATATATACATACATACATACATACATACATACATACTAAGATACAATAAGATATAATATACAAAACTTTACATATGTAAATATATGAACAATATATGTATCATACATAGATATAATATATAAGTTACATATAATAATAAAATACATATATTGAAATTACAAATAATAAAACATCTAAATGTGTCAAAATATATCAATATCATTCTTAACATCCAACATCACTTCGTTTCAAAAAAAAAAGTCATGTACCAACTTTTTAAAACAATCTTTACTTGGTGCTCTTCTTATGTTTTCGGGCAAGGAGTTCCAGAGTAGTGTTGCCTGAATTGTAAAGGAATTGTTGGTGAATCCAGTGAAATGAGATGGAATACTGATCTTATGATTAGATGAGGAGCGTAGAACCTTATCATGAGTTGAAAAGAGATATTGGAATTTTTACTTCAGATATGCTGGAGAAGTTGGATTATTCAAAATTGAGAAAAGAACAAGCAAAATTCTAGAGTTTCGTCTTTGTTGGATAGTGAGCTATTTCAGGCGTTCACGATAATGAGAGATGTGATCATATTTTCGAAGACCAAATATATATCTAATACAGCTATTGAGAAGACGCTCTAGCTTATTAAGAAGATTTCGGTTCACATCTGGGTAGCACACATCTGCATAATCAATAATGAGAATTATAAGTGTTTGCGCAAGTGTTAGCTTAGTCTTGATTGAAAGAAAGTTCTTCAGACGATAGAGGGATCGTAAGGTGGCAAAGACTTTGCGGCTAATTTCGGAGACATGCGTACTCCAGTTCATTGTGTTATTCATATACAAACCAAGATTTTTTACAGAGGAAGAGAACGGTATCAGTATATCGTTGTAATAGACAGCAGGTAGGCTTGTCACATCAATTTTTGACAATATTCTCGAGCTACCTATGATTAGCTTGACACTTCGTTGGATTAACTGATATTCCAAAACGCCTAGACCATTCTTTATAGCTTCCAAGTTCAGATTTAACATTCTAATAGCGTCATGGAGCTCTTCAATAGATGAGTGCAAGTAAATTTGGAGGTCGTCAGCATACAGATGGTACGAACAGTTAAGAATAGATGTGACCAAGTTTATAAAAACTGATAAAATTAATGGAGAAAGTATACTGCCTTGCGGAACGCCAGCATCAAGACTAGCCCACTTGGAACTCTTCTGTCCCAAATGGACAGACTGCTGACGCCCGCGAAGATATGAAGAGAACCAATCCAAGACTGAGGGTGCAAATCTTAAATAGGACAGGATAGATAAAAGGACATCATGGTCCACTGCGTTAAAAGTATTACAAAAGTCACCAAGCACCATTACAGTCACTTTCTTCTTTTCCATACCTTGTCTGACGTCTTCCGTAACTTTTAGTAATGCTGTAGTAGTGGTGCTGTGACCAAGACGAAACCCAGACTGATAATCGCTGTGTAGATTATGTTTAAGTACAAAATTGGAGACTTGCTTATGTACGCAGCCTTCCAGAACTTTGGATAGAAAGGGCAAAATAGATATCGGACGAAGGTGATTAGGTAATGTGGGATTCGATATTTTGGGAATAAGGCGTATGAAAGCCTTTTTCCAGAGATTTGGGTACTGACCTGAGTCCAGTGAATAGTTAATAATGAGAGTAAGTGCAGGTAGTACATACTCCAGTATATTGACTATCATAGTTCTACTGATTTCATCACAACCCACGGCCTTAGATTTAATTGCTAGAACAATTTTTTAAGGTCATCCTGGTGAACTGGAGAAAATTGAAAAGAAGGAATTTGAGGAGATTGGATAGAAGCTAAATAAGCTATCGTTTGAGATCGTACAGTAGTGTCCATAACAGGAGCAGAAGCAAAATGGAGATTAATGTCATCACAAGACAGAGAAGAGGCGCACTCCAGAGTAGGCTCCATCTCACCCACGCCAATTGACCTGAGAAACTTCCAGACATTAGCTAGCGAAGAATTAATTATATTATTATGGATATAATGGCGTTTGGCGTTACGTACCATGCTTGCATCTGTTCCTAGCTTTCTTAAAACATGTCCTATTCTCTTCCGTACGCTCTCTTTTGAAACGCTGAAAAGCCCTATTCCGCCTTGTCATCGCCATCCGAACTCCCTCAGTCATCCAAGGTGAAGGTTGATGTTTAAGTCTTACTTTACGTACTGGGGCATGGGTGTTATATAGACTAATTATTTTATTATTAAAGATGAATAGCATATCATCAACAGTGGTTGATAAATTTAATTGATCAAAATTTAAATTAGAAGCGTCACTTTTTAGTTTATCCTAATTAATTTTAGAAAAGTTGCGCAAGTGAATAAAACCAGGCAACGATTTAGGAGATTTTAGCTTGTATACAACGTAAATGAGGTCGTGACGCGATAATCCTGGAGCGGAACACTGACCATGTGATATCACATGATCAGGAGAAGCTGTAATAACAAGGTCAATCAAAGAGTCATTGGAATCGAAATTATAATGAGTTGCCCCTGAAGGTAGAATGTGGAGATTGACTGACTCAATGATTGTACGAAGTTTTTGGGAACGGTTAGAATTTATCAAGAGGTTGGTGTTAAAATCACCTATGATTATGCAGTGTGCACACTCAGAGACAATTTTTTCGAGAGCCGTTTCTAAAGTCGCAAAATAGTCAATGGAAGGAGGACAATACACTACTCCAAGAATCACCTTTACTCCTCTGACGCTGACTTTTAAGAATAAGAACTCCGGAGAACCTGAATAAAGCGAAGGTGAAGCTAAAATAATTTCATACGAAAATGACGAGTGTAGGTAAATGGAAACACCGCCTCCCTTTTTACCAACACGGTCATTTCTAATTAGTAAAAAACCCGGAAGTGGATACGAAGCAGAGTGCAGACTTGGCTTCAGCCAACTTTCGGAGATTAGGATAGCTTGTATCAAGTTCGGGTTAAAAGGCGCTTCCAGCTCAGGAAAGTGACTCGGAATACTTTGAGCGACTTTTGACAAATATTGAAAGATTTATTGTAAGATTGAAAAGTTTCATTTAACTGTGTATATAAGGTATTAGAAATGTTTATGGAATCGTTACACGATAAAAATGATGAATCAGAACTGTTAAATGAATGAAATGAATCAGTATCAGACATTATTATCTGTAATAGATTAATAAATAATTTATATTATAAATATATATGTATATATAAATAAAATTTAAAAGAAGATTGCTATAATTCTATTAGCTAAAAAAATTTTAAATTATTAAGGAATCTGACAAAATACCATCCTACCAGCTGACTGTTTACACAACATGAAAAATTAAACATCTTAATGATAACTTAATGATTACACAGGATTATACAATAACGAATATGCTTAAATTATTAAGTAGTTACATATTCATTTTGAGCTATACTGCTTTACCAATGTGTTATATAATTAATAATACTACAATTGAAAACCGCCAAAACACACTGGTAATACTTTGATGGGAAACAAAAGAAAAAAAAACTAAGAAACAATAATAACTATTCACTAAATAAGTAAAACATAAAATGTTGCATGCAAATGACGGCGATGACAACTTATACAATTTGTTCATATTAGACTTATACATTAATAGGCCGTATGTATTTGACATCTGTGCCTTCTGTGGCTTACCATCAAAGATTTTATAAACTCTACGCATAGACTTTGTAATCCTCAATCTACGACTCTACGGGGATCATTGATATAAGAAAAGTAGAGGATAAGCTGTAAATTGCATATATATTTTTTGGTTATACAAATATCATGCAAACATGAACCTTGCCAACAAAAATATATCTGTCTCATTCTCACACGTTATGATTTTCAAATGTAAAAAGAGATAAGTACACATCTTAGACTTCAATTTTCTGTAGCCAGTTTTCATAAATGTCACCAAGCTCAACCTTAAAGCATGACGCCATTTTAGGATGACGTTCATTTGTGGTAGTTCATCTGTCATCTAAGCCTTGTTCGGAGTTATTTTGTAGTGTTACAGAGAATTTTGACTATTTTGGAGCTTTTTTGTTCATTAGTAAAGGGTAATTGAGCAAAAACAACATGACAAAGTGTTGCATCAATGGATGTAATTCAAATTCTCGTAAAAATGAAGAAGGATTGTCATTTTTCAGATTAGTTGTAATTTTTTTTCTTAATTGTATATTTTTTCGTGTGAATTGCTTTTCGTGTTCATGTTATGGGTTCTAAATCGTGTTTCCCGCTATTATCTAGAATTTCCAA
This sequence comes from Parnassius glacialis, assembly GCA_033319125.1. Lineage (NCBI taxonomy): Eukaryota > Metazoa > Arthropoda > Insecta > Lepidoptera > Papilionidae > Parnassius > Parnassius glacialis. The sequence continues at coordinate 14,804,856 of JAVANC010000012.1, forward strand.
TGACTATTATCATGTAAATTTAAACAAGTAAACATTTTGATTGTTTACATTTTTACATAGTGTTGTCCTTACGTGTTGTCATGTTTTGAAATTATCGATATAAATTTTAACAATATTTTTTTATTAAACTGGCTTTACGGCTCTGGGTTCTAGCCCTTCTGAACCTGTTTAACAATAATATTAATGTAGTCATAATCAAATAACGTTTTAGATACGTAAACTATATTTAATCAAACGATCGATTGGGAGCCTTTCGTTTAAGAAAATAACTTGAAAATAGTGTAAATCGTAAATTTTCTATAATAGTTTTTTTCATCAAAAGATTTGATGATGTTAAGATTATTTTTGATTGGTACTTAAGGATGCATAATATTTATTTTAGGTTGCCAAAAATGAAGGCCTTCAAAAATTGTGGATTGAAAATATAGGTCAGGAAAACATAAAACCTGCAGTAGTAAGAAGAATATGCTCCTTGCATTTTGAAAAAGAATGTATAAATAGAACGCTGGATGTAGTTCGGCTTGAGGGTGATTTGGTTTATGTCTAAAATAAATTTTCTGACTAAATAATATACGAAATACGTCACGAATAAATGATTTTAATCAGTATACATTATTGTTATTTTATTTATTTTTAATCCTTACTCTCTCGTTTACCTCCAGTATCCAACACTAATTACGCTACTGGTGGAAGTCATTACAACTTGCAGGATATTTTGTGGTGTTACACAAATGGGATATAATGAGAAATGAGTATGGAAGTGGAAGTCTGAAGTGGCGCAGCCACCTCTATTGATCGAAATGTTGCATGGAAATTGATTGTCGTATGGTACGAACATGGGATGCTGAAGATTGAGGAATACGTTAGGATAGTTAAATGATTAATAGATTGTGTGAACGGTGGTATGGTTAGAAAGGGGCTGCTCAACTCGATTAGATTACTGAGATAAATAAATAAATAATCTTTATTATCAAAAAAAAGAGAGATGATGGCTAGTAACTATGTATGAAAGAACACATGCTCCACAAACTTTAAATAAATCAAGATAAAAGTCAGTCCACTGCATGTTCATGGTGACTTGAACTGGTAACCGACCATTACCACGAAAGAAAGGTGTTGTCGAATCTTTATGGCGGCTTGGAAGTTAAGAGCGAGCGCTAGTCCGTGCAGATATAGTTGAAAGAAAACTTGATGGTGTCTCAGATCACAGTACGTAAAGCGAAGCGTGAAGGTACAGGACTTGCGCTCGCAACTAACTTCCCAGCCGCTATAAAGTCTATATATATGATATAATTCACGCAACCTGGACGCATACCGTTGGGGCTGGTTCGATATGGTGCACGACAAAACCACTGGAAAAAACTTAGGGGAGACTTCTGCCTAGTAGTGGTACAGCATGGGCTGGACAAAAAAATCATACGAAGCCTAATACATTGCCTATAGTGGTGGTTTCGTTAATCTCTGCAGAGGAGAAAAAAAATGCATACGTCGACCCAGGGACGCACGGATGGAGTGCTTATGTGCAGATTGCCGTCGTTACGAAAAAACGTTAGCTCGTTGCACGAACTCAGTATAATATTCTGGTGCACGTCGTATACGTCTTCTGAAAAGAAAGGAGTTAAAGCTCCAATCAAATGCTCTTCCCTTGGTCTCTTAGCTCACTTTTGACTGTTGCTTCACCATATCTTAAAGCAATTACAGTTTCAAAACTTTCCTATTCTGAGTTGAACGTAAGATTTATTTATTTATCATCTCAATACAACTATTATTACAGGATTAACCCAATTCAATAGTGTAGTGATCTAATATTTGTTTATTTAATATATACCTATGAGATGGATGGTACGTCATAATTTATATAGCATCGATACTGAAAATATCGACAAAAACAACGCTATTTCTTGTGGTTGGAGTCGTCGCCATATTTGAGAAACACTTGACTTCAGGTCACGTGACCACATGCCATATCCATAGACTTTGTATCCTCTATCTACGGCCATATCCCCTATTTTTCTTATATCTATGACGGGGATATAATGTCTATGGCATATAATATCTTTATGTATAATAACAGTAATGACGGATGACAACAATGACAGACTAATCTAAAAATACTGCATATTTACTTAAATTTTTTTACCCTAAAGTAAACAAATTATAGTTATACTTATACGCATAGTTGCAAGAATACTATTAACGTTGTGTATTATCTTATCTGAAATAGTATTTATAGTATTAAAAAACGATAGCGATTATTCAAAGAGCAGGATCACAAAAAAGTTTATTTAAATTTAAAGACACCAGATACTCATAACATTACTGAATCTCTTCATACTTATCAGGAATACACAATAAGCACACTGATAAAATAACTAATATTAAAATTACAGTGACAGTCAAAGGAACGTCAACAATTAAACAAAAATTTTTACTTAAAAATTGAAGCATAATTTTTACATAAAAATTGAAGCACGTCAAGTAGGAGTTATAACACTAAATATGACTATTAAAAATTACATGGAATGCTATATGTTCAAAATTTGCTAAGTAAAGATTACATCACCAATCACATTAGCGTAGTAAAACAAAAGCATGAATTTCATATATGCAAAGTTGCAAAAAGTACTAAACATTAACAAGTTTATGTCAATGAATACTATAAACGTAGTGAATTATCTCATCTGCAATAGTATTTATAGTATTATAAGAAAACAATAATGATAATTCTAAGAGCAGTATCACATCATAGTAGATAAAAAGCTTAGAATAAAAACACGTAGAAGCCGAATCCGCGCCCGTATTGTGAGGCAACTCAAACTAAGCCAGTATGGCTTAGTTCAATACTCAGCCCGTTAGTGCTCAAAGTCGTGTCGTGTTGACAACAGCTCCCGAAATTTTAATTAAAAATGACGTTTTATGCAGTGAACGGATGTCAATACATCAGAGAAACACAAGAAACATAGTAACATTACATTTCACGAGTAACTAATGCTTTTGAACTTATATTTTTACGTAAAACATTCATCAAAAATAAATATGAATTTAAAAAAAAAACATATTACATTATATGGAAATGTTGCCAAAGTGAAATAAAAATTCTCCCACCTTTTTTTAATTAATACTAAAACACGTCAAAAGGAATGACGACGATCCACGACTTTTTCTGCCACCAGGGCGGCGCCACTTTATAGTGAGATAAAATATTTGACAGATTTCATAGCCGGGATGATAATTTCTTAAGAAAATGTAATATTTAAGGTTTCTTTCTGTATTATTAGTTATATTTTATATTAATTACATTAGAAATGAATAAACCAAACTATAAAATATAACTAAAAGCCGTTTTTTTTTAAAAAGAGTTAAAAAGTGCAAAAAATTAAAAATCAAACCTCTGACACATTATGTTGTGTAATAATATAATATTCTAGATAATGATAAACTATCATTTAACACGAATTTCTCAATAAACTGACACTATGTTACAAAAAACTTTACCTCAGTCACAACTAGCGACATCTGGTGAGTGGAAGATTATTAGCCCTCATTAAATAGAGTGCGTAACGCAACTTGACAACTCATTACTACGAGGGCTGCCAACATTGAAAAAATGCAACGCATTGTTTTTATTTATCGACGGTTCCGTGGCGCAGTGGCTTAGCAATGAGTTGTTGCGCTGGGAGCCGCCGGTTAGAATCCCGCACGGAACAAGTATTTGTATGTCCTACAAATCATTGTCCCGGGTCTGGATGTTTGTCCTCGTGCAATTTATGTTTGTAAGCTGCTTCCACGATACAGGAGAAAATCACAGTGTGGGGGAAACGTTTTTAAAAAAAATTAAAAAATATTGTTGATGAATTTTAAGGAAACTTTTTATATGGTCTGATAATAAATGTATGTTTGGTTTTCGTTTTATGTTTCTTTCTGATCCGATCATTGCGGCTTGTGAGACAGTTAACATCAGACACAATTGAAATGAAAGCAGTTGGAAGCCCAATAAAATACAAAAATTTGTTCTTTACAGTTTTTTATAGGATACGGTGACATACGAACACGCGGTCCACCTGATGGTAAGTGGATGTTGTGACCCATATACATGTACAACTATCCTCAATAAAGAGATGCGTTGTCATCCGTGAGGACTGTGTAAAACCTACCAAAATTAAAATTTTCTTGTGTTTTTCTATATTGTAGCTTACATTGTGCATGCAGTGAGGTGCAGTACACCATTACTCGACGATTATTAAAAAAAATGTTAAAAACAAACTGAATAATAGATACTGAATACGGTCAATCGTTCGTCGAACAGTCGTGTGTCAGGCATCGGGCGGGTGTGTATCGAACTTACATTAGTCATATAATTAAACGTCTCTATACAGTTACAAAGAAAAATATGATGCAATCACATTTATATGGTTCATAGTTCATATGGTAAGATTAACTCTCGCAATTCAAACTACCAGTTAAGTGTTAATAAAAAATTAACCGAATCAGATCAGGACGTTGCAATGGTTTTTGAGAAATATTTTAATGATATTCCGATATTAACCACTAAGTCACTGAATTCTTCTCCTGCGGTCGCCGAATCATTACTTAAACAAAATGTAAATGCGTGTACAAAGAATTTTACATTTCATAAAGTATCATCAAAAGATATTGTAAAATATTTTAAAACTATTGATGTTAAGAAAACTGCGGATCTGTGGGGGATTTCCGTTAAAGTTATTGCGTCTATAATAGATACAATCGCGCCTCATTTAGCTACTATTTTTAATACTAGTATCGAATCTGGTGTGTTTCCTGATTTAATTAAGTATAGTAAAGTAATACCTTTATTTAAATCTGGTAGTACATTAGACCCCGCTAATTTTAGACCTATTTCTGTACTACCAACACTTAGTAAGATTTTTGAAAAAATTATTCTTGATCAAATGTTAAATTTCTTTAAAATAAATAATTTACTTAATAAAAATCAATTTGGTTTCACAAGGGGTCGCTCGACAACTGATGCCGGTGTTGAGCTGATTAAATACATATTTAATGCATGGGAGAATTCACAGGATGCTTTGGGTATATTTTGTGACCTATCCAAAGCCTTCGATTGTGTTCACCATGAAACATTAATTAGGAAACTTCAACACTACGGTGTAAGAAGTGATGCTCTTAAATTATTTATTTCATATTTAAGTAAGAGAACGCAAAAAGTTGTCATTAACAGTATGAGTTCTTCGGGGTCGATGGTACAGATGGGCGTGCCTCAAGGCTCAATTCTTTTTTTTCTAGGCCCCTTTCTGTTTCTTGTATACATTAATGACTTACCTTACATAGTAGGAGATAACCATGATATAGTATTATTTGCAGATGACACTTCTTTAATTTTCAAATTAAGTCGACAATTGCTAAAATATGACGAAGTAAATAATGCTATATCTAAATTAGTAAATTGGTTCAATGTTAATAATTTGCATTTAAATGGCACTAAAACGAAATGTATAAAATTTATGACTCCAAATGTCAAACAATTAAATACTAATGTAATTTTAAATGGGGAGAAACTGAGTCTTGCAGATACCACCATTTTTCTTGGAATCACACTAGACGCGAAGCTTCAATGGAGCCCCCATATATCAAAACTAGCAAGCAGACTTAGTTCTGCAGCATATGCCGTAAAAAAGATTAGAAGTCTAACTAGTGTTGAAACAGCTAGACTGGTTTACTTTAGCTATTGCCATAGCATAATGTCGTATGGTATTTTGCTATGGGGACACGCAGCTGACACTGAAATTATATTTGTTTTACAGAAGAGGGCCATAAGAGCAATTTATGATTTAAAGCCTAAAGAGTCGCTGCGACAAAAATTTAAGGAAATTAATGTATTAACTTTGGCCTCTCAATACATTTATGAAAATGTAATGTACGTACACAAAAATAAAAGTAGTTTTACAAAAATAAGTGATATTCATTCTGTAAATACTAGGAACAGACACAAGCTAGTAGTACCGGTTACTCGACTCCATCGAGTCAGTAATTCATTCTTGGGGCGATGTATACGCTTTTACAACAAAATTCCAGAAAATATACAAAATTTGACCTGCTCAAAGTTCAAAAACTTTATTAAACTAAGTTTGTATAAAAAGCGTTATTATAGTATTAAAGAATTTATAGATGATAATAACCCCTGGAAATGAGGTGATCGCTACCAAGCTATTTCTAATTTGTTGTGTTGTTAATTTGTGTAACATACATGATTGTAAGCTGTTATTTTAAAAAAAAAGTCCCGCTGGGTTTCTTGCTGGTTCTTCCCAGGACAGACGTTTTTTTTCGAACCAGTGGTAATTATACAAAAGAGTGACTTTCAATAAGCATTATTTATAATCTATATTGAATAAAAAAAGTTTCTGTTTCTGTTTCATAAAAGTATCTCACTTGGCTAGATAGGCAAATATCCTATTCAAAAATATTTTGAATTTAGCGGGCTACACTTCGATAATAGAATTCAAACAAACCTATTTTCACATTTGTGTGTCATACGTTACGTTGTGCCTATTAGTCCAATATAGTTTCAACTTCCCTACTTTTCGGGAAAATTTAATGTATTGGCCACATTATTTCTTCACTTGCGTGTGTTTCGTCTAGCGTAAATACAAGTTGATAACGCACACATAAATTTTTGTTCTTGACCCACTTTTGGACGTCCGCTTTGTAGGGAACTATCGTTCTAGGTGTTATTATTCTAAGATAAAAAGTAAATTTAAGTAACTAAAATATCTGATAATCAGAACATTACCAAAACACTTCATACTTATCAGGATTGCATCATAAACACAGATAAAATAACTAATATTAAAATTACAGTCCCACTCAAAGGAGTTTCAACAACGAAACAAAACAAAATACATAAAAGTTGAAGCACAACAAGCAGTGGTTATAAGACTAAATATGACTATATTAAAGTTACCTTGAATGCAGTAATATGTTCAAAATTTACAATGTAAAGATTACATCACTTATCACATTAGCGTAGTGGAACAGAAGCATGAATTCTATTTTTTTGACTACAGGCCGCTGAGATCTCTTGGTATCATTACTATTGTTCACTGCTGTAGTAGTACGACGGGGTGTTTCTTGCACACGTTTAGTGCTAGATGAACCTTGTGTTGAATTCGAATTATTTGTAATATCCGAGGTATTAAAAGCAGTATCTGACCTGGTTGGAGTGCTTGTTGTGGGATATTTTGCCATCAAAGCATCTAACTGCTCCATTGCAAGGATCTTATCATAACCATCAGGATGTTTAACATAAATAACACCATCCAAAGTCCACACATTCTTTATTCCAAAATGTTTTCAAGCTCTTTTATGTATTGATTGCCTGGTTTTAGTAAGGAACTCGGAAACAGAGATTAGCGAGCCTTTCAGTTTTGATTTAACTTTCCACACTTCCCGTTTTGTATGGTGATCACGGAAATATACTATAACAGGCCTAATGTGGTTACTTTGCTGCACACCAAGTCTATAGCAGCTGTCCAAACTAATGGCACTTATATGTGTTAAACCCAATTTATTGTGCAACAATTGTAGTATTTCATCTGTTATATTAGTCACAGACGCCTCTGGGATGCCATTAAAAACAATAGCCTTTCGACGATGCCACATGTTAATAGTATCAACATTCTTCATGCACTCATGAACCTGCTGCCGTAAAAGATTTAGCATTTTGATAACAAGTTCCTTAAAGGAGTAAAATTCTTCCTGTAGCTGTGCCAGTATTGGGATTATTGGAGTAGACGCATCCTTCAAGCGTTTCTCAAATTCGGCCATTTTCTGACTCCAACAATCTTCCAACTCTCTCTGCATATTCTCAACATCCATAACATTTGCCATTATTCAAGAATTTATACCACGAAAGTTATTTACTATGTAAACAAATGAACGTTGTCACGAATTGAGGTGATGATGAGAGGTGAATTGTGAGTATTTAACGATTTAAATTGTCATACTTATTAAACACTGAATTAAAAACAAATTACTAGTTATTATATTAGCACGAATACTAAAAATTATATTCAAAATTATATTTAGATCATAAAATATTACGAGAGCACTTTTGTAACTGTATTTTATTTAACACCTACCCGCCTAAAAAGATTATGGAGCGTATATTGGACGCCTACTTCATGCAATACCTAGACCAAAATGATCTCATCAGTGATCTCAGTACGGGTTTCACAGAAATCGATCAACTGGGGACCTTCTAGCGTATGCCACTCACATATGGGACGAAGCCCTCGAGAACAGTGGTGAAGTACTTGCCGTTTCCCTCGATGTTTCGAAGGCCTTTGACAGGGTTTGGCACGCTAGTCTATTGGGCAAGCTTTCAGCGTACGGCTTATCCCCTGGCCTGATTGTCTGGGTGAAGAACTTTCTGAGTGAACGGTCTCTCCGGGTCATCGTCGATGGCTGCTCATCGGATACTGTGGCAACTATCGCCGGTATTCTTCAGAGGTCCGTTCTCTCCACAACTCTCTTTCTCCTGCCTATAAATGATCTGCTCATTCCCGCTATCTATGGGTATGCAGACAATAGCACAGTTGTGGAGAGATACCAAACAAGTGCCCGGGCCATTCGGGATCAAATCCAGTCAGAAAGAGAGGTTATGGTAGAGCGTGTGGGTCTCACACTACAGGCAGTCTCCGAATGGGGCGACGCCAATCTTGTGAGATTTAACGCCTCCAAAACACAAGCGTGTCTTTTCACCGCTAAAAGGAGCCCGGTTAACTTGGCTCCTGCTTTCCGGAATGTATCCTTGGAGTACACTGACGGTCTTCAGTTGTTCAGAGTCAAAGCAGCCGCAAGGAAACTTGGTGTTTTGTAAGGGTGCTGCGGTACTTCACGCCGGGAGAGCTTCTTACCTTATATAAAGCGGAAGTCCGGTCGTGCATGGAGTAATGCTGTCACATATGGGCTAGTGCTGCAAAATGCCACCTGGCAAAGTTGTACTCAGTGGAGAGATGTGCTAAGAGGATCATTGGTGACCTTGATTTGGTTGAAATCAATCTTGTCAGCCTCGAGCACAAGAGCCTAGGTATTCTATAGGATGCATTTCGGTGAGTGTGCGCAGGAATTACACGCTTTAATTCCTCCCTCTCATTTCCACCATCGGACAACCAAGGTATTTGGCGGGTCTCACCCCTTTGTTATCGATATTCCACGCATTAGAACCAAACGGTTTGCTTCGTCTTTTGTAGTGCGTACAGCAAAGGAGTGGAATAACTTGCCGGCGTTTATCTTTCCATCCGAATTCCATCCGGTTTATTTATAATCTAAAAACTATAACTTTATACAATTAGTGTTCACTATAAAATTATATTCACGTTAATTATAATTATTTTTATTATAACAAATTGTGAAAAATAAAAAGCAATTACCATTTCACCAGCTTCATTAAAGCAAGGTTCCTCAGATGGTAATTATTAATGCAACATATTTTTTGAAATTGTTATTTACATTTGTCAGTGGAACAAATTTGCTTTAATAAAGTTAGTGATGATTTTAAATAAGAATAAAATTCTAGGCAAGTTTTTTTTTATTGTTACCTTTGTTATCAACACCACCTTTATAACTGGAACCGTAAGTGTTTTTTTTTTCAGACGTCCACAATTTATTCAAAATAGAAAAATACTCTTTCTACTAGAGCATTTGTACCAGGTAGACATAAAATATATTCAAATAAAAATTATGTTGAAGATTGCTGGTGCGAAAGATTTTGAATACTGGAAGTAAACTGTAAACCAACGAGTTTTGGCGGAAACTTTTAAATTGTCCCATTCGGTTATTTTTGGTCGGTCCCGCCCTCGTACTGACGTGACGTCTGACAAATTTCATACATATAAATTTTCGCGCGGTTTCGGAAAACGGGACAATTTTGTCTCCTGGGGCTTTGTTTGGGTACAACGGGACAGGTGACCGAGAAAAGGGACAGTCCCGTTCAAAACGGGACGTATGGTCACTTTACCTATAACCCTTATACTTCTTGTTGATTTTTGTATTACCTACTATAACCCTTATGTATAAATAAATATAATTACGTATGTAGAAATAAAATTGAATAAAAATAAAAACACACATGAATTTTTTTCATTCTCACCAATCATTGGGGTGAGGATAATATCTGCTAGCATATATAATAAGCAGGCTAAGTTACAAGGTGCTCAGTTCAAAAATTAGTAGGTAGATATGTTACTTTTCAATACGTGACACGTAAAATTAACAATAATCAAAAAACACTTTTCCTCTCTATATCTAATATATATAATCCTATCTATTTACATATAGTGAGTAGGTCTCTTTTTTACTCACTAGTTTCAATGCCTCGTTTTCTCATGTTAGATAAGATACCTTACGGGGCGTTCGAAATGAATGGTGTCATTTTTATTAATTAGATAATATGTGAGAATACATAATTCTAATATAATGCAACTAATATACCGAATAAAAAAAATGAAAATACATTTATCATTGTCTGCCGTGTCTATTTCCATAAAATAGTTTATTGATGTTGAAAAAATAATACTACGTTCGTACAGTAGGTGGCGTTTTGCAGATTTCGTATGCGATATATTGTAGCGAGTGTCGGCGGACTGAATGCTCAAGGTCATTCGCTAGGAGTAGCGCCTTAATAATGTACGTTAATCCCTATGATCTCGATTATAGAAAATCTTATATTCACGCGAACACTACATATTGAATAAATCTATGTTTACGGATTTTAATCGCGTTTAATTTACTTACGAGTATTTTTAATTCCCGACGTTTCGGGTGCTTTACAGCAAGCCATGGTCACGGGGGGGACTTCCCGATTCGTGTTTTAGGTCCCGATGTCATAGTTAGCCCGTCTTCAGTTTTTGAATATTAATTATTGAATATTAATAGTAAAAGTGCTAGACTAAACCTATGCATATGGTTAAAAAAATATTGTTATAGCTCTTTTTATATGGTACCGGACGTGATATAAAATCACCTGATGTAAAAAAAAAAGTTATTGACAACAAATTATTTGGACAAAGTTGAAAATCATTGCTATTCACCCCTTTTCACGGTACTGTAAGTTAATTGTACTATGCCTATAACCTTCACGTTGTTTATAGCAACTAAATGTTGCAATCCTTATTTTTAGACTTAATTTACGCACGCAATTATCAGACGCTCAACGTGGGTTCAGACCAGCAAGAACTACTGGCAGTAATCAAATCAAAAAAACAGCTGAGTAGATTACTGCCAGTACAGTAATCTACTCAACTATAGGGCTCAAATAGTGCCAGCAGTGGATAGGGGTAATCAGATGGACGCGGCTTATTTCGACTTCAAAAAGGCGTTTCATATGGTTAATAACGATGAATTGTTGAAACGATTTGCTGGTGTCGGTTTCACTCCACATGTACTAAAGTTCTTTGATATCATATAGATGAGAGATAGACAACAGTATGTACAATACGGGAAACATCTATCGGAAAGTTAATTTACTTAGTAGTGAGTGAGCCAGGGCAGGAATCTAGTGCCACTCCAGTTCATATTGATGATTAACGAAGATGCGACGTGTCTGCTATTCCAGCACGACATAAATAGAGTAATAGCTTGGACTAAGAGCGTGCCAGTATCATTCACTTATAGTACAAAACTATAAGGTTGACAGTAAGCCTATGAAAAGAGTTACAGAAGTGCGGGATCTGGTTGTTCAAATGGATGCCGAACTAAATTTTCGTATTCAGATAATAATATCTGCAAAAAGCATATAGGAGTAGGATTTGTTCTTCGCCGAATAAATAATTTCACAAATGTTAAAGCAATTGTGGTATTATACAATGCCTTGGTCGGAACTGGTACACATGAAGCTAAGTATAAGCTAACTTTGGAGACGGTACAGAATAAATTTGTGAGTAATCTGTAGGTATATGAAACCCACTTTATCCACTTTATCCCTTAATGTATCCAACCTTATTAAGTGGCGAAGCTTGCGAAGACACTTGTAGATTTCACGATTTCTGTCCGTCTGTCTGTCCCACGATTATCTCGAGAACGGTTTCGAATTTTCAAATTCTGTTTTTAGCAATCGATTACTGATCACCCAGGCATTTGAACCTCCTATTTTGTAACTGATTGCTCAAAAAAAAAAGCTCATTGCTTCGCCACTTTGCTATGCTGTTAGCTTGCTAGGTTTATTCATTATAGGAATGGTCTGATATAATGAACTTAGGGATAAGAGAGATCTTACTCTTACAAGGTAATCATAGGGAAAATATTTAATTCTGACATACTCATACATAATAAATAACATAAATATAAACATAATTGTTATCAATTAAACATGTATGTCCCGGATGGATACATAGGGAGATGACGACACAATCGCTTACCGTGCCAAACTGCGTCAGTTATCCCTGACACTTGCTCTCTGCACACTTATTTTGACAGCGAGAGATATAGATTTGTTTTTTGTCCCCTGAGTGAGATCACAATGATATCATTATACATTATTTGTTATATACCTAATTTTAAAAGATTAATACGTATAATATAGCACAGGGGGCACCAAATGGCGGACCTCGGTCCCCGTCCGGACCACCGACCTATTTTGTGCGGACTTAGAAGAACCTAAGAATATCAATGTAGAAATTTGTGGTAATTCAATTTTCTTCTGTTATAAAACACAAAAATTCGGGAAATCTTTGGCAAGAATTTTGTATAAAATTGTGTGTGTGGTATTAAACACCCAGAACTAAAACAGGCTTTGAAACTTTATACAATGTTTCGATCAACATATATTTGTGTAGCAGAGTTTTGCAAGATGAACTTCATTAAAAATATATTTCGGTCTCGTCTTACCGAAGACCATTTCCAAGATTAAATGGCAATAGCTTGCACCAACTTAATTACAAACTTCATACAGATTCCTCATATTCAGGAATGCCACTCTTCGCCTTACTATTGGGTATTTACTTTGTTATTTTTTAATTAGATGTATCCTTAAAAAATATTCTGATTTATTTTCGTTTTATTTGTTAATGGACATTTCAAATCTCGGTTGCTAGTCATCATATAGTAAACAGACCGCGACAGATTTATAGTTTTTAAACGGACCCGCAATTAAACTAACTGGTGAACCCTAATATAGCATTTAAAATAGTTACACTATCGTATTAGGATAACCTCTAAAGATAGATGTAAGTGTTGAAATAAATAAATAATACATACATACATACATAAACACTCACGCCTGTCACCCAGAGGGGTAGGCAGAGACTATGGACTTCCATTTGGCACGATCCTGACAGACCTCTCTCGCTTCCTCCACATCCATATACCTACGCATACACGCTCGTCGGTTAAAGGTACTCTTGATTTGGCCCATTTTCAATATATCGCCAATTTGGTCGATAAACTTTCGCCTAGGGCGACCCTTCCCGACTCTGCCGTTCACCTCTGCAACATAAATTTGCTTTGTCACTCTTTCCTCATTCATTCTTTCTACATGACCAAACCACCGAAGCATTCCTTTCTTAATCCTGGTCACAACATCATCTTGCAAACCACACTCTTCTCTTATTAAACAATTTCTCACTCTGTCCTTCAGATTCATCCCTAACATACTCCTTAATGACCGCATTTCTACAGCATTTATTCTACTCTCGTGCTTCTTCTGCCACACCCAACTTTCACTACCATACATTAAAGTAGGCACTAACACAGCATTGTGAATTGCCATACGTGCCTTTTTGGACACATTCTGACTTTTCACAATAGAGTGTAGAGCCCCATTCAAATTAATAAATAAATCTGTGTAATAAATCAAAAGAATATTTTCTTTCGACTAAAATTGCTTTGTAATAGCGCCATCTACTACATTCTATAGGTAAAATCATTTTATCGAACAAAAATCTGGGGGCACGGTAGTGCCCCCGTCAAGTCGAGCAAAAAAGCGGCACGGCCGTACCATCCTTTTCTCGAAGCAGTTCAGGCCATTTTCGAAACCCTATAACTTCGTTGTGGATAAAACCAGAAGCCTGAATTTTTACTAACCAAGTAGGCATTGTATGAACTCAGTATATTTCTAATTTCATTAAATTTAAACTAGTAGTTTAAGAATTATAACTAGTCAAAGTTTCTTAATTTTGTCACTCACTGACTGACCGATCATGAAAACTCTAAGGCACTTCTAGCAGACATAGAAGCTTCAAATTTGTAATACAATTATTGTTTATTATATAAATCAAGGGAAAATTAAAATATTTTGCAATTTCGGTCCAGTTTTCGAGATACACCAACTGCATAAATAACTTTGTAATCCCATATAGATATATAGGATTACAAAGTTACTTTTGCAGTGAATGAATCAGTGTACCTATATATGTATATTATAATGGAATAATAGGCGTAGATAGGTACCTAGATATAACTATCTACAAAAAGGAATGAGATGCCATCAAAAACATAACTTGTAAAAAAGCCAAGTCTCGCAACTCAGTCTCTCTACTGTAAAAAGTTGTGAGATCCATGTAATACCAAATCGGTTAATTTATTCAGTTCCTACTTAAGGGTCCTTCTGTCTTAAATTATTACGTAATTAGCTAACCTAACAAAATCTTATAGTGACTTTAAGTAAATAGATTGACTTGGCAGTCGAACTAAACAATCTAATTTAATATAATATGTATGACTTGAGAGATACATTGTGTTTTCATGCGATGGCCAAGTCAATCTATTTATTTAAAACATAAAAGATTTTTGATATTGATATGGTCTCTATAAGATTTTGTTAGGTTCGTTAATTACGTAATAATTTAAGACAGAAGGACCCTTAAGTAGGGATTGAATAAATTAACCGATTTGGTATTACATGGATCTCACAACTTTTTACGGCAGAAGGACTGAGTTGCGAGACTTGGCTTTTTTTACAAGTTATGTTTTTGATGGCATTGATTTATTCTCAAAGTGGTGCGTAACATAGTCGTTATATGGCATAAACATGAATAATTTAATACATATTCGTAATATGACATCGTGTATTGTTACGAATGAATTGGCTATGATAATTTTATTTATTTTAACCATTAAAATTTTAATCTTTAAAGCACCGCACAAAAGACCGAAATAATAGGAAACACATTTTTTTAATACTAGCAATGCTTAATAATTTCTTATATTTACGCGTACACTACACATTAAATGAATCTACCCTTACAGATTTTATCGCGTTTAATTTACTTAATGTTAATTCCCAATTTGCCGTGTAGTGGCGGTCAAGAATATCCACTACCCCATATCCTCCCGTGGGTGTCGTAAAAGGCGACAAAGGGAAACAGGCAGGAGATGGGCAGCAGCATCTTCCTGGTAACGGCATAAATACAATAAAAAAACTGCGGTTGCCAACCCGCTCGCCAAGCGTGGCAACTATGGCAATATACCCCCCCATGAGCAATGACAATAATAAACGGCCCCCAGTCCCCGGCGGCCCCGCTATTCCTGGCTACGGTGGCGACCATGGTAACGGCGGGGCAGGTGGTGCTAAGAATCTCCGGTGGAGGTTCGGTTGCCACCTTAGACGACTCGACCTGGCAACGTACAACGCACGCACCCTGAGGACTGACGAGAAGATCGTGGAGCTGGAAGAAGAGATAGACAAGTTGCGCTGGCATATTATAGGATTATCCGAAGTCCGAAGAGAGGGGGAGGACACGGTAATCCTCGAATCCGGCAACTTGCTCTATCACCGGGAGGGCGACCATCTGTCCCAAGGAGGTGTCGGATTTATCGTCCACAAGTCTCTCGTTAACGACGTTGTAAAGATCGGGAGTGTGTCGACGAGGGTTGCGTGCCTTATACTCAGAATCACCAAACGGTATTCGCTGAAGGTCATACAGGTTTCCGCACCAACCTCGGCACACCCCGATGAGGAGGTGGAGGAAATGTATGAGGATATCTCTAGAGCCATGCATTCCTCCAAAACCCAATATACGGTGTTAATGGGAGACTTCAATGCAAAACTAGGCACAAGAGAGAACGGTGAGCTGAAGGTAGGGAAATTTGGAATAGGGCAACGGAACCCAAGGGGCCAGCAGCTGGCCGACTTCATGGAGAAAGAGGAACTCTAACAGTGGTAGAGCCACGCGGCAGCTTTTGCTGTCGCACGGATGGGCCGGCTCGAACCGGGGTGGTACCACGACCTCACAGAAAACCAGCGTGAAGTAGAGGTTTACCTCTGCGTTTCGCTTGGTGAGTGCAGGTGGCCGGAGGCCCTTTTTACTGGAAATGAGGCATTCCATCTTAGTCCTCACGGGTGACAACGCATCTACATTTTCATTTTTACTAGAGGATTGATGTAGATGTCTATGGGCTGCAGCAACCACTTACCATCAGGTGGACTGTGTGCTCGTTTGTCACCCTTATAATATAAAAAAAACTCTTTATGATGAACTCTTTCTTCAAGAAGCGGCCCCACAGGAAGTGGCCCTGGTCGAGCCCCGACGGTTCGACAAAAAATGAGATTGACTTCATTATGACGACCAGACGACAACTGTTCAGTGATGTCTCAGTGATCGCGAGGGTGAAAACCGGCAGCGATCACCGAATGGTTAGAGGCACACTGAACCTAAATGTTAAGTTGGAGAGGTCTCGTCTGATGAAGTCAACGCTCCGTCCCCCTCGTGCTCTAATCCAAAGTCCCGAAACCTTTCAGCTCGAGTTACAAAACCGTTTTCAGTGCCTAGAAGACTGCAATGAAGTGGACGATATGAATGACAAGCTCGTGGAAACTGTCCATGCGGTCGGAGCTAAGTTCTGCAAGACCCGCCGCAGAAGAACACAAAAACTCTCCGATCACACTCTTAATCTCATGGCTGTTAGAAGGGAGATGAGGCTACATTCTTCAACAGATTTGACAGCATACAGGCAACTGAACAGACAGATCTCCAAATGCATGCGGCGAGACGTACGCAACTTCAATACAGCTCGTGTTGAAGAAGCGATCGAGCGGAACCAAGGCTCCAAAGTGTTTGCCAGAGATCTGTCTGCCAGAAAGAGCCAACTGTCAAAGCTGAAGACCGAATGTGGCAGCATCGTTTCCGGGGCACCTGAGATTTTGAGTGAGATTGAGAGGTTCTATGGACAGCTGTACACGTCATCGTTGGAGCCACACGCAAGTGTGAGTAACGATCCAAGAGCGAGTCTTATTCGACACTATTCCGAAGATATCCCGGACGTCAGTCTGAGCGAGATTAGAATGGCTCTCCAGCACCTTAAAAACGGCAAGGCCCCAGGCGAGGATGGAATTACAGCAGAGCTTCTGAAAGCGGGTGGAAGAACGGTACTTGAAGTCCTTCAGAAGCTCTTTAATTCCGTCCTCCATGATGGCATTACACCGGACGCGTGGAGCAGAAGTGCGGTGGTCTTGTTCTTCAAGAAAGGTGACAACGCTCTCTTGAAGAACTACAGACAGATTTCCCTTCTGAGCCGCGTCTACGTGCTGTTTTCGAGAGTCATTACGAATCGTCTCGCGCGCAGACTTGACGACTTCCAGCCTCCCGAACAAGCCGGTTTCCGAAAGGGCTTTAGCACCATAGACCACATACATACCCTAAGGCAAATTGTACAGAAGTCCGAAGAGTACAATTTGCCACTATGTCTGGCGTATGTGGACTATGAGAAAGCCTTTGATTCCGTCGAAATTTTGGGCGGTGCTGCAGTCCCTTCAGCGGAGCCAAGTTGACTGTCGGTATATCGAAGTGCTGAAGTGTTTGTACAGTAGAGCTACGATGGCTATCCGAGTACAGAACCAGAGTACGAAACCTATCCAATTGCAGAGAGGTGTAAGACAGGGTGACGTTATATCCCCGAAACTCTTCACCGCTGCATTGGAAGACGTTTTCAAGCTTCTGGACTGGAAAGGATACGGAATTAACATCAATGGCGAGTACATCACTCACCTTCGATTTGCCGACGATATAGTCCTCATGGCAGAATCGCTGGAGGAGCTAAGCACTATGCTCAATGACCTTAATAGTCTAATGAATTAGTTCTAAATTCTAATATATCCCAACGGATAGGTCTTAAGATGAACATGGACAAAACAAAGATTATGTTTAATGTCCATGTCACACCTATGCCGGTAGTTGTTGGGAGCACTAAGCTCGAAGTTGTTGACGAGTATGTTTACCTGGGACAAATAGTCCGACTAGGTAAGTCCAACTTCGACCGAGAGGTCAATCGACGGATTCAACTCGGCTGGGCAGCGTTCGGGAAGCTACGACACATCTTCTCGTCAGAAATACCTCAAAACCTTAAAACAAAATTGTACAACCAGTGCGTGTTGCCAGTGATGACTTACGGAACTGAGACGTGGTCCTTCACTGCTGGCCGTATGAGGAAGCTCAAGGTCGCTCAGCGAGCTATGGAGAGGGCTATGCTCGGAGTTTCTCTGCGTGATAAACTTAGGAATGAGGATATCCGCAGTAGAACCAGAGTTACCGACATAGCCCAACGGATTAGTAAGCTGAAGTGGCAGTGGGCCGGCCATATAGCTCGAAGAACCGACAACCGATGGGGAAAAAAGGTTCTCGAGTGGCAGCCTCGTACCGGTAGGCGAAGTGTAGGGCGTCCCCCCACAAGATGGATTGACGACCTGGTAAGACATGCAGGAAGTCGATGGATGCAGGTGGCTCGGGACCGTGCTTTGTGGCATTCCTTGGGGGAGGCCTATGTTCAGCAGTGGACTTGTGAAGGGCTGTAATGATGATGAATTCCCAACGTTTCGGGTGCTTTCCAACATCCATGTTAACGGGGGACTGGGGTGATTAACGTCCCGATGTCAGAGTTAACCCGGAGTAGCTTCAGCTTTTAATTGTTACTAATAGTCCGATCTACGCAGAATGAACTTACTATGTCTTGAAGTCTTGCAGTGGTATGCTTGGGTTTGGTTTTAATTTTATTAATTACAGGATCCCAAACAGGTGGTAGTCGTACCCGGCTGGGATTTATGCGGGAACGCGATAAAATCCGTAAGAGTTGTTTTATTCAATACTAGCAATGCATTACATTTCTAAAATTCTCTTTAACCAGTATTGGTAAGTGTAAAAATAAAAATGCATGTGATTCGAACTCACAATCTTTTGAGTTCGTGGTTCACACTCATTTAACCTAGTGTCGCATACTACACTGTATTTTATATCATTCTCTCGCAGACTTAATCCTATAGATCATAGACTTAGAATATACTTCATCATCATCATCATTACAGCCCTTCACAAGTCCACTGCTGAACATAGGCCTCCCCCAAGGAATGCCACAAAGCACGGTCCCGAGCCACCTGCATCCATCGACTTCCTGCATGTCTTACCAGGTCGTCACTCCATCTTGTGGGGGGACGCCCTACACTTCGCCTACCGGTACGAGGCTGCCACTCGAGAACCTTTCTTCCCCATCGGTTGTCGGTTCTTCGAGCTATATGGCCGGCCCACTGCCACTTCAGCTTACTAATCCGTTGGGCTATGTCGGTTACTCTGGTTCTACTGCGGATATCCCCATTCCTAAGTTTATCACGCAGAGAAACTCCGAGCATAGCCCTCTCCATAGCTCGCTGAGCGACCTTGAGCTTCCTCATACGGCCAGCAGTGAAGGACCACGTCTCAGTTCCGTAAGTCATCACTGGCAACACGCACTGGTTGTACAATTTTGTTTTAAGGTTTTGAGGTATTTCTGACGAGAAGATGTGTCGTAGCTTCCCGAACGCTGCCCAGCCGAGTTGAATCCGTCGATTGACCTCTCGGTCGAAGTTGGACTTACCTAGTCGGACTATTTGTCCCAGGTAAACATACTCGTCAACAACTTCGAGCTTAGTGCTCCCAACAACTACTGGCATAGGTGTAACATGGACATTAAACATAATCTTTGTTTTGTCCATGTTCATTTTAAGACCTATCCGTTGAGAGACACTATTGAGGTCATTGAGCATAGTGCTTAGTTCCTCCAGCGATTCTGCGTGTGGCTCCAACGATGACGTGTACAGCTGCCCATAGAACCTCTCAATCTCACTCAAAATCTCAGGTGCCCCGGAAACGATGCTGCCACACTCGGTCTTCAGCTTTGACAGTTGGATCTTTCTGGCAGACAGATCTCTGGCAAAGACTTTGGAGCCTTGGTTCCGCTCGATCGCTTCTTCAATACGAGCTGTGTTGAAGTTGCGTAAGTCTCGCCGCATGCATTTGGAGATCTGTCTGTTCAGTTGCCTGTATGCTGTCAAATCTATTGAAGAATGTAGCCTCATCTCCCGTCTAACAGCCATGAGATTAAGAGTGTGATCGGAGAGTTTTTGTGTTCTTCTGCGGCGGGTCTTGCAGAACGTAGCTCCGACCGCATGGACAGTTTCCACGAGCTTGTCATTCATATCGTCCACTTCATTGCAGTCTTCTAGGCACTGAAAACGGTTTTGTAACTCGAGCTGAAAGGTTTCGGGACTTTGGATTAGAGCACGAGGGGGACGGAGCGTTGACTTCATCAGACGAGACCTCTCCAACTTAACATTTAGGTTCAGTGTGCCTCTAACCATTCGGTGATTGCTGCCGGTTTTCACCCTCGCGATCACTGAGACATCACTGAACAGTTGTCGTCTGGTCGTCATAATGAAGTCAATCTCATTTTTTGTCGAACCGTCGGGGCTCGACCAGGTCCACTTCCTGTGGGGCCGCTTCTTGAAGAAAGAGTTCATCATAAAGAGTCCCTCTTTCTCCATGAAGTCGGCCAGCTGCTGGCCCCTTGGGTTCCGTTGCCCTATTCCAAATTTCCCTACTTTCAGCTCACCGTTCTCTCTTGTGCCTAGTTTTGCATTGAAGTCTCCCATTAACACCGTATATAGGGTTTTGGAGGAATGCATGGCTCTAGAGATATCCTCATACATTTCCTCCACCTCCTCATCGGGGTGTGCCGAAGTTGGTGCGTAAACCTGTATGACCTTCAGCGAATACCGTTTGGTGATTCTGAGTATAAGGTACGCAACCCTCGTCGACACACTCCCGATCTTTACAACGTTGTTAACGAGAGACTTGTGGACGATAAATCCGACTACCACCTGTTTGGGATCCTGTAATTAATAAAATTAAAACCAAACCCAAGCATACCACTGCAAGACTTCAAGACATAGTAAGTTCATTCTGCGTAGATCGGACTATTAGTAACAATTAAAAGCTGAAGCTACTCCGGGTTAACTCTGACATCGGGACGTTAATCACCCCAGTCCCCCGTTAACATGGATGTTGGAAAGCACCCGAAACGTTGGGAATTCATCATCATTACAGCCCTTCACAAGTCCACTGCTGAACATAGGCCTCCCCCAAGGAATGCCACAAAGCACGGTCCCGAGCCACCTGCATCCATCGACTTCCTGCATGTCTTACCAGGTCGTCACTCCATCTTGTGGGGGGACGCCCTACACTTCGCCTACCGGTACGAGGCTGCCACTCGAGAACCTTTCTTCCCCATCGGTTGTCGGTTCTTCGAGCTATATGGCCGGCCCACTGCCACTTCAGCTTACTAATCCGTTGGGCTATGTCGGTTACTCTGGTTCTACTGCGGATATCCCCATTCCTAAGTTTATCACGCAGAGAAACTCCGAGCATAGCCCTCTCCATAGCTCGCTGAGCGACCTTGAGCTTCCTCATACGGCCAGCAGTGAAGGACCACGTCTCAGTTCCGTAAGTCATCACTGGCAACACGCACTGGTTGTACAATTTTGTTTTAAGGTTTTGAGGTATTTCTGACGAGAAGATGTGTCGTAGCTTCCCGAACGCTGCCCAGCCGAGTTGAATCCGTCGATTGACCTCTCGGTCGAAGTTGGACTTACCTAGTCGGACTATTTGTCCCAGGTAAACATACTCGTCAACAACTTCGAGCTTAGTGCTCCCAACAACTACTGGCATAGGTGTAACATGGACATTAAACATAATCTTTGTTTTGTCCATGTTCATTTTAAGACCTATCCGTTGGGAAACACTATTGAGGTCATTGAGCATAGTGCTTAGTTCCTCCAGCGATTCTGCGTGTGGCTCCAACGATGACGTGTACAGCTGCCCATAGAACCTCTCAATCTCACTCAAAATCTCAGGTGCCCCGGAAACGATGCTGCCACACTCGGTCTTCAGCTTTGACAGTTGGATCTTTCTGGCAGACAGATCTCTGGCAAAGACTTTGGAGCCTTGGTTCCGCTCGATCGCTTCTTCAATACGAGCTGTGTTGAAGTTGCGTAAGTCTCGCCGCATGCATTTGGAGATCTGTCTGTTCAGTTGCCTGTATGCTGTCAAATCTGTTGAAGAATGTAGCCTCATCTCCCGTCTAACAGCCATGAGATTAAGAGTGTGATCGGAGAGTTTTTGTGTTCTTCTGCGGCGGGTCTTGCAGAACGTAGCTCCGACCGCATGGACAGTTTCCACGAGCTTGTCATTCATATCGTCCACTTCATTGCAGTCTTCTAGGCACTGAAAACGGTTTTGTAACTCGAGCTGAAAGGTTTCGGGACTTTGGATTAGAGCACGAGGGGGACGGAGCGTTGACTTCATCAGACGAGACCTCTCCAACTTAACATTTAGGTTCAGTGTGCCTCTAACCATTCGGTGATTGCTGCCGGTTTTCACCCTCGCGATCACTGAGACATCACTGAACAGTTGTCGTCTGGTCGTCATAATGAAGTCAATCTCATTTTTTGTCGAACCGTCGGGGCTCGACCAGGTCCACTTCCTGTGGGGCCGCTTCTTGAAGAAAGAGTTCATCATAAAGAGTCCCTCTTTCTCCATGAAGTCGGCCAGCTGCTGGCCCCTTGGGTTCCGTTGCCCTATTCCAAATTTCCCTACTTTCAGCTCACCGTTCTCTCTTGTGCCTAGTTTTGCATTGAAGTCTCCCATTAACACCGTATATAGGGTTTTGGAGGAATGCATGGCTCTAGAGATATCCTCATACATTTCCTCCACCTCCTCATCGGGGTGTGCCGAAGTTGGTGCGTAAACCTGTATGACCTTCAGCGAATACCGTTTGGTGATTCTGAGTATAAGGTACGCAACCCTCGTCGACACACTCCCGATCTTTACAACGTTGTTAACGAGAGACTTGTGGACGATAAATCCGACACCTCCTTGGGACAGATGGTCGCCCTCCCGGTGATAGAGCAAGTTGCCGGATTCGAGGATTACCGTGTCCTCCCCCTATCTTCGGACTTCGGATAATCCTATAATATGCCAGCGCAACTTGTCTATCTCTTCTTCCAGCTCCACGATCTTCTCGTCAGTCCTCAGGGTGCGTGCGTTGTACGTTGCCAGGTCGAGTCGTCGTAGGTGGCAACCGAACCTCCACCGGAGATTCTTAGCACCCCCTGCCCCGCCGTTACCATGGTCACCACCGTAGCCAGGAATAGCGGGGCCGCCGGGGACTGGGGGCCGTCTTTTTGTTACTCTCGTCATTGGGGGGTATTTGCCATAGTTGCCACGCTTGGCGAGCGGGTTGGCAACCGCAGTTTTTTTTATTGTAACTTTGGCTATTATCAGGAAGATGCTGCTGCCCATCTCCCGCCTGCTGCTGCCCATCTACCGCCAGAATATACTTATATTACGAGGGTGGATTGAAAAGTACTCGGCCTAACCAAGAAAATAAACACATACTAAATCAGTTATATTTTTATTTTTCTACATAATCACCATCAAGTTCAATACACTTTTGCCACCTCCCCTTCCAAGCATTTAGACCGTTGAAAAAAAATGATTCTTCCTTAGAGTCAAAATATGCGTCTACAGCTGCTTTGACCTCGTCGTTTGTCGAAAATCTTTGACCTCCCAAGTGCTTTTTTAGGTTAGGGAACAGAAAGAAGTCTGATGGTGCCAGATCAGGTGAATACGGCGGATGCGGTAACAGTTCAAAGCCACAGTTGTGAATTTCAGCCATTGACTGTACTGACGTGTGAACACGGGCGTTATCTTGATGAAACAGGACTTTTCTTCTGAGCATACCTCGACGTTTTTCTTTTATTTCCTCTCGTAAACGACGTAGTAAGGTGCAGTAGTAATCAGAGTTTATAGTCTGACCCCTTTCAAGATAATCAATCATAATCACACCTTTCGAGTCCCAGAATACTAAAGCCATCACCTTATTTGCCGACAAAATCGACTTAGCCTTTTTAGGGGGTGGTGAACCAGGTCTTCTCCACTGTTTTGATTGTTGTTTTGTTTCCGGTGTACAGTAATGAACCCATGTTTCGTCCATAGTAACAAAACGATTCAAAAAATCATCTGCATCGGCTTCAAATAACTCCAAACAGTCGCGTGAAATAGTCAATCGCGTCCTTTTTTGTTCAACTGAAAGCAGTCGCGGAACCCACCTCGCAGACACCTTGTGGAAACCCAACTCGTTGACAATGATGTTTTGAGTTCGTTCATAAGAGATGCCTATAATCTCGGCTATCTCTCTAATTTTTAATCTGCGGTCTCCCATTATTAAATCAAGTACTTTTTTAATATTTTCGTCAGTAGTTGACGTCGAAGGCCTTCCAGAGCGGGGTTCATCTTTCACACTCTCTCTACCACGCTTAAATTCTGCTATCCATTTTTTGACGGATGAATATGACAGAGCACAATCGCCTAATGTACTGACCATGTCATCATGGATGGCTTTTGATGATAGCCCCTTCTTATGGAGGTACTTAATGACGGCACGCTGCTCGATTTGCTCCATTCGCGGAAATTATGTCCGATTACTTTGTTAATAAATTTATAAAATCACAACTAATTATCGCACACGTTTCGAACTTCACACAATGAACTACTCTGAACTGAACTAAATAATGTGGGTAGATTTGATTTTTAGAATTGAATGCATCTGTGTTAGGCCGAGTACTTTTCAATCCACCCTCGTATAATAGAATATACTTACGCCAGTATATTCTACGAGTAAGTCTATGTTATAGATGTATACGTTTGTCTTTTTTTGTGTCGATATTTCTTTTCACCTAATTTCAAATCATAACGATTCTAAAGAAGTTCTCACTTCAAAAAACGTTGGGTTGGCGGAAACGACTGAGGATTTCGCGAAAAGAGACCTAAAGAGCCACGGTTTCTATCTTTTTAGGAGTATGATTCAGTATATCATAAGCAATGATAAATTTGGAAAAGTAAAAAATTGGGGAACATGAATGACGCCTGCATGGTTGAATAGTTGCTCGAGTAATTTAATATTTACATTTACATTAATAACAAAAAGCATAAATATTATTAAAAAATATATATATTAAAAAAAATCAGTCATAATCAATTTAAAACAAAATTAGCACGCTTTTTTTTTTCAATAGAAAGGCTCTCCAGGACTAGGCACTTCCAATCCCGGTGTTGTGGATGAGTTCCATAATGTTAAAATTTGAGGGTTTTTTAACGAAGTAGATGTATTAGACGCAGTATATGTATCAGCAGCGGTAGATATAGTAGACGCAGATGTAATATTGCTTGGAGTAAACGATTCAAACAATTTTAGCATTTGCGTAGATGTAATTTCTGTAATCGGTACTTCAGTTTTAGTTATATTTAACAAAACGACTGTGCTCGCATTACGTGTTGTAATATTTACGTTTCCATTATCTTTGAGCTTCATTACTATTGGAGACGTAATAGTGTGGTTCTGAGTTATCGGAGTAACATTCTTAGAAATTCTATCCTTCGGATAACTTTCAGCGGCAATGTCTTTATCATTGATAATCGATGTAGTTGATTTGGATTTGTTAGGCTTTGTTTCACTTTTGACAGTTAATTTTACTGGAGTCGTATGTTTAGTTTCTATAAAGCTAATTTGTGTAGATTGTAAACCTTGATGAATGGCTTTTTTATTTTCTTTAGTAAAATTTTTGATTAATTTTACCACAACGATTGTTCTCGCACGTGTTGTAACATTTGCGTTTCCATTATCTTTGAGATTCATTACTATTGTAGACGTAATAGTTTGGTCCTGAACCGTTGGAGTAACATTTTTAGAAGTTCTATCCTTCAGATAGCTTTCAGTGACACTTACAGTATCTTTGTCATTGACGATAGAAGTAGTGGATTTGTTTGGCTTTGTTTCTTTTTTGACAGTTAATTTTACAGGCGTCCTATTTTTAGTTTTTATAAGGTTAATTTGTGTAGATTGCAAACCTTTATTAATGGCTTTTTTATCTTCTTTAATAAGATTTAACTTTTTTAGAGTGGGTTTTATAGCTTGAGTGGCGAATAATTGTGTGTTTCCTGATGTAATGTACAATTTATCTTTTATATTTAAGTGGCTCTTAATCCGTGAGTTTTTGCTTTGTTTAGTAGTGACTTTAGTTTTTATTACACGTTTCTTAAAAACATTTGGTTTTTTCATTTTATGTGTGACTTTATTTCTCACGTTTATTAGTGGGAACGAAACCGTTGGCTTTACACGCATTTCTATAATTCTCTTGATGACGCTTAGAGGCATCCAGTGACCAGGCAACCCTGCTTCAATAGGATTATTTATATAGACAACTTCGTCTTTTAAAGGATCCGGCCACATAGCATACGTTACAAAATTAGTAATGATTAGTATTTGTAGTATAAACAAAAACATGCGCACTGCAAAATATTTATAAAATATTAAAATGCAACCGAATAAAATATATAACCGTCTTTAGTACTTACTTTCTAGTTACTACGTCATATATCATTTTCATGGATTGTATACGACATATTAACGCAAGCTACATTTGTATAAAATAATAAAACTGTTTTCACTAGTGAACAAAATGTATGTGTAAGTATTTTTGTGTCTAATCAAGCATAAAAATCAATTTCACTGTCGAATGGCTTTATGATCAAATTTTACAGTAAAGATAATAATAATGATCAGGCACATGTTAAGCTTGTTGCAGGTGAAAAATTGATTTAATTACTTCTTACGAAGAGATTTAATCGTCTTTAATACAATACTATGTGATATGTGGTAAATAAATTTATTATTGTATTAAAAATGTCATTCCCGTTTGTACATACTTTGAACTTGTGATATTCCTTAATTCTCTCAAAGGGGTAAAAAATTGTGCGTGTAATGATGTACGTATACACACGTACGAAGTAAAACTTCTTCACGACATTCTCCTTTTATTTTAAACCAGCTATCCGCCCCGGCTTCGCACAGGTGATTTCTGGATCTCGATAACAGCGCTACCTATTGGGTACAAATGTGACTCTAAACTATCTAGGGACCCATTCAAACACAAAAAAAAAGAAGATTGATTTTTTGAGTTTTAGTGAGACAGCAATTGATTTTTATATATTTTAGAGATTTTACAAAAGTAGGTTAAATAATAGTAGGTATACTCATTAGGGTGGAGTAACAATGGAGATTAATTTATTTTAGTTGATTTGTAATAGCATTGTGGTAATAAGCTGTCTATTGATTAGAGAATGAAGTAAGTTAAATAATATCTTTTATGTATTATAAAGTATAATTGTTTGAGGTTCAACAGCGTTAAGGAATTTAAAAAAATACATATCAATTCGTTCATTTTTCACAGCCCAATTCAGATATATATTACTCTTAAAAATGGATTGGAATACCGTTTTGTATCTCGCTGAAGCGTAAATTTTATGTAATAATATAAAAAGGTAGAAAATTTGGCATTTCATGGTGCCCTAGAACCTCTGAAATTAAAAATAAAACATGAATTTTGCAATATTAATGCAATTTATAATCATGAAAAAAAAATACAAAAATGGCGTTTAATATTTAAAAAAAGGCTTCATCTGACGTGATGACAGCCTGGCCTTGATAAAACCATCTCGTTTTTCCTCTCCAATTACAGTACCAAAACTTCGGTTACGTACTTTATCTTACTACTTTATGTACTTAACGCCCCACGGCTTGAGTAAGAGGAAAGATATTCTCTTTCGTAAGGCTTCAGAAGAACACAAAAACTCTCCGATCACGCTCTTAATCTCATGGCTGTTAGACGGGAGATGAAGCTACATTCTTTAACGGATTTGACAGCATACAGGCAACTGAACAGATAGATCTCCAAATGCATGCGGCGGGGCTTACGCATCTTCAATACAGCTTGTATTGAAGAAGCGATCGAGCGGAACCAAGGCTCCAAAGTCTTTGTCAGAGATCTGTTTGCCAGAAAGAGCCAACGGTCAAAGCTGAGGACCGAGTGTGGCAGCATCGTTTCCGGGGCACCTGAGATTTTGAGTGAGATTGGGAGGTTCAATGGGCAGCTGTACACGTCATCCTTGGAGCCACACGCATGTGTGAGTAACGATCCAAGAGCAGGGGCGTAGCCCCGGGCTCCAGGGGCCCCGACCGTGTGTATCCAAAAATTCCAAGGACTTCTACGGGACAGGAAGGCTATCAGTATTATCTATAGAAGCAAAGGATTTAAAAAAACTGTAACGTCTTCAGCTATGAATGCCGCCGAATCGTCTTCAGCTATGTTAGTATTGTTTGGCTAGGTTAGTGTCTAGAAGTATTCATTGTAAGTAATAACTTATGATCACAATCAATATATAATCATTTTAATTCAATTCAAGTGTTTTTGTTCCTTTTATGAAATCTTTATTCTTCATTTATTTATTTATTCGTATGGCATTCTTACAATCGCTCACAATAAATTAAAATTAAATTCAAAATTATAAAGTTATTCTATCTTTTAATTGCTGAATCTATGGGATAGCGTCGTTTTCGAGAGAGAACAAGTCTGTTGGGCAGCCGTGGTACCTTGTGAGTGGGCAGTCTGTAGCTATATGCTCAACATCCTGGACAGCAGCTCCACACTCACACCCCGGTAATTCTCTCCACCCGCACATGGACATGAAGGCATTGCTTCGCCCGCATCCGGTTCTTACCCTATTCAGTTGGCACCATTCCCTTCTTGAGAGCGCAAAATCAGCAGGTTTAAGTGTAGGGTTGATGGTAACTCCCATGCTATCAGGGGGTTTTGCGTTCCATTCCTGCAACCACTAAGCAGATATGTTAAATCCGCAGGACACCAGTTCACATGCGGTCTGGTATGGTGGGTGACGTGACTTCGGACGGTGGGGTGGCGGATCAGTAAACTCCACGTGAGCTGGCAGATTGGGATTTCCGTAGACCTTTTGGGACTCTCGTAGTAGTATTTGTTGTCTTTTAAAATGGGGTGGGCTTATAAAGCTTAGCACGGGGAGCCACTGGTGGGGGGTACATTTTAAGGTTCCAGATATGCATCTCATGATCTGGTTTAGCTGGGTGTCCACATGCAGCACATGTGCACTATATGACCATACTGGTGCACAGTACTCTGCTGTTGAGTACACCAAACTGAGACCGGTTGTACGCAGCACATCGGCGCTGGCCCCCCAAGTGGTGACCGCTAGCCTGTGTAAGATGTTGTTTCTGGTCTGGAGCTTTTTAGATAATTTGTCTATGTGCGGAGCGTACGTGAGACTCCGATCGAGAGTCACGCCCAGATATCTCGGAGTGGGGTTGTAGTGCAACATGGCTCCAGCAAACTCAACAGTGGGCTCGTATGTTGCCATTTGGTTAGCCAAGTGAAACGCAGTTACTTCGGTTTTGGCAGTGTTTGGTACTAGTCTCCATTTCCTAAAGTATTTGTCTAGTATGCTTAAGTCCTCGTTAAGTATACCTTCGGATGATTTGAAGGTTTCGTGTTGGGAAGCTTGTGTTACGTTATCAGCATACATAAATTTACGACTCTGCGTTTCAGGTATATAATGTAAGTAAAGATTGAAGAGCAGCGGATCCAAATCTGAACCCTGTGGTAATCCAATGTTCAGCTTTTTGGTACGACTTTCACTGTCGCCAAGGAAAACCATGAAGTCACGGTTGCTAAGCATGCTATTTAACAGCCCCACTATTTTTCTGCATGGTACCGCTTTCATGACCTTATAGACCAATCCTTGCCGCCAATCTGTGTCGTATGCCGCTGACAGGTCTATTAAAACAGCAACCGTCTTTAATTTCTTTTCAAGCCCTGCTTCAATGTGGGTTGTAAGGGACAACATCTGGTCGGTAAAGTTGCGGCCACAACGGAAGCCAGCTTGTTCAACTGGAACCACCTTATCAATGAAAGGGCATAATGCGGTTGTAGATTAGTCTCTTCAGAAGTTTGTAGACACAGCTCAGAAGGGCGATAGGACGGTAGCTCTTAGAATCGTCTGCAGGTTTTTGGGGTTTCAGCATAGCAATAATCTTCGATCTATTGAAGTCGCGAGGCAATTGGTTACGTAACAGGATATCTGAGAAGAATTCTTTCAGCCATTTCCTGCATTTCGGGCCCAGGTGCTTTAGAAACTCATTGTAGACTCCACCGAAACCAGCAGCTTTATTAGGGGGCAATAGTTTCAAGGCGCGATCGGTTTCATCTTGGGAGAATTCTCGTGACAGCTGGTAGTCAATTGGTAGCGACACCTTGAGCTGTTTAGCGCACTGTTGTGTCGCCCGGGTATCATCTTTCCTGCCTTTAACTCGGGACACTTCAACTATTCTGTTTGCAATCGCGTTGGCTAGTGGAGCAGATCCGCCACGGGAGTTTTTTCCAGTCTTGCCCGCCAACCCATTGAGCACTCTCCAAGCTTTTCTGTTCGAAGTCTTAAAATCCATTGACTCCACGGTATCGAGCCACCTATTTCGACGCCCTTCGTCGAGAGATTTCAGAAGGTCATCACCTATTTCATAGTTACCCGTGCGCGTGTACTCATCAAATAGTTTTCAGCAAGGGATGTACGCCTTGCGGTAGCCTCAAGGAATGCTCTTTTTTGCTGTTGCTATGATAAGTTTAGTGAATCTCTTGTAGTTTTCGGCACAGGGAGGTATCCATCTGATAGCAGCATCTATGTCAGCGCTGAATTTGGACCAGTCTGCTTTGTGGAAGTTTCATCGAGGCAAAGGCACGGAGTTTGTTAAGGGGATCTTACTACCAACCTCCACAAGCACCGGTCGGTGCTGGCTGTTCGGGAAGTCTGAGAGAATTCTTCGTGTGGTTTGTAATGGGGTTCGATTGATGTCACAGGTAGTAAACGTTAAGTCTGGATTATAATCCCGTTTCCATCTTTCTGACCTGAACGATCCTCTATTCTTGGCATTAAATACCAGGTGTAGGTTGTTGTTCTTCTTTCCCATTGCACGAGGTGTTCACCATTTGTATCATACCATACCATATGTATAATTGAATGAGCAAGGTAGTATCCCGGGATAGCACCACGTTCATATAGATCCTGTTCTTCTCTAGCGTGAGTTTCTTGTAAAAGGAGTACGTCTATGTCATTTTCTAATAGAATCGTACTACTTCGCATTTAGCTTGACTAATACTTTCTATATTAAGTTGGCAGATTCAGGTAATAGGTCCAATATCTCTAGTCCGGCGGCTCTTCGAGGAGAGCTGATCGCATTGAAGCATTTCAAGTGGGTAATTAAATGATACATATTCTTTAAACGACTGTGATAGTGCTGTGAGGTTGCAAGATTATAGTGCAACAGTACAGCAGCCAGTAGTTTGTTGTTCTTTTTTTTATCGGATAAGAGTGACAAACGAGCACACAGTCCACCTGATGGTAAGTGGTTGCTGCGGCCCATAGACATCTACATCTATCCTCTATTACAAATCAAAATGTAGATGCGTTGTCACCCGTGAGCACTAAGATGGAATGCCTCATTTCCAGTAAAAAGGGCCTCCGGCCACCTGCACTCACCAAACGAAACGCAGAGGTAAACCTCTACTTCACGCTGGTATTCTGTGAGGTCGTGGTACCACCCCGGTTCGAGCCGGCCCATCCGTGCGACAGCAAAAGCTGCCGCATGGCTCTACCACTATTAAAAGTTCGTTTAGTGCCACCCAGGGTACACGTGCAGGGTGCGGGCGGCAATTCCTGCGAACGTGAAAAACTTCATCACCTTACTCTTCATTGGGGCCCCCCAACAAATTTTGATACAGGGCCCATCTAAGGTACGCTACGCCACTGTCCAAGAGCGAGTCTTATCCGACACTATTCCGAAAATATCCCGGACGTCAGTCTGAGCGAGATTAGAATGGCTCTCCAGCATCTTAAAAACGGCAAGACCCAGGGGAGGATGGAATTACAGCGGAGCTTCTGAAAGCGGGTGGAAAACCGGTACTTGAAGTCCTTCAGAAGCTCTTTAATTCCGTCCTCCATGGTGGCATTACACCGGAGGCGTGGAGCAGAAGTGCGGTGGTCTTGTTCTTCAAGAAAGATGACAACGCTCTTTTGAAGAACTACAGACTGATTTTCCTTCTGAGCCGCGTCTACGTGCTGTTTTCGAGAGTGATTTCGAATCGTCTTGCGCGCCGACTTGACGACTTCCAGCCTCCCGAACAAGCCGGTTTCCGAAAGGGCTTTAGCACCATAGACCACATACATACCCTTCGGCGAGTTGTACAGAAGTCCGAGGAGTACAATTTGCCACTGTGCCTGGCGTATGTGGACTATGAGAAAGCCTTTGATGACCGTGCTTTGTGGCATTCCTTGGGGGAGGCCTATGTTCAGCAGTGGGCTTATGAAAGGCTTTAATGATGACGATGATGAAGGCTTCAGAATATAAACTTTATTAAAGGTGACTCAGTAACTGACTATGGTTGCAAGCAATGATATCAGTATAATGGGGAGTATAGAAAATAACTTCTGATCTGGTTAACACGATTAATTGTCGTCATTATTTAAATGATGCTTTGAGAAAAATTAAGGGATCCTTTCTTGAACGAAATTGATATTCTGGTAATTCCAGAATTCGTCTTATAGCTACTACAGCAAAATTATACAAGAACTAGCATGCCAACATATTATGAAAGCAAGGTTAGAGAAAATAAAATTCCAGTGCTAATGGCAGACATCATATATATAATTTTGATGAATCGATCCAAAAATCGGACTGATTCAAGAATAATTTGATAATAATTTGAATGCAATAAATAAATATTTATTAATGTATCCAAAGATCTCGTTATTTACGGATTTTATAGAATAAGGGTGACGCAAACGAGCATTAAGTCCGCCATATGTACAATTTTGTGCATGAAAGATTAAATAAATAAAAAATACAGTCCACCTGATGGTAAGTGGATGTTCTGGCTCATAGACATCTTCATTTATCCTCGATTAATAATCAACATACAGATGCGGACCCCTGAGGACTAAGATAGAATGTTAAATCTCGTTTCCGGTAAAGAAAGTTCTCCGGTTCTCAACACTCACCATAGAACACACAGCAGCCTTAAGCTGCTATTTGACGCTAGTATTCTGTAAGAGCGTGGTCCTGCCTCGGGTGAGCCGACTCATACACGCTAGCTACAGCTAATAGAGCTGCAACGTTGATCTACCACGATAATATATGATACTTAGTAATAAAAAAAGTTGTCACTTGTCATATCTAATCTTATATATATTTCTATTAATATCAGTTTCGTAAGATAATATTTGCATGATAGATCATTCGTGAGAATGAGCATGGTCTTCTATAATAAAATCGGGAATACAGTTAATTATGGCAATAATTATAATTGTTGTAATTTTTAATTTTTAAAAAAAAGATCAATCGCCTTTATATTTTGCCTGTATAAAGGTATAATATATAGATATATATTGTCTTATTTTTACACATCTCATCACAATCTCTAAACTCTAATTGTAAAAAAAACTTAATAACTTAATTGATCTATAGAATCACGAAATATTTTTCGTCTATTTATTTCAAACAGCCCTTTCGTTCATAGCCCGACTGAGCCGGAAAGAACCAATTTGTAACCAGACGGAGCGTCGGTGAACCTGTCGGTTAGAGCTCACCGACGCTCTGCTCAGAGCGCACAAGTCGGTGCGCTATGTATGGACATGTACCCGCAGCGAGCCGTTTCTATGAAGCTTCCCCTCTGGTTGGTTTCTTACCTCATGTGATTTGGTGTAAGTAATTTAATACATTTCGATGTATTACTATTCAAAAGCTTTTGCTTTACATCAAATAGAGTACGTTAAACAGGTGTACTAATTATGATATAGCATTACTGAGCAAATAAAGCTATATCATGGTAACTCCCTACCAAGCTTAGATCAATTGTGCTCACCGATGGACCGTGGGAAGTAGCCATACGCTGGAGTTTCCCTCAGTCAAAGTACAAGTCCACGTATGCGTAGAATAAAACTAGTTGTAGCCGCAATGCTTACTAGACTAAATGTAGTTGCGCGGCTAAATCGACGTCCAAAAAAATGCCGAATTGTTCAGATTTTGCTGCAAAAAGATATCAGCCACGTCAAATTTACAAAAAGATGGCGTTACTTTTCATATTACACAAGTCATTTTAATCACATTATTGCTATTTCATTTTTTTATGGGAAATGGTGACAAACGAGCACATAGTCCACCTGATGGTAAGTGGTTGCTGTGACCCATAGACATGTACATCTATCCTCGGTTGCGAATCAAAATGCAGATGCGTTGTCAGCCGGGAGGACTAGGATGGAATACCTCTTTTCCATTAAAAAGGGTATCCGGTTCGAAACACAGCAGCATTAAGCTGCTATTTCACGCTGGTATTCTGTGAGAGCGTGGTCCTTCCCCGGTTGAGCCGACCCATTCGTGTTACAACTATACAATTGATAAAGCTGCAGCATGGCTCTACTACGTGAACGTGCTATTTACTTCTTTTTAAACAAAAATTACAGTAATAACGGTCGTGTTGTATCGGATTTGTTTACCAACACAGGCTGCTTGCCTTCATACAATATGCAGATCGGTCAAGAGAATGATGTGATTTGTCGCTGGCACTGAGTGATAGTGTTATAATGCATGGGATTAATACGGTTCCTACAGCTCCGCGATTTAAAGGCGGGTTCGCATAGATCTCGACGAGATACGCCATAAAGAACGAATAACATTTTTCGATATATCGCTTAGTTTCCGAGATATCAATACTCACAAATCGAATACTAAAACCGAATCAGCACGCACTGGACTCCACGTAGTCTTATCCGCCCTGCCCCTAGAGTAATTTTATAAAGTCGTAGGCGCGGAGGGAGAGCAGCTCCCGCATACAGTAGCAAATACGTAGGTCACTCAATAAGTTTTGAGATGCTCGAAATTTAAAAATGGAACGCACCCGTGCTGTATGTTTCTAATATGGAGTGTAGGAAGGAGGACCATCTCTGTATATGGAAAGTGTCCGTAAAAACGCGTCCAATAAGAGTGGCGCTACAGTAGCATAGGATATATTTAAAATAAAGCGCCAAAATGAATTAGATTAAGATGTTTTTCAACTTTCGCACCTTAGAAGATGGTTCTCCTTCTACATCTCCATAGTTTCTAAAAAGCAAATTTATTTAAAAATAGAACTCCATAAGCCAATGAGGGCATCCACGACTTTTTCTGCCACCAGGGCGGCGCCACTTTATAGTGAGGTAAAATATTAGACAGATTTCATAGCGGGGACGATAATTTCTTAAGAAAATGTAATTTTTAACGATTCTTTCTGTATTATTAATTATATTTTATATTAATTACATTACAAATGAATAAACCAAACTATAAATATAACTAAAAGCCGATTTTAAAAAAAAAGAGTTATAAAGTGCATAAAATTAAAAATCAAACCACTGACGCATTGTGTTGTGTATTAATACAGGGTATTTTTGGAACGTTCCCGAAAACTAAGACAGGCGACAGCACCAAGTATACCTTTGATCATGGATCACAAATAAATTCGATCCTGATGAAAAAAAATTCATATTTTTACAACATTTTATTAGATTTATTCACGCGCCATCATGTTAGTACAGCTAAATGATACGATAATTTCATAAAAAAGTCATAAAAATACTGAAACATAAAACCAGCAGTGGAATAACTGAATTTATATCAGCTGATTAAAGGTCAATGTACGCGCGAACGCAAATTCGCGCGGCCCGCAACTAGCGGGCCATACCACAATACCTAATAATTTACAACACTTGTCTAAATACCTAAATCTACTTAACCTACTATTTTGCCACTGTGCTTGTCTCCACGTAGCCACTTTAACCCGAATTTACAGGTTAAATAACCCAAATAACTGGTTCGATTCCCCGCTAATAAAAATACTTAAATGAAATGTAACCAAGGTTGGAGTCATGCGTTTTTATTCATCGTGTAGGTATGTTTATAATTCTCATGTATTCAGTTATGTACCTATTCAGATTAGTCCAGTACTAAGTTATTTAAAAAAAATAGTCATGAAACAGCTTACCGCTCTAAATCCTCCGTGGTCTTATGAGATGCGGCTCAAATTGTGCTCCATTCATTTCAAGGCAGATTTGGGCTCGGTGTTTCATCTCTTCATGCAGACGGGGCATCATCGTGTGGTCTTCGACATAGTCCGTACGTAGTTTGTCGAAAACATCCACGATCCTTTGGCGCATTTCATCAGCACTATCACACTCGCGATTAAAAACCCTTTCTTTCACATACCCCCACAGAAAGAAGTCCAACGGGGTCAGATCTGGTGTGCGAGGTGGCCAAGCGTGTGGTCCTAGTCTGCCGATCCAACGATCATCAAATAACTCATTGAGGCGCTCACGGACGAACCTCACGACATGTGGAGGGGCACCATCATGCTGGAACCATGTGCGGCGATATTCAGCCAACGATAGGTCGTCTAAAATGTCCACCAACTGTTCATTTATGAATTTCAGGTATCGCTGTCCGTTAAGTCGCTGTGGAAGAAACACTGGTCCTAATATGCGATTCTTAAATAAACCTGCCCATACGTTAACCGACCATCGGGTTTGGTGCCCGGTGTGTCGAACAGCGTGCGGGTTAACCTCGGAATACACGTGTGTATTTCTTCGGTTCCACAGGCCGTTTCTGGTAAATGTTACTCATCCGTCCAGATAATGTGCTCAATGAAACCAGGCACACATTGTTGTTGGTCTAATAACCAACGGCAGAAGATTCGCCGGCGGTCGTGATCGCCGGTAACTAACGCTTGCACTTTGTACACTTTATATGGGCCCATTCGGTTACGCTTTAACACTTTGTGAACTGTACAGTATGATACACTAGTTCCATCCCGATGCCTTAACAATTTAGCGATACTTCGTGTACCTAGGTTTGGATTCCGGCGAACGACATCTAAAATGCGCTCCTCTGAGTGAACAGCCATTTGACTTCCACCTCCTGCCGCTACCAGAGCAATGGGCCGATTTTCCAACACTCGCTGAAAAGCTGCTGTTATCAGACGAGAGTCAGCTGGATGTCGAGCGGTCGGGAATTTCTCTCGATAAATTCGCAATGCATGCGAAGCATTCCCGTGAGCTTCACCAAGACACATTATCATGTTTCCATATTCACGAGAACTATAAACGTATGCGTTAGGCATTATAAAAACAAAAGAAGAAACTTAAACTATTTTACTTAAATAATTTATTAAACAAAAAAATTGTACTGTCCCTCGCCACAGTCAACACGGAACTGTAACAAAAACTAAAATTATTAATTTATTCCGCTAAAACAAATGCGACAATGTCCTTGAAGCACTGGAACTTTCCAGACACCGTTAAAGCGTTATGTATGGTAAGACATCGCCAACGTTTATTTATTTATCACTACGACTAGTCTTCATATGGAATTTAAAAGTTATGGTTGTAATTTTTAATACAATTACACAATCAATTGTACCCTGGCGCAACAAGCAGTTCTTTACTACAAAAATTATTGCAATTAATAAACGTACCTAATTGGGTACTCAGTACTCACACAATTATAAACACTATTTCATCGTTATCTTTGTTTTTGTATAAGAAAATAGAAATGAAATGGTACTGAATAATTTAATAGTTAAACTCAATTGCAATTATGATCGACAGTTGATTATTATCAGAATTAATGTAAAAAATTATACTTACACTTTATTTTGATTGACTTTTCTTATTTAATCCGGCCAATACTTTGAATTTAAAAAGAGGTTCGTAAATTATTAAAAATGACTTGCAAGTTTTATAGTGATTGGCGCCTCTAATTCTATTGTCGCTGGCAAATTAAATTTCTGTGGAGGGAGTGTCTGCGCATGGGTACAGTCGCGTTCTAAAGTACTACGGCTAAGTAAAGCTAAAATTATTTATATCTATTGTTTTATGACTGAACTAGTGAACTAAAGGTAAATATGATAGAGGAAGGTGAATGGGGAAAATTGTGCAGTAAAGTTAAAAGTGTTGAGGAAGAATACCGAAAAACTTACCATGTGATCGACCTGATGACGGAAGCTCAAGCGAAGATGAAAGTGATGATGAAGTAGCATCCAGTAACACCAACACACCTTCAACATCTGGCTTCCATGTGACCCAAGACGACATAATGGACGGCGTGCCACCCTTAGCTTAAGTTTTCTTGTTACAAACTACTTTATATTTTACGATAGAAATAACAAATAATGCTCAAGTAAACATTATCCATTTTTAATTCCAACCTTTTCCAAAGTTCTAAGTAGCTAGTAAGGCACCTATTATGATTCTACAATAAAACAATTAATTACTTACTATAATATTATAAAACAATATCCCAATACCATGTAGTACTTTAGAACGCGACTGTAACCTCCCTCCACTCGACCTGTATCTAGCTCGGTGCGAAAAAATGTGTAACCCGGCCGGCTCGTATCGCATCACGCTGTGACGCAGTAGGTTTCAGTTTTGGCGGGAAATGTTATTAATCGTAATTTTTGAAACAGTTCCGTGTTGATTTTGTACACGCGTGTGCGAGCGACAGCTCAATCGTTTTATTTATTAAATTGTAATTACTTGTGATTACGTGTTGGTATTATTCGTGTTGTTAATAATAATAATAATATATTTATTTGCTTAAAACATGGTATGAAAAGGTTTTACAAATAATATACAATTGAACAACATGTTTTGCTACAGTTACATATAGCATGCAAAGGTTTTGTTTTGTACATTAAGGGTTATGATTAAAAAAGTCTATAATGCTGTAGAAATTATTCTTAGTTAGGTATTCTTGTAATTTAGATTTGAATAATTTAATATTTAACCTTTTTAGATCATTTGGTAACTTGTTATAAATATGTACACACATAGATAGACAACTTTTATTATATTTACTTATTCTAGGTATGTTACTTAAAATGAGCTTGTATGGATTTCACCGGTTTCGAGGATTTGCATCATTTGCCGTGTTAAATAAATATTTATGCTTCCATACGAACATGCCTATTTCATAAATATAAAGACACGGGAAGGGTAATAAGTCAAGTTTTTTAAACATCTGTTGACATGATTCAGTTGGTTTAAGCCCACATATTGCTCTGATGCATTTTTCTTGTGCACTAAATGCTCTATTTTGATCCGTGCTTTTACCCCAGATTATAAGTCCATAGCGCAGTATTGACTCCACGTATGCATGGTAGGACAGAACAGCCGTTTTTATGTTCGTAACGTTTTTTAAATGTTTAAGGGCGTATACAAACTTATTTAATCTCGTAGATACATCGTTTACTTGCAATTTCCAGTTTAAATTTTCGTCTATAGTTATTCCTAAAAATGTTTTATTTGTTACTGCTTTTATTTTTGGTATGTTAAGATTAAAATTATATTTCTTATTATTACATTTATTGAATTGTATATATACAGATTTGTCAAGATTTATTTTCAAATTGTTTATGTCAAGCCAATCAATTAAATTATCTATAGTATTATTTATGTCAGTCTCGTGGTCATTAATAGAATTACATTTTTTATTAGAGGTCACAATTATTGAAATGTCATCCGCGAATAATATGCATTTATGATTTATTACATTAACAATGTCATTTATATATAATAATATATTGTTACGTTTTTTGTTTTAATAATGCTTAACGCGTACGTTTATAGTGATTGTAAATACGGCAAATGTTAGGTATCCGAACCTAGGTACACGAAGTATCGCTAAATAAATTGTTAAGACGTCGGGATGGAACAAGTGTGTCATACTGTGCAGTGCACAAAGTGTTGAAGCGTAATCGAATGCGCCCATACAAATTGCACAAAGTGCAAGCTTTAGTTCCAGCGATCACGACCACCGACGAGTTTTCTGCCGTTGGTTATTATACCAGCAACAACGTGTGCCTGGTTCCATTGAGCACATTATCTGGACGGATGAGTAACATTTACCAGAAACGGCCTGTGGAACCGAAGAAATACACACGTGTATTCAGAGGTTAACCCGTACACTGTTCGACAAACCGGGCACCAAACCCGATGGTCGGTTAACGTATGGGCAAGTTTATTTAAGGATCGCATACTGGGACCAGTGTTTCTGCCACAGCGACTGAACGGACAGCGATACCTAAACTTTATAAATGAACAGTTGGTTGACATTTTAGACGACCTATCGTTGGCTGAATATCGCCGCACATGGTTCCAGCATGATGGTGCCCCTCCACATGTCGTGAGGTTCGTCCGTGAGCGCCTCAATGACCTATTTGATGATCGCTGGATCGGCAGACTAGGACCACACGCTTGGCCACCTCGCTCACCAGATCTGACCCCGTTGGGCTTCTTTCTGTGGGGTATGTGAAAGAAAGGGTTTTTAATCGTGAGTGTGATAGTGCTGATGAAATACACCAAAGGATCGTGGATGTTTTCGACAAACTACGTACGGACTGTGTCGAAGACCACACGAAAATGCCCCGCCTGCACCCAAATCTACCTTGAAATGAATGGAGCACAATTTGAGCCGCATCTCATAAGACCACGGAGGATTTAGAGCGGTAAGCTGTTTCATAACTATTTTTTTTAAATAACTTAGTACTGGACTAATCTGAATAGGTACATAACTGAATACATGAGAATAATAAACATACCTACACGATGAATAAAAACGCATGACTCCAACCTTGGTTACATTTCATTTAAGTATTTTTTTATTAGCGGGGAATCGAACCAGTTATTTGGGTTATTTAACCCGTAAATTCGGGTTAAAGTGGCTACGTGGAGACAAGCACAGTGGCAAAATAGTAGGTTAAGTAGATAAGTTAGGTATTTAGACAAGTGTTGTAAATTATTAGGTACTGTGGTATGGCCCGCTAGTTGCGGGCCGCGCGAATTTGCGTTCGCGCGTACATTGACCTTTAATCAGCTGATATAAATTTAGTCATTCCACTGCTGGTTTTATGTTTCAGTATTTTCATGATATTTTTTATGAAATTATCGTTTCATTTAACTGTACTAACATGATGGCGCGTGAAAAACGCTAATAAAACGTTGTAAAAAGATGAGATTTTTCATCAGGATCGAATTTATTTGTGAGCCATGATCAAAGGTATACTTGGTGCTATGGCCTGTCTTAGTTTTCGGGAGCGTTCCAAAAATACCCTGTATAATACTCTAGATAATGATAAACTGTAATTTATAATTAATTTCTCAATTAACTGACACTGTGTAACAAAAAACTTTACCTCAGTCGCAACAAGGGACATCTGGTGAGTGGAAGATTATTAGCCCTCATTGCTCAATATTAAAAAAAAACAAAGTTCTATTAATTTTTCTGCAACGCTTCCCGCGCTTTTCATCTAAAACGATGGATCTTAGCCGTGAACATTTGCGCGCTATGATATATTATGATTTTAAATTTGGTTTAACCGAACAAACCGATTCGTTGCGGCACCAATTTTCGACTACTTTTAGCTGTGGCGGCGAACAAATATTTCATGACACGCCGGGCGTGTCAAGCGTGACGCCTA
Organism: Parnassius glacialis; assembly: GCA_033319125.1. Taxonomy (NCBI): domain Eukaryota; kingdom Metazoa; phylum Arthropoda; class Insecta; order Lepidoptera; family Papilionidae; genus Parnassius; species Parnassius glacialis. Next base: position 14,846,629 of record JAVANC010000012.1, read on the forward strand.
TTGTGCCATCCGCCATGTGTAAAAGTAATGTCCTTTTTATGCTTTTTTTACTTGTTTAGACCTAATTAAGTTTATTCGACATCAAACATAAGTTACAAATGGAAGGATACTTGTTTTTAGTGGGTAATTTAGTATGTTTTTTACGCGTTTTCTTTGAAATTGAGAGAAAGTGACTTTTTTTATGAAGAGATTACAAACCTTTTGTACTATTTTTTGTTGTTATAAAAAAATCATTTAAATAAGTAGGTACAGCTAAATCACCCTGGAAACCTTGGTTTTTATTAAATTAAATTTTCACCTAATAATAACATTTGTAAATATCAAACAATGAAGAACCTAGTCAAGTTTACGGGAACGTAAAATGATTTTTTAAAAACTATTTAAAATCAATTTATTTCTAATTACAATAATTATAATTCTAATTACTTAATTAATACGTCTTGACAGAAGTCGATGTCAAAACGAAGTGGCCGCTCCCATGAGCTCTGCCTGATATCTCATGCAACCAAAAGCGCTGACTCTACAGTTACTCGATACTGCCTAATGCTTATGCAGCCCTCTCTAGGTACAAACCCTAACAACCCTATGGTCTTGTGGTTGCATAACTCCTCCCTCTCTAAGAGCGGAATTATCGGCTTCAGTGTTTTCAGCTGTTGTCCGATGATTCCGCCATCTGTTAACTAAATTACTTTTACATTTTCTTAAAACACTAAAAATTACAACAATAGGTAAAATTACATACAGTAATAAAGTAGCTAAGCTAACACCTTTAACCCTTATCACACTGTTATCACTTTGATCACTATGTTCACTGCCACTGAACTTAAGGTTTTGATTCGATAGATATGCCAGATGTTTCAGGTCGTCTAAGGCTAAGCCTTTCAGGTTAACTGTTTCAGTATCCGTCAGGTTCAGGTGATCCAGTCTCGGTAAGCTTATTACTGGTGTCACCCTATAGCCCAATTCCTTAGCAAAGTATAAGCGGTGCAACAATTTATAGTTTTCTATGAAGGTTTCACAATCCTCACTAATTTTTATAATGTATGTGCCCAAAAGTGATTCTTTGGTGATGTCATCTTGGCATTTGTTTGTTAATATTATTTTATGGTTGGCGTATATAATCCAATTCACAGGGCTGATAGACTGGATTTTGACATCCTCAAGATCAACGAACCGAGGTTCACATAGTGTAAGATTGCTTTGGAATTTCATCAGTTGTTCAGCACATGTGTTTCTAGGAAAGGATACCATATTGGAGCTCGTACACAGGAACTCATCTGCCGCTATTTCGGTGCACGGCCGAGAGACCGGTAAGTATTGTGAACCTTTCACCAAAATGTAAGGATACTTGGGAATTATTAGAGACGTTCTGTTTCTAAGTGCATCGAATACAGGTAATGGGTATAATTTGTAATAATTGTAATGAAAACTATCAGTAAGTGGAACTTCCATCAAGTACGTAATCTGGTTTCCTTTCATGTAAGCTTTTATAACAATAGTTCTTTCAATTTTAATTAAATTCTCTACATTTACAGGGTATACTAGGTTATCAACTTTGGCTATATCATTAAGTATCACTAACAGATCAGATGAATTAATAATTGATTGATGTAATACTGAAACTTTACTAAAAGCTAAAGCGGTTTCTATTTCACTAAGCTTAAGGTAAATGCTACGAAAGTTACTAATAAACATATTATACATGCCTAAAATATATGTATTATAAATTGAATTATTTTCTTTGGTAGCTATGTATTTCACTATTCGTTCAATTCTTTTTAGGCGTTCATCTAATATTAGTTCATTTTCATGTAAAGTTTCTGTACTATTTGCCAAACTATTCAGCATTTTAGAAACAACGGTGATTTTACTGTGGACATTCAATTGATTCCGCTTTAATTTAGGTATAACGGAATCGTATCTAAGAGCATCTTCGTGATCCAAATTACCGGTGATAGTTTTAATGATTGATCCTAGAGGATCTATGAGACCTCTTTTAAACCTATTGGATGGTACAAGTTGTTTAAATTTTTCAATAGTTAAATCGCAAGAATAATCGGCTTGAGTTTTCATGGCTTGGAATTCATAAACATAAGGTTTATTTATATCGACTAACCTACAAAATTCTTTAAACTTAATAGTATTTAAATCTAAATTTTCCTTAATTCCTAATAAATTTACTTCTTTGACTATAAGCCACCTGTTTGTTTGCTTAAAAGCTTGGCCTTCTTTTACAGGAAGCAGGCCCGGGTTGTTGTCAATTTTTTGAAGTTGAAGACTGCGGGTCCAAAGTATATGAGCCATAGTCAGGATGGCCATGCACCACCTGTGGAGGTTGTTTGAAATTTTTAATAGGGACCTTTGTCTCCCTTTCACCTATTTTAACAGGCACGGTATTACGTTCTACAGGGCCTTGAACAACAGCTTTCCTGTACCTAGCTTTGTCCTTACTTTTTCTAATATTGATGTCCTTTACGTACGCTATTTGCCCTTCGTTAAGTACTACATTTGCTTCTCCTCCTTTCCTTTCCCTAGCCTTTTCTTTTTGTTCAATCATTCGATCGGAAATGTACTTGTATAAATATTTAGTGCGCTTTTGATGGTCTTTTAATAGCTGTTGGGTATAGGCCCTATCGAAATCGTTATCAAAAACCTTTCCGGAATCCGTATGCCCAAAGCAGACTTCAAACGGAGTTAAACTAGTATTGGAGTGTACTGTGTGGTTATAAGCCATTATAGCGCTCGGCTTTCTAATATCTTTACAAAACTGCTTATAATTTAGTATGGCTTCGCCTGAATGCACATCGGTTGGTAATTTAACACGTAGTTTCGATCTAGGTGGCAAAATAAAAATGTGATTTTCAAAATTATGTACAATAGGAATATTTGTGGATTTTGTTGAAAGTATATGACGCTTTAAATCGATGACAGCCTCTAATTGTTTTAATAGGTCATTACCTATGAGGCCATCATAACCCGAATCTACATTATATATGTAGAACTTGTGATATTCAGGGCTTTTAAATGTGGGTGGTAGCGGAATAACTATGACCTGATTATGGCTACTTGTAGCATGTGTACTGAAAACCTCGAAGGGTTCGTTAAAAATATCGTTTTGAAAATATTGGTATGCCTTGCTTCGGCTTATAAATGAATGCGTGCTACCGGTATCCAACATGAATTTTGAATCTAACTCCGGGATATATATATATAGGGTAATTTTAAATTTGTGTCATTATTTAGTTCTATTGTTTCACGGTTTTTGTCTTTATCGTCTACGTTCACTTGCATCGAATTTGTGTCATCATCAGAACCTAATGCGTTCAGTTTGATACGGGATAGTGCGTGAGCGTTGCTTGAAGCGGTTATGTGAAAATTTTCAATATTTTCCGTCGTCTTAATATTTGTATCTGCCGTGTTGGTTTCAGTTTCCGGGTTTACAGTCTTTTCTGATTGATATTCGGTGTTATAGTAAGGATCGTCGTTAGGATATTGATCGAAATAATTTGCATTTTCGTAGCAATACATATCATCATTATAATAATTTTCATTTAACTCTAATTCGTTTAACCTAAAACCTTGCTGCGGTCGTGCTACAGGTGCTGTGCGCATCGACACATCTGTGTTAATTCGCGGTTGGTTATGCTGAGATATATTACTATCGTTGTTATATCGCTGCTGCATACCGAACTGTTGAGGACTCATTGAAGGTAAAGGCTGAAGGCCTACAGGTCTATAGCCAAATTGGGGTGGACGATATCCGAATTGCATTTGATTGTTATTAGGTTGTGGTGGTCGATAATAATTTCCTAAACTGTTAAATTGTCGCTGCTGACCTTGAGTCGGTAGCGGCATCTGCACCTGCTTATTCGGTGGAATGCCAAAATTATACCTAGGTGGTTGGTTCATTTGCTTAGGCTTAAAACTATAAGACTGATGAGGTGGAGTGTTATTATTACCGAATTTAAATGATGGCGAATTGTTATGCGATTGCGAATGAGATGTGAGATTGGATCCAGACATTTTGTTTCTCATTTGGTACTGACTATGGAAGTTAACTTCTTCTAATACCGTACAGAGCGCATCTTCTAATGAATTTGGGGCATTGAGACGCACTACTCTAACTAAATGTTCCGGTAAATTATACAGGAAAACGTTTAATGACGTATTTTCATAGATAGCCTTTTTACTATTGCGCATATTTGAGTCCGACAACCGGTTAACTTTACCTATTAAAATTGATCTCATAGATTGAATTCGACAACAAAAATTTAAATAACTTTCTCCGGGTTTAATTCTTAAGGTCTCAAGTTCGATATTTAAACACTCTTCACTTCGTGAATCTCCAAAATGCTGAATTAATAACTGCTTAAACTCATCCCACGTTGTAATATCATCGCGCTCACCGATTAATGCAGCTGCATCACCGATAAGGCGGCTTGTTATTGTATTCATCACGTACAAATTCTGTTGCGTTAAGCCATTAAATTTAGTTAAAACATATTCACACATTCTTAAAAATAGATTTAAGTGGCGTTTGTCACCATTAAACAAAGGAATGATTTTAATCATTTCACCAGGGATAAGTGTAATAGTCTCCATAATTATGTATATTTTTTTACACGCAAACAATATAAAAAGAATATAAAATAAATGTAACTAAATGTCACATAAAATATTAAGGAATAAAATGTATATGATTAATAAAAATATTTCTTTGTAAAATTATGATTTCTTGTATATGGTACTTATTAAAATAGGTAAAACTTAAATTATATACCAATTTTTTTTAAAACTATTTAACCAGAATACGTTAAAATGAGAGAAGTTCGATCTCAAGATAACAGAACGCCGAGGTAGTGGAAAGGATGGTGAAAAGTTCTACTCACCAGCCACCAGCTGCTCTCATGGTTCAGGATCAGCTCCGCTTCCTTGACGAATTTGATTTGGTTCGAGGATCGTCTCGGTTTTTTCCTCGCGCCGCGGACCTCCGATTCCGACAGATTTTTATATCGAATTCGCGAAGGACGCAACACTGCCGAAGTGTGACGATCCTACCGGCTGCGCCAGTCAAGTTTACGGGAACGTAAAATGATTTTTTAAAAACTATTTAAAATCTATTTGTTTCTAATTACAATAATTATAATTCTAATTACTTAATTAATACGTCTTGACAGAAGTCGATGTCAAAACGAAGTGGCCGCTCCCATGAGCTCTGCCTGATATCTCATGCAACCAAAAGCGCTGACTCTACAGTTACTCGATACTGCCTAATGCTTATGCAGCCCTCTCTAGGTACAAACCCTAACAACCCTATGGTGTTGTGGTTGCATAACTACCTTAATTTGAAAAAAAAAATAAGGTACATCATTCATTGATATTTACAAATGGTAAATATTATTTAATGTTATACAAATGTAAAAGTAAAGTCGATCTGAAAACGTCTAATTAGTAAGAATAGCAAAACAAGTGTTTTCAAAAGGAAAAAAACGCCGGTGCTATACGGCGGCGAATTGACAAAAGACTATTTATTAGCGAACTTTTTATGCATGAACGGTTTCAAACTGTTTCAAGCAAAAATAAACCTTATACCATATCACAAGACCACATGGTACTTCGTAGATCCATTCGGCCAAATTATGGTGATAAGTCGGCACTTCAACCATTTTAAGCAAAAGAGATAAAGGCATTGTTTTTTTTAACAGGGGAGTTGTTTTCTAGAAACTTGTTTACAACTTGAGTTTGTGAGCGATCGCAATGAGTGCTATTATTTGTTTATTTGTTTCTTATTAGAGTATTTTTCCACAACATGTTTTAAAAACCTATATAGTAAAAACGGTACCATGTACCGTTTTTAAAAGGTTGTAAACTCCTAAAAATTTAAATTTTTCAAAATATCCAAAAACGAAGCCGCAGGCATGAACTACTTGCAAAATAATGAATATTTTGTTCTGGATAAATTTTCCAAAAAAGCAATTTGAGCGAGTAATGTGATTTTTAAAAAGACACGCCTCGCGTGTCATACGCCACACACAAAAGTATTTGATGGCACGCCTACCCTAAGTTTACAGCGGTTACAATCAGCATTAGGGGACTCAGCTCCATCACGCGCAACAATTTTTAGGTGGTTTGCTGAATTCAAAATGGGTAAAAGTAATCTTAAAGATGACCAAAGAACCGGGGCCCCGCAAACAGCAGTAACGGCAGAAAATGTATGGGCTACTGAAATGTTGGTGCGAGAAGACCCACCAATCACATATGCGGACATCGAAAAGATTGTAGGCATTAGTTCGGGAAGCATTCATACCATCCTACATCAGCTTTTAAAACTTGATCCCTCGATTGCTCTCCAATAGCGAAAAACAGACTCGTGTGGATTGGTGCCATGAAATGCGTCTACATTTTGAAAACGGGACATCTAGGCGTGTTTCAGAAATCGTTACTGGTGACGAGACATGGATCTATCAATATGATCAGGAAAATAAAAGACAATCATCGGTATGGGTCTACTCGGAAGGACAGTTACCGACAAAACTGTAAAGATCTCGCAACTTTGGCAAAAAAATGGTGGCTAATTTTTTTTCGCGGAGCGGACATTTGTCGACGTCAATGCTGGAAAATTGTAGGTCAGTCAACTCTGAATGGTATACTACAGTTGCATTACTCAAAGCTTTTCAAGCTGTGTGGGAGAGAAGACCAAAGACCAGGCTTCGGGGAATCATGCTGCATCACGATAACGCCTCTTCACATACCTCCCTTAGAACAAAAGCATTTATTGAGGAATCTGGTGTTGAAACGACGACTGGTTTGACGGCTCCGTGGCGCAATGGCTTAGCAATCAGTTGTTGCGTTGGGGGCCGCGGGTTCGAATCCCGCACGGAACAAGTATTTGTATGGCCTACAAATAATTGTTCCGGGTCTGGATGTTTGTCCTTGTGCAATTTATGTTTGTAAACTGCCTCCACGACACAGGAGAAAATCCTAGTGTGGGGGTAACGTTTTTTAAAAAAAAGAAAAAAACTCTAAGTCACCCACCCTTTTTTTTATTTTGCGGATGGAAAATCATCAAATGACGCCTTTCGCTCTGGGTGGAGCGGAAGGGAGTGTCAGACTTTTACTGACTAAAAACCATCCGTGTTCCTTCAGTGCCCTTACGTTCCGGAGCCGCGGTATCTCTTTCGAACAGCCCGCAGCCCCGGCAGACGTCGGCCCTTGCGGGCCCCTTCACACTGCTGACAGCTCTTTGAGGCGCGCGTGGAACAAAACGCGCCGTCGACACGGCCTGTCGTCGTTAGATGGACGGACGGCGAGCTACCCATTGCTCGCCGTCCACAGGCCCGCGCCTACGGTGGCCGGGGGCCACGACGTAGCCCCCGACGCCCGGGGCGTCTCCCGCGGCGGCCGGGAAGGAAAGCTGCTGCTCTCTCCTTCTCCCGCTCCGCCACCTCCTTCGCTAGCATCACTGCTTCGCAGAAGGTGGTGGCGGCATCCCATTCCGTCTCGCTCCGGACCATGGCTTCGACCAGGGCCGGACGCGAGAGGTCGCCGCCGCCTATCGCCGCTACGAGGACACGGCCCGATTCGGTGCAGGAACCTCCCGAACACACCGTGTCCGGTGAGGACCTGCGTCAGGCGGAAGGTGAGGACGCCGTGGCGTCTCTCAAGCCACTCCTCAAAGAGGGGTCTTATCGCCGCTATAGTGGCGTGCCCAGCACGGGGTTGCGACAGTCGCTCTCTCCATGTCGCCATGAGATCATGCCGGAAGTCTGTCCGCTGCACGACAACTTGCCGCGGCAGCGGGGTTTCCCCCCGAAGTCACCCACCCTACAGCCCTGACTTAGCTCCTTGTGATTTCTTTTTGTTCCCAAGAATAAAAGAAAAAATAAAAGGCAAGTTTTTTTCAAGCGCCGAAGAAGCTGTCAGAACAAGACTGGCAAAAGTGTTTTCAGAGTTGGTTTAATAGGCGAATGGAACTTCGTATAGAGCATGATGGAGAATATTTTGAAAAGATGTAAAAAAAAATATTAATAGTATCTAGAATACTTTTTGTATATATCAAAACTTATTGAGTGACCTACGTAGCAGGCAAGTGTGGAACCGAAGCGCCTGTGGCTGGCCAATAAACATAGGTGTCTACGACTTGCTACGCAAAGGCGAAGGGGCTGCACTCTCCGCATCGCTGAAACCGTTGCAGTAGTGAATTTGGGTCAATATTCTTGTGTAAAAAAAGTTATTTTTGAATATCGATACCTTGGAAACTATTATTCTAACTTTTCCGCGTATCTCGTCGAGATTTATGTGAATGAAATTGTTAGTATATTGTTTTGTTAAGAGTTTCGTAATGGCCGACGATTATTTTTGTATACGCAGATTTCCCCCCATAAAAATGACAGACAGTTCTGTATCGGGAAAAAACGCTACGGCTACTCCTCTCCGGTCCACCGGTGGCCCGTGTTGCTCATTGCTACCAGGTACCATCATTAATATAAAATAAGAACAGGAAAGGGCCAGGAACTGTATGCGTTCTATTATTTAATATTTTTTAGATTTTTCCGGACCGATTCGACTTGGGGCCTTCAAGAAAAAAATGCAATTGAAGCCATGAATGCGGATCTGAGCCGTGTCTGTAAATGGTCTGCATCCTTTGGACTATTAGTTAATCCCACGAAATCGCAGGCCATCATTATAGGCAGCAGGCATTTGCGCAATAAATTAGAATTTACATCATTACCTCACGTTTGCTTTAACGGCGTTCCTATAGCCTTTGCCGGTACTGTGAAAAACTTACGCGTCATATTTGATCACCATTTATCATGGTCCGCGCACATTGCTGATGTTAGTCGTAAGATCTACTTTTCCTTGCATTCATTTAAATGTCTTCAAAATGTCTTACCCCTAAAAGCTAAAATATCACTCGTGCTCACTCTTATCCTACCACTGCTTGATTATGCTGACGCCTGTTATTTGGATGCTACAGAGGAGCTCCTTAACAAACTGGAGCGCTTGCAAAACCAGTGTATTCGTTTTATATTTGGGCTCAAAAAATTTGACCGAATATCTCAGTTCCGCAAGCAACTCAAGTGGCTCCCAATTCGACTTCGTAGGAACACTCGATTGTTATGTCTCCTCTATAACATCCTTCATAATCCATCTTCTCCCTCATATCTCAGAAGCCGATTTTCCTTCACCCATTCCCCGGATAAACCATGCCGATCCCTTGTTAAAAGTCTTCTTAAGTTTTCCGCCCATAATTCCGGTTTTTACTCCCACTCCCTTTCTGTCCACGCGGTAAGGCTGTGGAACTCACTATCGCCTAATATAAGAAATTCTGAAACATTATTAGTATTTAAAAAACGTGTTAGAGATAATTTCTTTGCATCCTGTTAATTAATATATATTATTTTATTATTATTAGGTTATATATATATCGCTATTGTATGTATTATTTTTATATATGGTATTATTTTATTTTTATTTATAGTATAATTTAATATAACTTACGTATGTTTTTTTTTGTATATTATTTAAAGTAGTATTAGTATTGTACGCGCTAAGTTTGCCTTTTTTAAATATATTTTCCTTTGTGGGTCTACTGGAAGATATTTCAGCAAATTATGGAATAAGTAGAACCTTTGTACAAACTCACTAGATGAATGTTTCTGTATCTTGTTGTGTATACATAAATAAATTAAAAAATATATATATATTTTTTTAAAAGCCACGCAACGCACCTGCAATTTCCCTGGTGTTGCAGTAGTTCATAGGCGGCGGTAGTCACTTACTATCAGGTGAACCGCATGCTCATATGCCCCCTTATATAGGTACAAAAAGTTTAAGTTTTACGGTTTTTGTCACAGTTGCGAAATGATTTTAACCTGTAAACGATTCTCATCCAAGTTACGGAATGACAGTGCTAGAAAAATTATGAGACACATATTATAAGTAATTTTTTAGTACCACGCAATAATCACTTCATTCAACAGTAAAAAAATCCGGATGTGAGTGTCGATGGTGATAGAAATGAAAGAAACAGTTAAAATGTACAATTTATATTTTAATGACGATCTAATATTCTGCTTATTAAATAATATTAAACTAATTATCCCACTTTTTGGACACGTCCACGTATTCGCCGTCTGGTGAGTCGTAATTCTTGATAGGAGGTGTGGCAACGGGTCCGCTTATCGTGTACGGAATCAACTGCAAATCGGGCTGTGAACAATAAAATTGGATGTATAGTCGAATAACCTTAATGAGTGTACGGCACGCTGTGTAGTGGCGACGTAAGAAATATGGGGCTTAATCCCGTGGGCGTGGTAAGAGTCGACAGAGAGAAATTGAAACAGGAGATGAGCGGCAGCATTTTCCTAATAACAACTGAAAATAAAAAAAAACTGAAAGTTGGAAGAAGGATACTATAAAAGGCAATCTATGGGGGAGGCCAATGTTTAGCAGTGGATTTTTTCGAATCGATTGATTGCGGTATAACAACTATCTCGATTACGTTTAACGGAAAATACAACAGCAGCGTCAAAAGTGCGAGACGTCTGGTACTGTGGTCGTCTATCTATCCACCTGCCCAGCATTAAGGAAAATACTCCTTATAACAGGACAGGCCCATTTCCAGCAGTGTACTTTTACGGACTGATGATGAAGAAGAAAAATGTGCAAGTAGTAGAAACATTCAGTGGCTTCCCACATGATAGATGAAGAGATTAAAAAATAGATTGAGTTAAACAATTGATATTTTCAAAAGTTATCGTGTTTACAAGCCTTGGGGTCATGATAAATCCACACCATAAGCCACTAAAACCCCTTTTTCATTTAAAAAAAGCAATTAATCGATTTAAAAAAATATAAATAAGTTCAACAATTATTTATGTTTCTAACAATGTGCTTTTTATATCATTTATATGTATAATATGATTGCTAGATACGATTTTATTCGATAAAACGTTGGAATCTTAATTTTTAGGCAATAGTAGAACATACCTTGCGCTTTCGCTTAAGGCATGCAATAATATATTGAATTATTATTCTAAGAACTAGCGACCCGCCTCAGCTTTGCTTGGCTAGAATCTATTAATGTGGCGCTACTTAGATTTAAGGTAATCAGGGGGCATCCCTAAAAGGCGATCTATGGGAGAGGCTTATGTCCGGGCGGTTGACTTTTTATAAGCTTTAATGAATGAATATTTGAATGCTTATTGATGCTTCATAACATGTATAGTATAGAAGCAATGGTAGAATTATCTTGCATCGATTTCAGGGTCCTGTACCCGAAGAGTAACCAACGGGATCATATTACTAAGCCTCCGCTGCCCGTTCGTCCTTCTGTCAGTGGGCTGTATCTCATGATCCGTAATAGGTAGATAGTTGAAATTTTCACAGAATGTGTATTTCTGTTGCCGCTATAACAAATAATAAAAAATATAAAATTAAAAATTGAAGAGATAGATAGATAGATAGATCCCATGATAGGAACGTATTTTACGATGGTACGGAACCCTACATGCGCCAGCCCCACTCGCACTTAGCCGATTATTTAATAGTTAATTCCAACTTAGTACTGAATTACAGTGTAGTGGCGGAATAAGAATATCTCTATCTATTCATTACCCCATATCATCCCGAGGGTGTCGTAAGAGGCGACAGAGGGAAACAAATCAGGCGATGGCCAGCAGCGTCTCCCTAATAACGACTAAAAATAGATAAAATGCGGTTGCAAACCCGCCTGCCAAGCGTGGCAACTATGGCAAATATTCCTCCCTATGAGGCAATCTATGAGGGAGAACTACGTTCAGCAGTGGGCTTTGAGGCTGTAACAGTAATGATACTGAAGTAAACATCTAAAATAAATAATCAACCTGTACAAGACCACTGGGGCTACTTATCGCGCAATTAACCTTTCAACAAGTTAAACAGAAGATGGCCAATTATTAATATTAATATTACACACACACACACACACACACATCTTTTTGAAAATATTAGAATTGGACTCTACATGTTGTGGAGATATGTAGAACAATCGGGAAGTTAATAAAATTGTTAGAAAATACTATTCCCAATCTAACCATTATAGCCTCATCGTACAACTCTTCGGATTCTTCATAAAGCATGTCAAGTGCACGCCTTTGCGCTGCCATGATTCTGTCAATCTGTGCAACATTCGCTATATGCTCCTCCCGCTTGTAACGAGCCCAGTCCTTCTGCAATAATGCTCGAGCCTCCACTTCTTCTGCAGAAAGCTGAACAGGAGGTCTTTTTCTTTTTCTGGAATAAAATTCACATATTATTAATTTACCTTATCATATTATTATGTAGAATATAGCAACAAACCTTATATTCATATGCCTTGCTTTTTTAAAATGCCAAGTTCTGACAAATGATCGAATGAAGATAATGCATTACCAGTGCAAGGCAAAGTAAGTATTGGACTATGTCCGCAGTAATACAAATCTAATGCAGTCTTACAAACGTCTATACATAGTTGTGGACTTACAAATGCTGATGATGATATAAATAAAATCATTTAAATATATTTGCTTAGAAGTCACGCTCAAATAATTAACAAAAGTATAAATTGTAAAAAAAGTCCTGAAACATCCCTCCGGTATCAGAGCACTCCTTTTATTTCTAAGCGAATAAATAAAAAACGAACAAGTAGATTAGATTAAATTAAGTGATAAACAAAAACTGATAAGAAAGTATATAATGTAAAAAAAAAATATCTAACAGCAACTGAATGTAGGTTGTGGCTTGTAAACAATGAATAGATTAGAATACTTAACAAGACATTCTATTTAAGTCATTGCGGTAACAATATCTCCTATTTTGATTTATTGGTTTCAGCCCTCAGATATAACAAGTGATAAATTTTATTTTTTCAACTGACTTCAATTCAAAAAATTCAAAATTATTAAAGATAACTAAACAACTACTGGTCAGACCTTGATTAAATTTATATGGGACCACATAAGAAGCACCAGCTTTCAAATAAAAAGAGCATAATCAAAATCGGTTCACCTAGGAAAAAGTTATGAGGTAACAAACATAAAAAACCATACATTCGAATTGAGTACTTCCTCCTTTTTGAAGTCGGTTAAAACAAATCTGTACCTTCTCTATTTGAAGTTAGTTGCAAATTTCCGGGGGGGCACTTACCCAAAAAATTGACTATTGTACTCTTTATTGTACACCAAGAAAAAATAAAAACATCAAAAATAAAAAATAAACAACTATTGAGAGAAATACAAAGGGTGGTCTTATTGCTACATAGCAATCTCTTCCAGAGAACCCAGAAGAAGAAATAAATAAAAATAAGAAAAAGAACAATGGGTAGGGTGCACTAAAATAAAAAAAATAAAAAAAAATAAAAACAAAAATAAAATAAAGATACAAACTTATGCAGTAAAAAGACAACATTCTTCAGATAGATCAATGACCATAATTAAGCGGAGGAAGTGAGAGGGGTTAGAGAGACAAATAGTATTCTTTAATCTGAATGTGAAGGTGACTGATCCACAATGTTCTATATACGAAAAATGGATTTAATTATCTAATTTTTTTATTTATTTATACATTTTTTTCAGCCTATATTAAAAAATTTACAAAAAGCAAACTTAATGTCTTTAAAACATCTCCCAGATGACTCAACATTCCCAAACAATATGTTATAATAATGTTACCAAATATGTTATAATATGTCATATATGTTGCAACCTATACAACAATTACACACATATATACTTATATACATATATGTTTAGTTTCTCTATTGCATTTTATAATTTATTTCTTCTAAATGTAAAATTTTTCAATATTTAATTTTTTGGCCATGTTTTATATAATACAAAAATAAAATCATTCTGACCATAAGTACAAGTCACTTCTGAATGTGATCTGATTTTAATTGAAAATTTAAGAAATTATCACCAAACAAAACTGACTCAACCCCTACGAGTTGGAAAAATTGGGGAATAACATTTTGAATGTTACTTTGAAATATACTTTGACTGTGACTTTCAGCTTGTGTCACTCGAAATAGTCATAAAATTAAACTTAAAACAAGTATAAACCTACAAATAAAACCAAGAACAATAAAAATTACCCACATAATTTAATAGTTTCTGAAGTTGGGCTTTTAATTCTGCAATACACTTTGTCATAACACCAACTTTAAAACCTATAAATTATTTTTCTGAAGACAAGTTGTTATTAACTAACTAACTTTTTCTTTAGTCTAATTGAATAAAGTTTCACTTCATTCAGCTTCTATATATGTCAGAGGTTTCACAACACAGAGTATATATGAATCTGATTTTTATTATGTAATGTTTTATTTGTTTTCAGTACCCTACCCAACTCATTACTTTACTGCAGACATTTTTATTTCATGATTAGTTGATTAAAAATATTTAAATAATATAAATTACTATGTGTGTAATGTACTAACAGTGGTAGAGCCAGGCGGCAGCTTTTGCTGTCACATGGATGGGCCGGCTCGAACCAGGGTGGTACCACAACCTCACAGAATACCAGCGTGAAGTAGAGGTTTACCTCTGTGTTTCGCTTGGTGAGTGCAGGTGGCCGGAGGCCCTTTTTACTGGTAATGAGGCATTCCATCCTAGTCCTCACGGGTGAAAACGTATCTGCATTTTGATCTGTAACAGAGGATAGATGCAGATGTCTATGGGCCGCAGCAACCACTTACCATCAGGTGGAATGTGTGCTCGTTTTTCACCCTCATCCTATAAAAAAAAAATGTAGTGTCAGCATAAGAATATCTACTACCCTACCATATTCTACTGTAGGGGTCATAAGAAGCAACAGAGTAAAAAGCATCCCTATGAGAGAAAATATGGGGCAGGCCTATGTTCAGTGGACTTACTGCTGCTGTAATCTATACAAATAAATAAAATTGAAGTGTCTGTTTGTAAGATTAAAATAACAGCTTTTTACTGAATGCTAATGAAAGTATATATGGTAATAATACCAAAAAACAATTTTTAAAATTTATGTCTATCTGTCTGTTTATTCCAGCTAATCTCTAGGCTAGACCGATTTTGAATGGACTTTCACTAGCAGATAGCTGATATTATAAGAAGTAACTTAGGATACTTTCATTTTAGAAAAAGAATTAGGGTTCCGCACAAAAAATTAAAACCCATAAAATGCGGTGAGTAAGTAAGTGACAGCTAGTAATTGAATAAATTTACTTTGTGAAAAGGTGTTTAGCCATTACTCCAGTGCAACTTAATATGTCTTTTTTACAAATCCAATACATAATCTATTGTTGAAAGACTAATAGTTTTACTATTTATATCCCAACTTAATTGTAACTATTACATCCAAAATTATTTGGCACTTAATGTTCTAGTCTAAGCATGCTATACATCTAGCTATTCCTAGAAGTTAGGAGAATTTTAATATCAAATGATATTGCTCATAAATTGTTACCGGTAAAATGTAACCCAAGAACTTACGTAAGTGCAAACTTACTACTTTCTACAAGAAAGTATAGTAATTTTCACTAGTGGAGGCAAAGATCCATTTTCACTTAAATATGAATTTAAAACTAACATAACGTTACCCCATCTGATCAATGAGGTGCAATGGGGCCTCTACTTCGTCAATTGGCTTAAGTTGCCTTGCATTCTTTTCAAGTCTTCTTATTTGTTTTTCTAATTTCTTGCGACGTCTATCCTCACGAGCTTTGATAATAGCTGGGTCCATTTTCTTCTTTTTCTTGAGTGGCTCAGCCCTAACAACCAATAAATACATTTTTGAATACAATTACTAGAGGCCCATTTAAATTAAATACAAGTAAATTAATAAAACCGTGTAGTAGCAGTGAAAGAATATACACTACCCCATATTGTCCTGTGGTTGTCGTAATAGGCGACAGAGGGAAACTGAAATATGGCATAATGGACAGCAGCATCTTCCTGATAACAACTCAAAACAATAAAAAAATGTGGTTGCCAACCCGCATGCCAAGCATGGCAACTATGGGAAAATCCCCTCTATGAGGTAATCTACAGGACAGGCCTACATTCACCGGATGACTTTTATAGGTTGTAATGGACGGAAATTTATAATAAAACATTTTACCAAAAATATAAGTATCTGCCTAAACGACTCTTACCATAGTTGATCGGTTATTCTAAATTGCAAAGCTGCAGCAGTAAAAATATTTCTGGTGTTTATCCCAATCGTAGATGAAGAAGATATTGCTAATCTGAAAATTACCACTTATTAGGAGAAAAATTTAAAAAATCACAGCTGAGAGGTTATGTATGTGATTTTTAAAATAAGCAAACCTTGAAAACTGTTTCACAACAGATAAACTAAACATTTTATTAGATATATAGATATATTGGTAATTTACTGTATTATATTTATAACTGTAATTTTTATTATTATTTTTACATTTATTTCAAGAAACCCTCAGAAATGATAAATGACATAAGAGTTGACATTGACAAACAAATTGACAGCTTTGAGCATATTTTCTCATAGATATAAGAAAAATAGTACTTTTCTTATATCAATGTATTTTCTATGCTCAAAGAGTGACAGTGACAGTGACAGTAAAATTATAGTTGATTCTCCAATTGTGGAATGCAAAGGTCATAGACCATACCGTCGATACAACGTGTATTTTGTTTATTTTATTATTATAGAAAGAAGAAAGGTTCTCGAGTGGCAGCCTCGTACCGGCAGGCGAAGTGTAGGGCGTCCCCCCACTAGATGGAATGACGACCTGGTAAGATATGCAGGAAGTCGATGGATGCAGGTGGCTCAGGACCGTGCTTTGTGGCATTCTTTGGGGGAGGCCTATGTTCAGCAGTGGACTTGTGAAGGGCTGTAATGATGATGATGATATTATTATACCCTATTCCAATTACGAAGTCCCATTTGACAGATGTCAATAATCAAGTACTAGTAAAGTACCGCTATAGTCGATACTTGACGATATTGATCTTCGATTACTATAACGAACAAATTAAAATCGTATTGACAGAAAAAGGATTAGCATCAAATTAAAATTTATAAAACGATTTTTTAATTTTGATTAGATAATATTATATGATATTTTAATCAAGATGAAATATTTATTCATCATCACTAGCCGAAATCGATATTTCATGGTCGGCATCGTCGTCATCACCCTCATCATCGTCTGTAGAATCCCCTGTATTTATTATAATTTGGTTATCTATGACGGCATCGATATGTATGTCTCTGTCCCAATCAGCGAAAATCAAATTTTTTGTTCGTAAAACCACACTTTTCCAATTCGCGGCAGTAACACTATCACAAGCTTCTTGCAACAATGACAGCATTTTGTTTGCAGTAAACGGTGGGATGGTATTTTTACGAGCCGCATAACCTAAAATAAAGGTTTGCGTTTTAATATAGCAACAGATAAAATGTTAAAATAGGTAAAAATAAATTATAAAAAAGATTTGTTTAAATTCTTGCCTATAATTTGCGCCCAAATCAATTCTATGGCAATGTATTGACAATGGTAGGGTGGAAGGCGCATTACATTGTGTCCGGCTTCCTTAGCCATTTCGTCCAATGCGTATTTTGGTCTAGCTGGATTATTTATAGCAACCAAATGCAGCAGCTCAACTTTTAACATGGACATGTCAGCAACAATATATTGTCATTCAGCCATTTCACAGTATCAGCTTTTTTGCTGCTAGAAGTTGGAGGCTTACTTATTTGTACTGAATGATCCGATGCATTATCCATAATGATCATCGATGGCTCATTCAAGTTGGTCAATAAGGTACAAAACCATTCCTTAAATTTAACAAAATTCATCTCTTCGTGGTATTCCACAGTTTTCTTAGATTTAAACGCCAATAGGCAGTTCGGAACAAATCCCTTCATGGAACCCACATGACAAATAATTAAGCGTTCGACTTTGCCACTAGGTACTTTTGTGGAGGAGTGAGGAGTGTCGTCTGTCCATATCTTGGCAACTGTATGATTAGCGTTTAGCCACGTCTCATCTAGAAATATAACATTATTCCAAACGGCAATGGACTTTACTGATCTTAGAAAATTAAATCTGGCTTAAGCTATATCTCTACGTTCCATCAAAATCCGCCTTTTATCACATTTTTTATAAGAAAAGCCAACATTTTTTAAAACCCTCCAGAAAGAAGTTCTACTGTCGTGAAACAGTCCAGATTCTCGTAAAGTATTTGACAATTTATCGAGAGTCGGCAATTCGTTCCTACTATAGTAGCCATAGATATGGTTTCTAATGGCGTCGTTATCAAAATTGTTGATTTGTGTAACTATCGATCTTCTAACTTTTTTCTTAAGTGGCGATTTTAATTTGTTATCTTCCATTAAATCTTTACCATGTTTTTCCTTACTTATTCGGGAAACAGTTGTTCGACTAATACCAAGAGCTGCACTTCTCGATTAGTCACTTGTGAAAGTGGCAACAATGGACCACCATTCTGATACTCTCTTTCAAAGTAATCTTGTAGGCGTATTACAAACTCTCACGCTTGACTGCGCATCACTGTTCTTTTAGTGGTCTCAGTTTCAGCCATAGTGTTTATAAATACAAAAAAAAACAAATCAAATAACAGTCAAAAGTTAATAACAACGAAAGAATTGTCAAACAGTTATAACTACAATAACAAGAACGAAATAAAAATACAACACAAAATCAACTAAACTGAACACGCGTATCTTATACAAGGCTTCTGCACTCGTACTGAAGAGACAAACAAAATGGCGGTCGTGATCACGAGGTGAACGCAGTGTTGACAGATTTTCACTCGCGAAAAGAATCTGTCTATAATCGATTTTATACGATTGTTTTAGTCACGTCACTATGTAAAAAAGTAAAAATAAAACTATAGAACGTAAGCGCAAAACGGCAGTAAAATATTATTATCTTTTAAAGTTTTAATTATTTTGAGCACGATGTCTAAAAATAATATGTTGGTTGTGTGTGTGAATTAATTGTATAATGATTTAGATTGATTGTGTATTTTTAAATGATGATTTACGACCATGAAAAAAATGATTATTATTTCAAATTATGCGAATCGTGAAGAGTTACGTTCTAAGAAGTGTCAAAAGGGACTTCGTAATTGGAATAGAGTATATACTGTTGGGACAAATTGTGAAGTCCTTGAAAGATTATGTCGATATCTGAATTGGATATTCTATAGCGAATAAAAAACTTAAGATTTTTATAAATATTGAAGCACTTATTACATCGTTCCCAATTTCCAATAATAGTGCACATGCGTAAAGAGCGACAGACAAGCGCCAAAATATTTTAAAGTTTTGATTACAAATTTGACAAAGGTGGTTAAGGCAGTTTGAAAACATAAAAAATAAAGTGAAATGTAATATTTATTTTGACTACTTAGGCAAATAAAATTTCGTTTGTCTAATTTTTTTTAATCTACTCGATCAGAAAAGAAACTGTATCCTCTTTTTCTTTAAATTAATATTACCAGCAAACCCAAGGTGATCAGCTTTCAGATCAGTCTACAAACAGTACTTCTTCACAAATATTATGGAGTGTAGAGAGAAGGAGGACCATCTCTATATATGAAAAGTGTCCCTAAAAACGTGTCCAATAAGGGTGGCGCTGCAGTAGTATAGGATAAATTAAAAAAAAAGCGCCAAAAGTAATTAGAATAAGGTGGAGAAATAAACAAGGACCGACCAATCCGCTTGGTTTTTTACTACGTAAATAGTTGAGATTTTGTATACTGGCATTTTACTAACTACTCTAATCATGAATTTTTTTAAATATTTGAATTCAGCTGATTTCACTCCGTTCACAACAGCTATCTTCATATCGTAGTTTTTCAGACACCAGCGCTATTGTGGTAGCTTTTGGAACCTCTATTTTCAGTAAATAGTAGGACACTTTTTCAACTTTCGCCCCTTATAAGATGGTTCTCCTTGTACTCTACACTCCATAACAAATATGATGCATGTGGCAGCAATCTTTGTGATTTTGCACTTTGCCAGGTGCTAAATTAGTAAAATATAATTAGAGTAGTTTGAATACTGATCCTGATAACGTACTTAACGGGAACCACAGGGTTTTTGTTGCATGTTGTATATATGACCTATTCTGCTGGTCTTGACAGCAATGAAAAAAACAAAATGGGTCGCAATGTGCTTTGTCGGAATTGAGACCGATACGTGGTTAATTTCACAATCAGTATAGGTTGGGTCCCTGCCCTTCACCCCGCTGCCCGACGACACGACTGACTTGACTGATGATTGTCTCGCGAATATCAATTAAGACACCTACTCGACAGCAATATGTTTGATCGCGCGTTCGTACGAACTAAGTTCGTGCAAATAGAGTTTCAAAGAATTACGTCGCGCGAACCTTCGATGATTGCGCATTCGCGTTATATAAGGACGACGCCTTAGACATTTCAAAAACAAATACAATTTCTTAACGAAATTCAAAAAATTCCATCTAGATATAACCTAAACTAAAGTATTTTCAAAAACTTCGTTTGTTATTTATATTCCAATGCATCTTTTTTCTGCACGCTCAAGATGACTTGTTTTGGCCTTCCACTTGTACGTAATCTTACACACGTCCTTTAAGTAATGTTACTTAATTGAACCCATACATACATAGTTACATACACCTAACACCATCTTTTGCGTGGTAGAGCCATGCTGCAGCTATATTCAGGTTGTAGCACGAATGGGTCAGCTCAACCAGGGTAGGATCCCGCTCTCACAGAATAATAAAATAGCAGCTTAATGCTGCTATGTTTCGTATGGTGAGTGTAGTGAACCGGAGACCCTTTTTACTCGAAACTAAGCATTACATCTTGGGGGTGACAATACATCTGTATTTTGATTCTTGATTGAGGATAAATGTGGATGCCTATGGGTACAACAATCACTTACCATCGGGTTGACTGTGTGCTCATTCGTCACCCTTATTCTATATTTTTTTAAAACATGCGTGAGTGTCGTGGAACACTCGGTCGAAACGAAGTTCCTTTCGTAGTATATTATTATTGATAAACGTAATATATTATTGATTAACAAATACACTTAAATTAATTACTAGCGTCTATTAAAATGAAACGTCTTCTATATATATATATATATATATATATATATATATATATATACGAGGGCGGCACTGAAAATTTCGGGAATCAAGGAAGTGACACAACATTACTATTTAAAAATGTATTTATTGCTTTTCGAAGTATTCTCCGCGAAATTTGACACATTTTTCCATACGATGGAACCAATCATTGAAGCAACCATTCCATTCGGAAGTTGGGGTCTCCAAAATGGCCGTTTTGTAGGCGTCCACAGCTTCTTCAGGTGACGAAAATCTCTGTCCACGCAATTTATTCTTTATTTTAGGGAAAGTATAGAAATCATTAAGACTTAGGTCGGAGCTGTACGGCGGATGGTCTAATAATTCTATGTTTTCTTGCTCTAAAAACTCTTTTGTTCTGTGTGCGGTGTGAGAACTCGCATTGTCGTGATGGAGGATGATGCGGCGGTTGCAGTTCTCTTTACGGAGTTTAGAAACGACCTGTGGCAAACTAATGCTAGCATACCATTCTGCATTAACCGTTATATGTCCCTCAAGAGGAATAGTCGTAACATGGCCGGTTTCGGAGACAAACGTGGCCACCATTTTTTTTGCAACACTCCGTGAACGAACAATTTTTGTTGGCTTTAACTCATTTTCGAACACCCAAACTCGTGACTGGTTTATTGTTTCGGGTTCGTACGCGTATATCCAGGATTTGTCACCTGATACGATGTTGTGTACAGCATTTGAGGATCCTGCGTGGAATCTTTCGAGAGTTCTGACGCACCAAGTAACGCGAGCCGCTTTTTGCTCTTCACTGAGCGAATGCGGTATCCATCGGGAAAACCACTTTTTTACATCTAATTGTTCATGCAAGATTATTTGTATTTGACTCATGCTAATGTCTAAAGTTGCCTGAATTTCGCGGTATGTCACATGTCGATCTTCTTCAATCTGCATACACACAGCATCAACGTTTTCTTGGGTGACTGTAGTTTTTGGACGACCTTGACGGGGATCATCACTGAGCTTGACACGTCCACGTTGAAATTCAGCAAACCAGCGATAAATTGTGGTTTTGGATGGGGCTTCATCACCAAATGCAGAAATCATCCGGTCAACACACTGTTTTTGTGTTAAACCACTTCGAAAGTCATAATAAATCATCGCTCTTGAATTTTCTTGAGTCAATTCCATTTTCTCAACGACTAAACAAGTTTGACAAAACCATGTGACAAGACCGAGAATCTTTTTTTAAATAAATAAATGGTAATGGTATTCGATTTTTAAAACCTAGGAGTTTTCAATTAAAAAGATTTTAATATGACAGGATCAGTGGAAATATTCCATTCCCGATACTTTTAGTGCAGCCTATGTATATATTTATATATATACATATACAAATAAATAAAATTGAAGTGTCGTTCGTCGTGAAGTTTTTACTCAATACATATGAATGCATATACGGTACTTATAACAAAAACACAATTTTTAAGATTTTTGTCTTTCTGCCTGTTTGTTCCGGTTAATCTCCGAAACGGCTGGACCGATTTCGACGGGACTTTCACTGGCAGGTAGCTAATGTTCTAAGGAGTAACTTAGGCTACTTATATTTGAGAAAAAGAATTAGGGTTCTGAGCAATATAATTAAAACCCTAAATTACACGCGGGCGAAGTCGCGGGGAACAGCTAGTTTAAAATAAAATAATAGTGCGAGGGAGATACTATTCCATCTGACTTCCTTATAGCCGCCAAGGTCTACTACTACTTCAGAAAGGGTAGGACTAAAAATCTTACACTTTTTCTCGCCTAGCACCCATTTGCCAAATTCGTACGTCCGATGAGGAACTTCGTTCCAGTATCACATACTATTTCCTCCTGGTACCCAGACTCTTATAAGCTTGGTGTGATCATTTTTGCCTCGTCTTCTCGAAGTTAAAAGCTGAAAATTAGTGTTTTCTCCCTAAGCAATATTAATCGCTGAGCTTTCACCCATCTGTTAAACTGCAACACTAATGTTCTTTAAATCTTACTGTTATTTGATTTTATAATACTGTCGGCAAAAAATAGAAAGACTTTGTTCATAATTTTAAAATTCTTCATTTATTCTGCCAAATTTATTTCGACCCCCTCAAAGTAATCCCCCCCGGCCGCTATACACTTATGCCTACGTTTTTTTCAATCCTCGTAACAGTTGTTAAAGTCAATTTCCGAAAAAGCCTTCAATGCGCGAAGTGATTCACGTTTAATGTCTTCAATTGACTCAAAACGGTTTCCTCGGAGCGGTCGCTTGAGTTTGCTGAACAGCCAGAAGTCGCACAGAGCTAAATCAGGCGAATACGGTGGTTGTGGAACGATATTGGTTGAATTTTTCGCGAAAAACTCTCGAAGAATCAATGCAATATGCGACGGTGCATTATCGGAGTGCAAAAACCAAGAGTTGTCGGCCCATAATAGTCCAGCCTCTTTTTACGAATAGCTTCGCGCAAACGACGCATAACACTCAAATAGTATTCCTTGTTGACAGTTTGGCCGGTCGGAAGGAATTCGAAGTGCACTACATCTGGATGATCGAAGAAAACTGTCAACATGACCTTGATTTTTGACTTGCTTTGACGTGGTTTTTTCTGCTTCGGCTCACCTTTGGCACGATATTCTGACCGATTAAGCGTAGATTCAAGACTCGTCGCCAGTTATAATACGTTTCATGACATCCTGGTAGTCGGAAAGCATTGTTTCACAGACGTCAACGCGACGCTGTTTTTCAAGAAAATTGAGTTATTTTGGAACCAATCGTGCATTCACTTTTCTTAGGCCATTCAAAAACATTTCCAGGAGTACACGCAACAACTATCCAAAGATTCATCGTAATTAGATATATTGATCGCGTAGGAAAAAAATTAACAAAGAAACATTAATTATTTCAGAAACCTTCTCAAAGACATCTCTCCAGGTATTAGTCGTAATCAGATGAAGCCTCGGCCGCCGCAGATAAGCTAGAGTCGCGGTGTAAGAGGAAGATGGTAATACTCACAGATTTAACAAAAACTCTATTCACTCTTACCTTGAAGGCACGAACATTACAATAATAATGTATTCCAGATCGAGTTTCAACGGAGACTCCTTTCTAAACGTGGTAGAGCCACGCTGCAGCTATTTTATGGTTGTAGCACAAATGGGTCAGTTCAACCAGGGTAAGACAGTATACCAGCCTAAAATAGCGACTTAATGCTGCTGTGTTTCGTATGGAGACCCATTTTACTAGAAAAGAGGCATTCCATCTTAGTCCTCACGGGGACAACGCATCTGCATTTTGATTCTTTATTGAGGATAAATGTAGATGTATATGGGTCACAGCAACCACTTACCATCAGGTGGACTGCGTGTCATCCTTACTTAAAAAAATGACTAGCCATCTGCGCAGAAAAGGATTATAGTGCCAAAGTTTATGCGCTAGCAAATGTGTACTCTTTACATCCCCTTATAGTACGAAAACCCTATCAGAAATGAGAAGAGGCCTGATACCAGCACGGGGACGCATATAGGCTGTAACTTTTATAGTAATATCGGATACCAAACCTACTAATGCGTGGTAGTTGACAACGAAGGGGTGAAGACTGGCTGAGTACCTAGTGGACGATGGTGGAACAGACAGGGATGTATTGAGTTATGCAATACCACCGATACCACCATTTTTTTTGGAATAACACTAGACGCGAAGCTTCAATGGAGTCCCAATTTAACAAAATTAGCAAGCAGACTTAGTTCTGCAGCATATGCTGTAAAAAAGATTAGAAATGTTACCAGTGTTGAAACAGCTAGACTTTTTTACTTTAAAATATTTCCATAGCATAATGTCGTATGGTATTTTGCTATGGGGACACGCGACTGATATTGAAATTATATTTGTTTTACAGAACAGCGCCATAAGAGCAATCTATGATTTAAAACCTAAAGAGTTGCTACGACAAAAATTTAAGAATATCAATATATTAACTTTGGCCTCTCAATACATTTATGAAAATGTAATGTACGTACACAAAAATAACTTTACAAAAATAAGTGATATTCATTCTGTAAATAGTAGGAACAGACACAAGCTAGCAGGTAGTACCAGTCACTCGACTCTACCGAATCAGTAATTCATTCTTGCGGCAATGTATACTTACGCTTTTATAACAAAATCCCAGAAAATATACAAAATTTGACCTGCTTAAAGTTCAAAAACTTTAATAAACAAAGTTTGTATAGAAAGGGTTATTATAATATTAAGGAATTTATGGATGATAATAACCTAATTAAAGCTGTTATTTAATAAAAACTTTTTAACAAAAAAATTAAACCGCCGAAAAAACTAAAAAGCAAAAAATAAGAAACCTTTTTATTTAACCTTAATAACTAAGTTCTTAAACTAATTTAAGTATACCTAAGTATATATTTTTGTAATTATTTTGAGTTTTTAATTAACCTTAATAACTAAGTTCTAAAACTAATGTAAGTATACCTATGTAATTTTGAGTCGGCGCCAAACAAGCAAATTAATTAATTATGTAAAGCGTGATGCGCGGCATTGTTAATTTGATTTGGTTATTTCTTTAAATTTAAGGTAATTTACTGGTCTTTGTTCATTGATTGTTTAGCGCCGACTCAAAATTACTTAGGTATACTTTCATTAGTTTTAGAACTTAGTTATTAAGGTTAATTAAAAACTCAAAATAATTACAAAAATATATACTTAGGTATACTTAAATTAGTTTAAGAACTTAGTTATTAAGGTTAAATAAAAAGGTTTCTTATTTTTTGCTTTTTAGTTTTTTCGGCGGTTTAATTTTTCTGTTAAAAAGTTTTTATTTTATAATTTTTCGTGGCTATAATCTACTAATTACTACATGCTTAATTTTTGAATACTTTCAAATTAGTTACCTACCTTACTATAGCTATTAACTGTTATATAATCCTACTTTTACTATTATTTGTTGTAGAATATAAATACTTTAAAAAAAACAGGCTTTATATACCACCATGGGTAGGCCTCCAAAAATGCTGCTCGAATGAGAAAGAGATATTTAGAAGAATATAATAATGAGAAAAAAAGGTGGGAAGCAAATAGAAAGAGAATTAGATTAACACGTTAACAGGAGAGTTTAGATCATCGCGAGGAAAGACTGTAAGCATAAGAAGCAGACTAAAAGATAGCTATGGTTGTGTGAAGTGGTAGCAACTTTTCAAAGTACGAAGGGTTATGGCGACTCTGAGCGCAGGATGTTGCCGATAATTTTATGCTGAGCCGTCACGGTTCACAAATTACAAGGTACGACCCTTGATAAAGCTGTAATCGACCTCGGAAAAAAAGTGTTTGCCAAAGGGCAAACACTGTATATGTGGCACAGGTATATGTGGCACTGAGTAGAGTACAAGAACTTGAGGGTATTGCTTTATCTAATCTAGAGCCAAATAAGGTATTACACAAACCTCAGGATGAACGAGCTTTAGCAGAAATGCAGAGACTGAGATGACCTGACTGAGTGTAGACCACACACAAGAAACTGACAGGTCTAAAGCTCATTCATCGTGAGGTTTTTTGTAATGTAATGTAATGTAATTATTATGTAACCAACTCAGCATTAGAATATGTAAGTAAACAATAAATCACCCCTATTTTACCACCCTTAGGGTAGACGTTTTGTTTTCAAATTTATATGGGACCAATTTCGGGGTATACCCTATTTAATAAAAAAAAAATTATCAAAATCGGTCCACTATGTAAAAAGTTATGCGTGGTCTAACATAAAAAAATATACACGTCGACTTGAGAACCTCCGTTTTTTCGTCGGTTAATAAAAAAACATTCCGCTGGATTTCTTGCTGGTTCTTCCCATATAGAGGTTTTTTTCGAACTAGTGGTAACTAAACAAAAGAGTGACTTTCAATATGTATTACTTATAATCTATATTGAATAAAAAAGTTTATGTTTCTGTTTCAATTCCTACGCACACTATTTAAAATGTATCCTGTAGAAAACGGTAACACTGGCTACTTTACGCCTGTGTTCGAGTCTGGTAAGATTGGTTTTAACCGCACCTTGCAACTGCTTTGATATGTTGCCCAAAATTCAGGCTTGAGAAAATCTCAACCCCCAACAACTCGAGGCAATCAGTATATTTTAGTCATACATTTCGGAAAGATGGAGCCAACTTAATATGGCTCCTTTTTTGCAGTGAAGACTCACTCTTGCGTTTTGAACGACTCCGAGTTGCTGTATCTCTATATGTTAAATATTCGTTCCACTCTGGGGCACATTGGCTACATGGGCTACCTTTCATTTCTGAAAGGTTTTTAGACCAAATATATGTCCGCCGCGCTACTGCATTGCTGTTTAGCAGGCTTCACATAAGTACCTTTGAAAAATTGTATTATATCTTAAACATACAGGTTTTCTCACGATATTTTTCCTATTGTATTTTTTATATCACTACAAACGTAGCGACAAAAAATTTGTATTCAAATCGAGGCACTAAACCCACATTGTCAAAGTAATTGGCAATAAGTCACTCGCTATGCACACTAAAGCTAATATGACAGCGTTTTAAGAAATATTCTCTGTCTGTTGGAAGGTTCCGCGCATAATTTGTTTATGATTACTTAAATATTATTACTAGATATCTCGTGAAATTTTTAGATACAGAAATAGTAAAATAAAGTAGCTGTCTACATCCTAGATGCAGGCCTTCCTTTCTGAGCTCAATGCAATACTCATTAGGAGGAGGTATAAGTGAACTTCACATATCGTCGAAATATTTTTAATTCCCGAAGTTTTGGATGCTTTGCACCTGTATCTCAAATTATCACCGAATATTCATGGAGGACATTGAAGAGAAAGCTCTTCTTACTTAAGCTGTAAACTCAGAATCTTGAGTATTACAAGATGCAGGAGAGTACAAGATAAATTATGAATGTGGTCTCTCTTATATAGGGCAAACAAAAAGATCAATAGAAACACTGACGTGATATACTAACGCTAACTGCTACTATATACTAACGCGGGAAGTCTGCAATTTGTGATCATATCCTAGACGGCCCCCGCCACGCCATTACATTAGATTTGACAGACCACAAATCCTCACGAAATAACATCGATTCCTACCAATGATGATACGTGAGGCTATTAAAATTAAAAAACATCCTAATTTCAATAGAGAAGGAGGCGGCAGTGGCTGATTTACCAGCAGGCTGAGTAGGCTGGAGCCTAGGGCGACAGATTTTAGGGGCGGCGAATTTGGAGCTAAAACTTTTTCATTTTTCACTTGATTACTTGGTAGACGTGGAGTTGCGGAAAACAGCCCGTCGTAAACTAAACTACCTAAAGTCAAGAAAAACTAAACACCTTTGCTATTTTGTGCATAGAGTCAGAACTCAAAATTATTGAACAAGATTTCATACGACGTTTGATCATTATTTAGCGAATAGAAAATTACGCAAAAAATAATTTTAAAACTTTCTACTTGTAATTGAATATATTATTTTTAAACTGTATGTAAGTAACCGCACTAAAAATTATTTAATAACGTTTAACATTTAAGTAGTATTAAGGCATACCTTACCCCGCCTTATAGAAGTATATGATTGAGCTTTTATTAGCTCAGAAATATAGCCAAAAGCTATTTCTTGTGCAACCTTAACTAAATCGTTGACTTGTAAAGATAATCTGGGAACTGACAGATCGGTTTACTAGTTCACAATAATTATATTAATGACGATAAAAGGGTGGAGTAATTAGAACGATAATGCACAAATCATGAAGTTACAATTTCATTGACAAAAAATTGTAATTAATATGATTGTAAACTAGGGCATCGAATTGTTGAAGATCGGTAGGGGCGAAAAAAATTAGAATAACCTACTGGAGGCAAATGTGTAAATCCACCACTGGGAGGCGGGGTACTACTAACTGCTGGGATCCTGTAATTAATAAAATTAAAAGTAAACCCAAGCAAATAACTGCTAAACCTCAAGACACAGTAAGCTCATTCTGCGTAGATCGGCCCAAAAGTAATAGTTAAAAAGCTGAGGGTACTGCGAGTTAACTTTGACATTGGGACGTCATCGTCAATCATTTCAGTCCTCGCCATGATCATGGTCTTGATTATGGGTACTGCAGAGCAGCCGAAACATCGGGAATTAAATATAAGCAAATTAAAGGCAATAAGATCCGTAAAAAATGTTTTATTTAAAGCTTATTTCAAATTAATAACGTAAGAAGTTATTCAGTTTAGTGTATAGCTCGTATCATCTATTGAAAAGTAAATAGTTTTCATTTATAAAACAAAAACCCATCTAATGCATTCATATAAAAGCTTTAGTAGATCTTTAAACTTTGGAAATTTGCATTACGCAAATAGACTAAACCCTTTTAGGGTCGAACATAAATATTTAGGCAACTGTTTAAAATCCAAAACAAGACATTCATCCTGAAATAAATTACTCTCGGACCTCGTTATAACGTGCATTTTATTTTAACTCTATTTCACATTAATTGAAAACCAACACAAAAATTTTATTAAAAAAAATAAAAACGCTCATGAAGCGTACACTTTTGGATTTTCCAAACTATTTGTGATGTTATTAAATACGTTTAAAAGGAAACAATGTAAAGTTAACTTTGAAGAAAAAATTGACGGTTCCGTAGCGCAGTGACGTAGCTATGAGTTGCAGCGCTGAGGAACGCGGGTTCGAATCCCGCATGGAACAAGTATTTGTATGGCCTACAAATAATTGTTACGGGTCTGGATGTTTGTCCTTGTGAAATTTATATATGTAAACAGCCCCCACGATATAGGAGAAAATGCTAGTGTTAAGTATAAGGTAACGCTTTTTATTTAAAAAGAAAAGAAAAAAAATGTGAACTGTCAAAATTCAAAATCAATAAATTATGGATTTTCAATTAAATACCACGCTTACAAAATGTTTGTTTGGGTCAAGCGTCACGTTTATACAATTTATCACATAAATTAACATAAAATATTGCACGTTGGAATTTGGTTACCTTGATGTACAATATTTTATGGAAAAACAATGTTTTTTATATATTTTTATACAAGGGTGACAAACCAGCATACATCCCACCGGACCGTAAGTGGACGCTATAATCGTGTAGGGTTCTTCCTACCCGCTTGAGAATAAAAATAGAGATGTGTTTACTGTATGGTCATATTTACTGTATGGTTATCAACTAGACCACCTCGTTAATCCTCTGATAAATGATCCTCTCGTTAAAGCATTCCTGATCATAAGGTCATATAGTAAAATTATTTTGTGCGTGCAGTTGGGGTCATAAATCATAACTCGGCCTCAGCCCGGCTAGGGCGGTGAGCACGTTGCGCGGGTGCAACGCCATTATCGATAACAAAAAATTTAATTTTAGACATAAGTTATTATCTTTATATTTAGATTTATTTTTAACATAACTTGTTACATTCCAAACATTTGTACTTATAGTTTTTTTTTAATACATAGATACCTCATTAATAATTTATTTTAAGATAATTACTTAGCGGCCAGCATCCGCAGAGTCTACTTTACCTGAGGATGCCTCGTGTAGAGGCGAAACACGTGTCATATTTTCGAGAGTGATGTGTCCTGCCTAGTGTGGTGGTGCTGAGGATGGTAGTGCTGGGATTGACGGCGACGGGTATAGTGCGCGCGATTGAGGGAGGCTGGAAGATCCCCCTTAAATCTGGGCAGGACACATCATTTTCTTTCTTTACGCGGAATTAAGCAAATTAATTTATAACAACCCCAATTTATTTTAAATCATTATTATTCTTATTTTAATAAATTCGTTGTTTTATATATTTTTTTACATATTTATCACTAACCCACATAATGACAAAACTAAATACACTATCGATGACGCTTATCGACAACAATAATGCGCATCACTACGCTCACCCCTTAAGTCCGTGAGTGGGAGAGAGAGCGAAATACTCCGATGATTTATGACCCAAACTGCACGCACAAAATAATTCTAGTATAGGTTCGCAGCCCAGGTCGGGCCAAAATCAGTTGTTGGATTTTCTATCAAGCAATTCCCAGTAGCAGCCCGGAGTCAGTAAAATGACGGTGATTCAGCCCTTTGCTTTGGAAAGAACGTAAAGTTGCGTTTGTACTGCGCCTGATGTCGCTCCGTTAGTGTTGGATTTCTGTCCCGTTGGACTATAAGAATAAGGTAATAGAGAGTGCTCTTGGACACAATAATCTTGTTCTGTGCATATGACTAGTGTCCGTTGAGACTGCCGGCCGTAATTCGGTATGAAGGATATTATATGGTTATTAATAAAGATTATGTATAGATACAAATATATTATGAATAAAATCGAAGTGTCTGTCAGTAATAGCAAAATAACAGCCTTTTATAAACTCAAGGGGTTATTTGCATGCCATTAAGAAATGAATAAATAAATATGTCTGTCTGCCTGTCCGTCTGTCTGTTTTTTTTATAGGATAAGGGTGACAAACGAGCACACAGTCCACCTGATGGTAAGTGGTTGCTGCGGCCCATAGACATCTACATCTATCCTCGTTTGCGAATCAAAATGCAGATGCGTTGTCACCCGTGAGGACTAAGATGGAATGCATCATTTCCAGTAAAAAGGGCCTCCGGCCACCTGCACTCACCAAGCGGAACGCAGAGGTAAACCTCTACTTCACGCTGGTTTTCTGTGAGGTCGTGGTACCACCCCGGTTCAAGCCGGCCCATCAAAGCTGCCGCGTGGCTCTACCACTGTCTGTCAGTCCGGGCTAATCTTTGGAATAGCTGAACTGATTGTAATGTAACTTCACGTACAGATAGACAGCTATGCCAGGAGTGATCTAGGACTATCCGAAAGCTTAAAGATTTTTGTGAAATCAATAAATTGATAAATTAAATGGTATTTGATGATAATCTTAAATCTAAACGATGACTTAAATAAAAAGAAGACAGGCGAAGCCGAGGCGGGTCGCTATTTATTAACATTATTATATTATTATTGTTACTTCATTAATCCCAGGGGTTAATATAATACATAAATTATTTAATATTGTCATAAAGCTTTTTTATAGGAGATCTGGCAAACGAGTATGCGGCTCACCTGATGGTAAGTGACTACCGCCGCCCATGAACAACTGCAACACCAGGGAGGGAATTGCAGATGCGTTGCCGGCCTGTTATCCGAAAAAATCGCTGATTGTAATCGATTCCACAAGGAAGTCGTGCGAGGAAGAAAACATCTTCTAAATCGCATAGTAGTGGACCGCCAATCATCCAGATGGTGTGGATGGTATCGGGAGTTCTGCCGCGATGTGCGTTCGTGAAATTTGGCGGCTGAAATTAATCCGAACAATTCCTCAGAGCACTCCCCATGGTAGATGCGAAAGAAAATGCAAAGGGATGCAACATCTCTTCGCAGTGCCAATGAATCGAGCTTTTGTATCATCTTTGCTAGATAAATTTTTTTCACCCCTAATGGCTAAAATGTAATATTTATTACTAGCTGTTCCCCGCGACTTCGCCCGCGTCTAATTTAAGGTTTTAATTATATTGCTCAGAACCCAGATACTTTTTATAAGTTTCAAATATAAGTAGCCTAAGTTACTCCTTATAATATCAGCTATCTGTCAGTGAAAGTTCCGTCGAAATCGGTCCAGCCGTTTCGGAGATTAGTCGAAACAAACTGACAGACAAACATTTTAAAAATTGTGTTTTTGTTGTATCGTATACACATTCATATGCATTTAGTAAAAATCTGTTATTTTAACATTACAAGCAGGCACTTCAATTTTATTTATTTGTATAGATTTGTACTTAGCCACTCTGCAGGTTATTATGACTCCCGCGCAAATACGTACGCTATATTTTTTGATAACTGTTTCAAAGTTTTTTTAAATGTTCGCCCAGTAGTAACTTTTATATTATGCTTAACGTAAATAGTGACACGCCACCGTCTGTAAGAAAATAAATTCTAAATCCATATAGTATAAGTATGTGTAATTGGAAATGTCTATAAATCATTTATAGCTACCAATTAGATTTGATCAACAATGCCAACAGTCTTGTATCTCTTTGTTTGATTCCGATAGTTATCCAAGGAACTATAAAAATGCAAATCACCTCATTATAAACAACAAAACCGACCATTTAACTTTATCCTCAAGATGCGCAATGTTTGGCATCCTCTCATTCTTTGCTAAGAGCCGTCGGTATTGACATGCGCCATACGAGAGGTGCGTTGGCTTGTGATGATTTACACAAACGTTTTAAAACTTGAGTTTACGATCGATTTAATGTAACAGTGACGTAACGACTATGAGTTACTACCGCTCAGACTTACAAACGGATCATATTTTGACCAAATTAGTGACAAATGTTATTAGTGCCAATACATCAAATTTTACGAACCATAGTGAAGTGACACAGACGCATGTGTTTGATTTGTATGAAGCGTTCAGAACCAAGGAGAGCGAGCAACTGAGTGCATACAAATCCGTCGCCTACGTGTTCGGAGCTATTATATTTCTAAGCAATTTGACTGTGGTGGTGTCTAGCGGTCTTATACTTAGAAAAGGTATTAAATTAAATACTACATCACAAATACATATACAAATATCAATACAAAATTAAATAGTAGAAATGAAACATTTAAGTCAACTTCAAGGAACAAAAAAGAAGAATCTACTTTGTACATAATAGTTTCTGAAGCCGGTCCGCCATTATAGGATATAGTGTTTATAAAGTTAGCCCCAATTCCAAAAAATAATTTGTTGAAATTGTCTCTTCATCTCTAATATTAATCTGGCTTTTAATTTTAGAGTGGACTAATCACATGCTTAAGGTACCAACTAGAATGTCGTTTGTATATGTCACAGGATAATTTGATAAACCGAATTTTCGGCAATAATCTAGGGATATCGCGAAAACATGGATTATTAGACAATGGCTATGACATTTCTCATTCTCACTGAAAAAAGACAGGGGTTTTGATAAACCTTAAGCGGAGTTCCGTCGACCGAGCTTCCCTCGACTACGCCACGTTGAGTGGCTTTCCTCCCCCTTCTTTTTCCCCCATAAATTAGGTTCATATTGTCAAAACATTACGAAAACATAACCACAAAATGAGACTTTTTTCAGAAGATTGAGAAATGTCATTGCCATTGTCTAATTATCCGTGTTTTCGCGATATCCCTAGCGTTTTGCCGAAAATTCCGTTTATCAAATTATCCTACGACATATACAACATGTATGTCGTATATAATATATTTAATTATCGATAATAAATAAAATCAGATATTACTTTGCTGAAATTCATTACTTTTAATATAATATGTTAAAATTAATTAGCTATCTTAGTCTTACCCATGCACCCTCCACGTGGGACTCACTCGCGTGTTGCACTATACACGCAATTGAAGACGGGCGGGAATTGCTCTTCAAACTAGGTAAGACACATCATTCTTCTTTTTACACGGACTTTAGCTAATTAATTTTAACATCTTTAACAGTAATTATCGACTTTCGTGTCTCATTTTATAGTGAATTTTTCCGTATCTTAACGATCTATAAACTTATCATTATCATCCATCTTATTTTTGAGTTACTACTAATTATATTATTTTATATTTTTAAAGTAAGCTGACGTACCATCACACCGACCATATTATGATGGTGAGTGGATATTGTAGCCCATAGACACCTCTATCTGATTAAAAATCTAGAACTAAGATAAAATGCCTATGAAATGAAAACCAGTTCACTTTACTGGTTCTCTTCACTCACTCTCTATTTCTCTTTTAAACTGGTATTCTGTTAGAATGTGGCCCTACCTCGGTCATGTCTAACCATTCTAGCTGCAACGATAATACAGCTGCAGCGTGACTCCAACAAAATTTAAATTACTAAAGACAAATAATGCTAAATGTCTTTGTTTGTGAAACGTGGCCGGTTGATATTTATCCATAGTATTCGGATGATGTCACCATGGGTACAAAGTATGTACCTACGTAATAACCACCTAAGTTCACTGTACTTTGTACTATGTACATAATAATGTAATTTATCACTTTCGTAAACTCGGTGTAAAATTAACGGCAGAGGAAATATGCTATCCTCAAGGATTGTCAACACTTAGTGTTATTTTTTTATAGAATAAAGGTAACAAACGAGCACACAGTCCACCTGATTTTAAGTGATTGCTACGACCCATAGACATCTACATCTATCATCGTTTGCGAATCAAAATGTTATCATCCGTGAGGACTAAGATGGAATGCCCCATTTCCAGTAAAAAGGGTCTCCGGTTCTCTGCGCTCACCATACGAAACACAGCAGCGGTAAGTTGCTATTTCACGCTGGTATTCTGTGGAGCGTGGTCCTTCCCCGGTCGAGCCGACGTATTCGTGCTACAACTAAACTACTAATATAGCTGCAGTATGGCCCTACCACGTATATTTCTTACATCTAGCAAAACACACACTAAGTGTTTTAACTAATGCCCACAAAGCAAGACTCCTTTTTGCCTGGAAGTCCGTCTGGGTAAGTATCACCCGCTTACCTATTTCCGGCCCCATATAGCATTGTGTGTACTGCTATGTTGTGGTCTGAAGGATATAGAGCGTCAGGATGATTACAGACCGTGAGGCATTCCATCTTAGATCTTAGGCTGAGACCTATAGATCGTACTTTGACTTTGCTCAGACTTAGCTTACGAAAAACTTAGCTGAGTATATGCTGAGCATATAAACTTTGATTCTGAATTTATAGTTGTATCAAGCTTATGCTAAGGCGCTGTCTGCGCCTTAGCATAAGCTTGTCCAAATATTAATAAATTAATTAATATATATATATATATATATATATATATTTGTCTAAAATCGAAAACAGTCCAAATTGTATTACATAAATAAGTTATTATTTCATGAAATAGAAAACGGGCGTATGAGAACGAGAACGGGTGAGGTGAGTGCAAAATAAAAAAAGGAAAACATAAAATTTTAAGAATTTAAATAAAACTAATTTTACGGATTTTATCGCGTATATTAACTTATTTTTATCTTCCCGACGTTTCGGGTGCTTTCCAGCACCCGTGGTCACGGGGGACTGAGGTGTTTGACGTCCTGCTGTCATAGTTAGCCCGGCTACCTTCAGTTTTTTAATATTATTTTATTTTTTATTTTGGTTCGATTTACGCAGAATGAGCTTACAGTATCTTGAGGTCTAGCAGGGGTATACTTGAGTTTGGATTTGATTTTATTAATTATGGGATCCCAAGCAGATGGCAGCACCCATCCATCTTCTCTATTGAAATTAGGATGTTTTTAATTTCAATAGCCTCGCGAATCATCCTTGGGAGGAATCGGTGTTCTTTTGCGAGAATTTGTGGTCTATCAAATCTAATGTAATGGCGGGGCCGATCTTGAACATGTTCACAAACTGCAGACTTCTCGATACGTCGGTGCTTCACGTCAGCTATATGTTCTTTAACGCGGGTTTTTATAGATCTTTTTGTTTGTCCTATGTACGAGAGACCACATTCACAATCCAGCTTGTACACTCCTGCATCTTGTAGAGGGATATGACACTTGACGGATGGTAAAAATTGACCAATCTTCTTCAGCGGCTTGAAGTATGTTTTAATGGAAGCTCGCTTCAAGATGTAGCCAACCTTGTCTGTGACTCCTCTGACATAGGGTAGTACAGCAGGCACACGCTCGACTGTGGCTGGCTTCACTCGGTCACTGTGACGTAGGCGCGGGACCCGAAGCTTGTTGTCTTGCAGTACTTGCTCGACGTGCTGAAGTTCGGCGGCCAGATGTTTTCTGTCATAGATCCCTCGTGCTCTCTGAAACAAAGATTTTCCCACGGTAGCTAAAAATTAGTTTTATTTAAATGTGTAGTGTTCGCGTAAATATAAGAAATCAAAATCTTAAGTAATTCTAAATAAGATCAAAATTAGTTAAATATAAAATTGAATTATGCTATGTAAAACTAGAAGACGTCTAACTAGGAACTAAAACTGCCTATTTATTGTTATAATTAATTAGAATAACATAAAAACAATAATTTAAAATTAATACGATGGTTTTGAATAATATCCTGAGTTACGTACGTACGTAAGTCGTCGATATCGTTGACTAAGGCTTTGCTGAGCGCGCACTCAGCACGACTTCGAAGTTGGCTCTATAAATACCGACATTGTCTTAGCTCGATAGTAAAGTCTGAGCAAAGTCAGAGTACGGTCTATAGATCTCAGCCTTAGTCCTCATTTGACAACGCATCTGCAGCCTTTGTAATAAGTTGGGTGCAGATTTCCATTGACTATCAGGTGGACTGTAAGTTCATTTATTGCTTCAGGTTTTAATGCGATAAAGTGTTATTTACTTATCTACGATGGTATTTTCCTTATTAGGTTAGATTTTTGTTATAAGTTTGACCGCTATGTGTGTGTGTCTGTCTATGGCACCGTAGCTCTTAAACGGTTGAACCAATTTGGGTGCGGTTTATTTTATTTAAAAGCAGATTTTCTGGCGGTGGTTCTTAGACATGTTTTATGAAAATCGGTTCAGCCGTCTTAAGGTCATCAGCTGTTTTGTTAGCTGCGGTTGGGTTCTTTTCGGGAGTTTTAAAATTTTCATTTAACACGTTCACTGTCCGGTTTTCAGACACAATAGTAAGACAATAGCAATTACCTATATGTAGTGCACGGGACAGCGAAAGGGTTAAGACATATTATAGAGCTGAAGTGCCATGTGAACCACCTGCTGGTAAGTAGCTACTATAGTTCATTAATACCTGCAACTAACTGCAAACAAAGATGCGTTGTCACCTGTGTGGATTGAGATGGAATGCCTCACAGTCTTAATTATACTGGGTATCTATAGCGTTCAGACTAGAATAAAGCAGTAGAAGCACTGCTATTGGCTGCACAAATATAATAGACTAGCTGTTCCCCGCGACAAATTTTTAAAATATTGTGTTTTTGTTATAAGTACCGTAAATACTTTCATTTGCATTTAGTAAAAAGCTGTTGTTTTAACATTACAAACAGACACTCAATTATATTTATATGTAAAGATAAGCGGGTGGTGCCAACCCAGGTGGACCCCTAGGCAGAAAATGAGACTTTCCACCTAGTGAATATATTTCGAAAACTTTTGTAAATAATATTTTTAATTATGTGGATTTTCTTATTTAACAGAAAATTATATGACACAAAATATATTCAAACCAAAAAAAAAATAAAAGTAAACACTATAATTCCTTTACTGGCCCTGACCTCCTCCAATCTAAGATGCTTTTTGTCTTAAGATAACCATCTGTCGAGAATATTTTATTCTTTGAAGTTCCCTTTTACTTTTTACTCATAATTTTTTTATATAGAATTTTTATATCAGGTAATTATTTTGACAAACGAACACACAGTCCACCTGATGGTAAGTGGTTGCTGTGACCCATAGACATCTACATCTATCTTCGCTTGCGAATTAAAATGCAGATGCGTTGTCAGCCGTGAGTACTAAGATAGAATGATTATTTTCTAGTAAAATAGGTCTCCGGTTCTTTACACTCACCATACGAAACACAGCAGCACTAAGCTGCTATTTTACTCTGGTAATCTATGTGAGCGTGGTCCTTCCCCGATCGAGCCGACCCATTCGTGCTACAACTATACTATTAATATAGCTGCAGTATGGCTCTACCACGTTTTTTTTGTTTTAGATAATTTATAATTTTTCGGGCATAAAGGTTTTTCACGATTGCATTCTCAGGTAAACACGTTGTAAATCATCAATTAAAGTTACAAATAATTTCTTTGGTGCCGGTGCCAGTTTGAGTATAAGTGCTTATCCTTTGAGCTATTAAGATATACATTTATAAATTCTCAAATTTTCGTCGCTTAATTGTACTTTTATTTTGGCATCCTAATATAACAATTTTTTTTATAGGATAAGGGTGACAAACGAGCTCACAGTCCACCTGATGGTAAGTGGTTGCTGTGGCCAATAGACATCTACATCTATCTTCGATTACGAATCAAAATGCAGATGCATTGTCAACCGTGAGGACTAAGATGGACCGCCTGGTTTTCAGTAAAAAGGGTCTCCGGTCTCAATTTTGTTGATAAACATTCGCTTGAGACGTTTTATCGACCTTAGCGACGCTGCCATTCACATATGAAGCATAAAGATTTATCACTCTTTCCTCATTCATTCTTTCTTTATACGTGTCCAAACTATCAAATCGTCCCCTTCTTAATCTTGATTACAACATCGTCTTGCAAAACATACTTCTCTTATTACCTGTCCTGTCATTCAGGATCACAACCGCATATCTACAGCATTAATTTTACTCTGATATTTTGCTGTCTAACTTTACCATACACTAACACAACGTTATGAATAGCTATATGCACCTTTTTGACACATTCCAACTCTTCATAATATAGTAAGTGCCCCATTCACTCTTCGAGCTATACCTTTGTCATGTCCCTTATCCCTTTTTAACACGCTTTTATTAGCTTGGTATGTATCTATGTAAAGGAATTTATGAATGTCATTTTCATCCCCTTCCAAAGTCGGATTGACTTGAAACTTTGCACACTTATGAAGGATCGATGACAATGCAATAATTGAAATAGTTTGTCCTTATCCTTGCCAGTATCCTCAGTAAGTTGCGTGAAATAACTTCGTTCCAAAAACAAAACACGCTTTTGTAGTTAGCCGCATTAAAAATAGAAAATAAATAATAGTTTAATAAAACTTTTAAAAAACACGCTTTTGTGGATAACCGAAGTAAAAAGTAGAAAATAATTTTCAATAAGTTTAAAATAAGAAAATAGTTATTAACGTAAAAACATAATTTTATTGTAAAAAAGCGTGGGGTGCTTGATGTCATTTGTTGTAAATATTTTGTGGATATTTGTAAAATTCGTGTCATCATACAAATATCTGAAAAAGCACGCTACGCTTTTTTACAATAAAATTATCTTTTTATGTTAATCACTATTTTCTTATTTGAAACTTATTGAAAATTACTTTCTACTTTTTAGTTCGGTCATCTACAAAAGCATGTTTATTTTTTCGTTTTTTTAAACTATAATTTATACAAATATAGTATGAAACGTAAATAGAATAAATTATACGAGTGTCTGGAAGAGTCAATTCGACAAGAGCATTCCGGTTATTTGGTATGAATAATGAGGAATTTGTTTGTTCGGTACACACTTACAGTCGCTAATGGAATAAGTAATCTAACCATGCCTCACACGCTCAAAGCGATTACATAATGAGTAAGCGAATTACAAACAAACAGAAAAATGCGTGAGTGTCGTGGAACACTCGGTTGGAACGAAGTTCCTTGAGTAGTATATTATTATTGATAAACGTAGGTATTATATTATTGATTAACAAATACAAATAAATAAATTACTAGTGTCTATTAAAATGAAGCGTCATTTGAAATAAAATATTATTTCTTTCATGGCAAGATAAGAAAAAGTGCGAGGGAGATGGGTATTATTCCATCTCACTTCCTTATTTCGCCGCCAAGGCCGCCTACACTATGACACAAGGGGTAGTGACGAAAAAATCTGACACTTTTTGTCGCCTAGCTCCCATCCGCCAAACCCGTACCGTCCGATAAAGAACTTCGTTTCAATAATAAAACATTTTCAAATAATGATTCACGTAACCGTGTACAGACGGTGTTAATTAACCATGTAATTGTGGTGTGAGAATATCCACAATCGCCTAACTTCATGAGATGGGAATCATTATCTTCCTGATAACAGCTCAATTTTTTTTATAGGAGAGGGCGCAAACGAGCATGCGGCTCACCTGATAGTAAGTGACTACCGCCGCCCATGAACAACTGCAACGCCAGGGGAATTGCAGATGCGTTATAAAAATTAGAAAAATTACGGCTGCTGACCCGCCTGCCAAACGTGGCAACTATGGCAAAATCCCCCTGCAATTTATAGGGAGGCCTATGTTCAGCAGTGGGCTTTTATAGACTGTAATGGATCGATGAATGTATAGATTTTTTTTATAGGATCAGTTCACGTGATGGTAAGTGGTTGCTGTGGCCCATAGACATCTACATTTATCCTCGTTTACAAATCAAAATGCAGATGCGTTGTCACCCGTGAGGACTAAGATGAAATGCCTCTTTTCCAGTAAAAAGGGTCTCCGGTTCTCTACACTCACCATACGAAACACAGCAGTGTTAAGCTGCTATTTTACGCTGGTCTCACAGAATGAGAGCGTGGTCCTTCCCCGGTCGAGCCGACCCATTCGTGCTACAACTATACTACTAATATAGTTGCAGCATGGCTCTACCACGTACAATTTGCGTTAATTCGCGTAATATGAGTAACCACACGATGTGGTGGCTGAGTATGTGGCGGCGCTGTCGTCGCGCCACAAGCGAAACACACCAAAGCCTAAATCGCGCTAACAAAGTTCCCAAATTAAAGCAGTATGTATAGAATAGCTCCGAAATACCACTCGGAGCGTTGGCGGCTCCCCGCACCTTGCCCGGCGGGAGATCTCTCCTTTTCGTTCCACCCGCTACAAGTAAAAGAATCCATCCACCCATTTCGTCTCGTGGTTGTAGTAAGAGGCGACTATGGGATATGTCAAAAAATCTTATGGCTCCCCATAAATGGTGGTATAACCGTCTCTTTTACGCCAGACGTAAAACACTCAGACAATCCGCCCGCCAAGCGTAAAGATTAAGGCGAATTTTTCCTACATCGAGAGAGGCCTATGCCCAGAAACAGAAACAGAAACAGGACTGACGATTCGCATTACATAGAAATAGTTGTTATACAAGATACATGAGGGTAATATGGTCACCTTAAGCTTTGCTGCCCTATAACACTAGGAGGAGTACAGAGGCAAAAACACAACACAAAACATATTAAGAAAAAAAATTGCAAACAAGCTTTGGTAATAATTAGGAACATTTTGAAAAATCTACTTTAAAAAAAAACGAACTACACTACACAGTACAAAATCGACTAAAATATTTACTATAATGTCAACTATCAAAATACCGTCGATAAATCGGCGCCCTTTTGATCCTTTATTATTTTATTAGCTGATGAAGACCTATCGTATCAGAAAGCAATTTATGCAAACAAGATTGTAGTTTTTGAGTTATAAGAAAGTGACCATATTAACTGGTTGACCAATATTACCCTCACGTACTATATACAGGTTGTCCGGTAAGAAATGGATACAAAAAACCAATAGTGGTTATGCATTACTTACCGAACAACCCTTAATTACCCTTAGTTACCCTTAACGCTGTTTCATGAATTCGTTTAACATGCCTAAATTGGACAAACCTCCAGTCCCGGAATATATTTTTGAGTGTCATACTGAAACTTGTTCC
The DNA here is from genome assembly GCA_033319125.1 of Parnassius glacialis. Taxonomy (NCBI): domain Eukaryota; kingdom Metazoa; phylum Arthropoda; class Insecta; order Lepidoptera; family Papilionidae; genus Parnassius; species Parnassius glacialis. The sequence goes on from JAVANC010000012.1 coordinate 14,889,147, forward strand.
GTACCGTGCAACGTGTACCCTGTTGGCCCGAATCCACGGTCACGCATCGAGCAGCCATATAAGCCACTGTGCTTCTAACATTTTTTCGATTCAGGATACTTTAGGACAGTGGTGGTTTAGGGAAAGGTTTGTTCATGTATACCTTAAAGTTGCACTGCCTACAACTAATTAACTATGTGGATAGGGAACTGTGACCATTTTTATATGGACTTGGAATGTGAATGATTTCATTCAAACTTGGTTAAGTGGGGCCTGGATAAGTGAGAAACCTTCATAGCTGAAACTCATGCTTAGGTCCCGACACTTTAGCACTGAATTAGCTCTGTTAGTGGGACAAAACAAACCTCTATATCTGGGATTAGTTCTTGCGATTTTATCGTCATAATTGCTTCTATAATTGAGACAGTGAGTGTATTTTACCTCTTTTACTGAGACTATATTTTAGGGATTAGTTCTTTCGAATTTATTCGTCATAATTTTCTCTCTAATTGAGACAGTGAGTATATTTTAGCTCTAGACTATATTTTGTCTACCGTTTTGTTTACTAATTCTTATTCTACCCGCAAATTCCGCACTTTGCTAGTTGTGTAAAAGTGAATTCCAGTTTTAGTTTGGTTTTGCTATCGTCCAAATGTTTATTTGAAATATTTTTGTTTAATAGTTTTTTGATTGTTAATAAAGATTACAACTCATGTATAATGTTTGCAAAATACGTTATTTTATTTAATAATCGCACGTCTATAACTGAAATAACCTCTATTCTCACCTCTATTAATGGAACCCTCTGTAAATGAGACAGATATTTATTTATACCTGGATATCTGAGACACTGAGTAAGTGGAATACCTCTTTAAGTGAGACAAACTTGCAGGTCCTTAAGGTCTCAGTTATCCAAGTTTCACAGTATTTTTAAAATCGAAAGGTTTTTTAGTCTTTTTTGAATACCACCCTATAAGTCTCCTTGGAAAATAAGTCCTTCAGTTACCATCCTCATATTTGGGCCCATTTTAATAGTTATAGCGGTCAAACAACAGACTCACTTAATATGCTCATAATATCAAAAATACCCCTTCAAAATTGTTTGTGTTTGCAATTACGGAACCCTACTCACCCGGTTTTATTATTTATTTTGGACACCAGTCGTCTTTGGCTTTTTTTACTGCCTTGTAAAATAGTTTCATATCTGCATGATTACCGCATTGTATTAAATTGTTCTCAATATACATAAATACATATTATTAAAAGATAAATTATTTCATATTCGTTTTATAGGTCAACAACCAAAGAGCACATACCTCCTGCTCGGGAATGTCTCCCTCGCCGATACCATCATCGGTATCTCCATCATATTTGGGGCTAGTGTAGAAAACACTACGAGCTCTAATCCACTATGTATATTTCAAATAGGTGAGTCTCAGTTTGTATTATTATAAGGAACATTTTTACAATTATACACAAACTAGTGCTTGACATTAAATGGTGGTGTAGTCTTTTTTTTCTCTTTATTTGGGATAACAAACAATTGTACAATATAATCATTAAACACAAGTGATATATATATCATCATCATCATCATCATTACAGCCTTTCATAAGTCCACTGCTGAACATAGGCCTCCCCCAAGGAATGCCACAAAGCACGGTCCAGGGCCACCTGCATCCATCGACTTCCTGCATGTCTTACCAGGTCGTCACTCAATCTCGTGGGGGGTCGCCCTACACTTCGCCTACCGGTACGAGGCTGCCACTCAAGAACCTTTCTTCCCCATCGGTTGTTAGTTCTTCGAGCTATATGGCCGACCCACTGCCACTTCAGCTTACTCATCTGTTGGGCTATGTCGGTTACTCTGGTTCTACTGCGGATATCCTCATTCCTAAGTTTATCACGCAGAGAAACTCCGAGCATAGCCCTCTCCATAGCTCGCTGAGTGACCTTGAGCTTCCTCATATGGCCAGCAGTGAAGGACCACGTCTCATTTCCGTAAGTCATCACTGGCAACACGCACTGGTTGTACAATTTCGTTTTAAGGTTTTGAGGTATGTCTGACGAGAAGATGTGTCGTAGCTTCCCGAACGCTGCCCAGTTGAGTTGAATCCGTCGATTGACCTCTCGGTCGAAGTTGGACTTACCTAGTCGTAGTCTCTGGCAAAGACTTTGGAGCCTTGGTTCCACTCGATCGCTTCTTCAATAGAAGCTGTGTTGAAGTTGCGTAAGTCCCGCCGCATGCATTTGGAGATCTGTCCGTTCAGTTGCCTGTATGCTGTCAAATCTGTTGAAGAATGTAACTTCATTTCCCGTCTAACAGCCATGAGATTAAGAGTGTGATCGGAGAGTTTTTGTGTTCTTCTGCGGCGGGTCTTGCAGAACTTAGCTCCGACTGCATGGACAGTTTCCACGAGCTTGTCATTAATGTCGTCCACTTTATTGCAGTCTTCTAGGCACTGAAAACGGTTTTGTAACTCGAGCTGAAAGGTTTCAGGGCTTTGTAACAGAGCACGAGGGGGACGGAGCGTTGACTTCATTAGACGAAACCTCTCCAACTTAACGTTTAGGTTCAGTGTGCCTCTAACCATTCGGTGATCGCTACCAGTTTTCACCCTCGCGATCACGGAGACATCACTGAACAGTTGTCGTCTGGTCGTCATAATGAAGTCAATCTCATTTTTTGTCGAACCGTCGGGGCTCGACCAGGTCCACTTCCTGTGGGGCCGCTTCTAGAAGAAAGAGTTCATCATAAAGAGGGACTCTTTATGATGAACTCTTCTTTTCTCTCTCCATGAAGTCGGCCAGCTGCTGGCCCCTTGGGTTACACTGCCCTATTCCAAATTTCCCTACTTTCAGCTCACCGTTCTCTCTTGTGCCTAGTTTTGCATTGAAGTCTCCCATTAACACCGTATATTGGGTTTTGGAGGAATGCATGGCTCTAGAGATATCCTCATACATTTCCTCCACCTCCTCATCGGGGTGTGCCGAGATTGGTGCGTAAACCTGTATGACCTTCAGCGAATACCGTTTGGTGATTCTAAGTATAAAGTACGCAACCCTCGTCGACACACTCCCGATCTTTACAAAGTTGTTAACGAGAGACTTGTGGACGATAAATCAGACACCTCCTTGGGACAGATTGTCGCCCTCCCGGTGATAGAGCAAGTTGCCGGATTCGAGGATTACCGTGTCCTCTCCCTTTCTTCGGACTTCGGATAATCCTATAATATGCCAGCGTAACTTGTCTATCTCTTCTTACAGCTCCACGATCTTCTCGTCAGTCCTCAAGGTGCGTGCGTTGTACGTTGCCAGGTCGAGTTGTCTAATGTGGACGTCCTAACAGTAATCCTCCTAACTAACTGAACCTCCACCGGAGATTCTTAGCACCCCCTGCCCCGCCGTTACCATGGTCGCCACCGTAGCCAGGAATAGCGGGGCCGCCGGGGACTGGGGGCCGTCTCCTTGTTACTCTCTTCATAGGGGGGTATTTGCCATAGTTGCCACGCTTGGCGAGCGGGTTAGCAACCGCAGTTTTTTTATTGTAATTTTGACTATTATTAGGAAGATGCTGCTGTCTATCTCCTGCCTGTTTCCCTTTGTCGCCTTTTACGACACCCACGGGAGGATATGGGGTGGTGGATATTCTTGACCGCGACTACACGGCAATATATATATATGAATGTACATGCGCACGTATATACACATACATAGTTAATACATAGATGTAAATAATTAAATTAAACATAAATAAACAATTACACTTGCAGATCTATAATAATGGTCAAATAGTAGCTATCGAAAAACAAACTTAGTTTATTTGCCATTATCTCGAAAACTATATCTTATATTATGGAAAAATGGTTAAAATAGAAAAGAATATCTATTAATTTTACGTAAAAAAGGTCTTATCATCTTACTTATATTAAATTATAGTTATTACAATTTAACTATAAGTTTACCTTATAGTTAAATTGTAAAATGGCGTTGAAGGAAAATAATGTTGACTGCAACTGAAACTGTTAAATATAGAAAATAATGGACCTTTCTTGTATAAAATTACAAACCAAAAATATTTTATTTCAAAGTGTGATATATCATGATGCCCGTGCAGCAGACATCATTTATATTTATTATGATAATAAAAGTTATATAAATATTAATATTCATTCGTCTACGCTAATATAATACAACATCAGCGCGGCCGGATGAATGCCCTTTAGCGTGATCAAAACATATACATTACAATATTAGTAAGATCATAAGTTTTGAAGCATACTTCTTTTGGCGCGTTAGGGAAAAATGATGAGAATGAATTTTTTAATCCGACACCTAAAAATGACACCACGAAGTTGTTATGATGCGCGCGCGCACACCGAAACCTAAAAGCGACATCTTCAGTTGGTAATTGTCTGTCAACTGTCAAGTTTTCGCGAGATATGATAACTATATTCCAGGTAGTTATTTTTTATTAATTTTTGTTTTGTTACGCTAAAGAAGTATAAATTCTTACGTGTGTACATAAGTACACATACACTTTTTTTTATTTAAAATTTTTATTAACTGTCAGCTGTTATTATCATTATGTTACAATAAATAAATGCTGAAACAATCTCCGCAGGTATGCTTGTTTGCCCAGCGATGGTGTCAATCTTCAGCGTGGGAATGATCGCTGTGGACCGTTATATCTACATATTACACGGACTCTATTATCAAAGATGGTTCAATACCACTAAAGTGAGGATAGGCATACTTTGCATATGGATGATCGGTAAGTGATACTTTGCACCCACTAACTTAAATGTTAAATGTCTAACACGCTTTTTGTTACTTGTGTGTAACCCATGTGCACCTTATAATTGTATTCCAGGAGTGACCCTTGGATTTATGCCCGCTAGCGGATGGGTGAACAAGGAGATGATAATTGATTCTAACTGCTCCTACGTTTCTCTATTCCCTGGAATGCTCATTCTACTGAATTCTCTCTTAAGTATAGTACCCATTATACTCGTCGCTGTGTTGTACTCCATAATTCTCGTGCAGGCTTTGAAAAACGTAAACCAAATTAATACAACTAGAAAAACTGTTAGAACAAAATCTTCCAATGATGATCCAGAAATAAGAATTTACCGCGGTAACAAAACTGCAGTTCATTCAGTAAAATGCGTACCAAAAGGAAATAAAACTACAATCAAAAGAAGCGCTTCGTTTGACACAATTGATGTTTTTAATAAATCGTATAAATTAAAAGCGCCAAAAAATATATCGAAAAGTATACATAACTTAAGCTCTAACAAGGAAGACAAGGAAAAAACTAAAAACGATAAGGACTACGCGAACTCTACAAATGGACACTTGTTAAATTTAAGTACTTGCACAGTTAGTACTTCTACTATTCTAAACGAATCCAAATCTGACATAAAACCATACACAATCGCCAAAGTTATAACGAACTGCAAATTGCGTTGTAGAGAAAAAGTGAAGGAGCCGAACAAATGGAGAGCTGTTATTATAGTAATGCTGACAACGGGTAGCTTTGTATTTACGTGGATTCCATTTTTCATTACAGTTATATTTTATGTATTCTGCGAAGAGAAATTAATAAATCCCAAATGCATGGACTTAAGAATAATGCTTGGAGGCCCGATAGCTGCTTTAGCATTTTGTAACAGTATACTAAATCCTTTAATATATGCCTGGTGGCATAAAGGATTCCAACGGACTATAAAGATGTATTTTCAAAAGTATTTGAAAACTATTATGAAGAAATCTTAACTGTTATGCATTTTGTATAAATAAAATACTTATGACATTAATATGATGTATTGGTAAATTGAGTGGAATTTCATTATATACTTGGGTAGAAAATGTTTAACGCACTTGAGTGCCTCACAAGGTTAAATCTTAAATTAAGTTGAGACACTTTTCCGCGAATCGTCTAATTATAAATTGCTTTTAGATTAAAGTGAATGTTTGTGACATAATTTGAGATAAAATATGTTTAACTACCTAATTTTAACTGATTTAGAAAAACCTGTCCTATCATAACATTTAATAATAGCATTTTAGATGCACACAAGCATAATTTATTGAAGTTTTGTAAACATAGTATTTGTTTCATGTTGCAAAAAGGCTCCGTGAATAAAATATATATATATATATATATTTATATATAAAAATTACGTGCCACATTGTTTGTCCGCGATGAACTCCTAAACTGCTGAACTGATTTTATCAAACACACACTCCAGTTTAGTCCAACTTGAGAGATAGCATAGTTTTTATCCCGATAAGTGACCTCAACATTTTTTTTTATTGCGAGTTTACGGATTTTTTGATAAGACAAAGGGTCGTCGGTATGGGCAGAACAACGACTGCCTGCCCAGCTAGTTATTTTATATATTTTATTCACGGAGCCTTTTAAATAGTTACCGCACAAGATCGACTAACAGCACTTTCACTATTTTGCAAGCTAGCACGGCAAATTTGAAGTCACTAAGAATCACTAAGTGTTCGTAGAACATAATTATGGTATGTATGCAAAATTATAATTTATCACCATTACTGTTACAGCCTTTCAAAAGACCACTGCTGAACATAGGCCTCCTATACTCTGCCTTATGAGTGGATGATTGCCAGAGTCGCTACGCTTGGCAACCGCACCTTTATGTTGTTATTAGAAAGAAGCTGATTTCTATTTCCTGGTTTGTTTCCCTCTGTCGCCTCTTGCAACACCCACGAGACAATATAGGGTAGTGGATATCCTTGCACCGCTACAACACGCTATATTTTATAATTACGGTAATATAATTGTACATTTTACCAGGAATGTAACTTGTTAATATTTTAACGCCACTCTATTATTTTATCCTTTGAGACTTGCTCAAAACAAAGCATGCTTTGCAACTGTTCACATTTGCCAGCAATAAGCACGTTTAAAATATACTCATAAATAAGCATGCTCAAAGAAAACTTTGGACAGACGTGCTATTTGACACCAGGCTCTCGGCCAAAATGGATGTACAAAGATATAGTGACAGTGCTATCCGTACAGAACTCAATAAAATTTATTTTAAATTAACGCAGCAAATGTCATGGATCGAGATCGACTCGACAATAGCATGCTCATAAGCAAACCAACGCCCCCTTCTACCCATGCCTCTCAGGTAGCATGCTCGAAAATCAAACGTCGGTTGATTTTTGAACACGCTCAAAATAAGCATGTTCATTACAAGCAACGTTGAGACAAACGTGCTACTAATGAGCAATTGCTCAATAAAAGCATGCTTTCGTGCTAGTAATGAGTGCGTCTGTCCGTACCTTAATGAGCACGTCTATCCGTACCTTAAGGGTTTGCCATAATTGCCGCGCTCGGTAGGTGTTGGGAAAATTGCAGTTCTAACTAAATATTTCTCATTTTCGACTGTGTTCCTCACCTCCGGAAACTACACTTATATTACGTCTAGTGAAAATTAGACAGTTACAAGATCATTTACGGAAAATAAAACTTTTGAACTGCTCATAGAATTGACAACTAATGGGGAAAAAAGCCGGCCAAGTGCGACTTGAACTCGCACAGGAAGGGTTCCGTACGATCGTAAAACACGTTTCTAGTAGGGGAGCCCCCTTTAATTTTTAATTTATTTTTTGTTATAGCAGCAATAGAATTACACATTCTGTGAAAATTTCAGCTGTCTACCTATTACGGATCATGAGATAGAGCCCGTTGACAGACAGAAGGACGGGCAGCGAAGGCTTAGCAATAGCCCGTTGGTTAACAATTAGGTACGGAATCCTAAAAAGGTTCTCTAGTGACAGCTTCGTACTAGCAAGCGCAGTGTTGGGTGACCTCCCACTAGATGGAGTAACATCCTTATGAAACACCCAGGGGATCGATAGATGCAGGTGTCTCAGTACCGTACTTTATGGCAATCTATGGGAGAGGCCTATATTGAACTGTGTGGACTTGTGATGGATGTATTGAGTGTAATAGAGATGGAGTTTAAGCTCCGATATCGCCAATTACATAAATTAACCTTGTGAAACTTTATTTAGACAAACTTTTTGCAGGTTTATTTATTGCGAGTTTGCCAGCTATGGGGTGGACAGGGAGCACCTTCAGAGACTACAGATGTTGGTACATTGCAGTTTTTCCACCGTCCCTTCTCATTATCATCTCGCTTATGGTATTATCAGTGATCATAATAGTGTGCGTTTTGTACATTATTATTCTTCACAGCGCTGTTCAAACTGTCGACAGAATCAGAGAGTTTCAAGAATGTCATACAATATCATACATTAATGAAGCGTTCAATTACAATGAGCGTGTCGATACACCTATTCACGGGAGGTCAACAACAACAATAACAATTAAGATTTCATCGCAAACAATTATGGAATTACCGGAGAAACCCGCAGAAGTACAGGAATTAGATGAAACCGGTAGTGAAAAGAGGCACGTCAGTAAAAAAATAAGAAAGAACTTCTCCAAAATATCCCGTTACTTCTGCAAGTCAAGTACAGTCAACACTCTACCGCGGAAAATTAAAGCTGTGAAAACTGTACTTCTAATATTACTATGTTTCGTTGGTACTTGGACACCTTATTACGTCGCAATAATATTATACGTAAAATGCGACATAATTAAAAATGGTTATGACTGTATACCTTTAGAAGTTTTAACCTTAGGGCCACTCTACATACTAGGTGTCAGTAACAGTTTATGCGACCCCGTTATATACGCTTGGAGACATTCAGGCTTTAAGCGAACTATAAGAAAAATTTCCGGAAAGTTTGGATTATGAAATTTAGTTTTAATATGTAACAAAAAGTAATTAAACAAACAAAAAGCATGATAAACGGGTATGTGCTTTGTGCCTTTGTTTATTTTTGAAAAACTGAAACGAAATGCAATTGATTTTTTCATAATTATTCTTATATAAATGTATAAAGTTATAAATTTTATAGGTATTTTTGAAATAAAATCTATATCACTGTTTTAAAGTGTTGTATAATTAATGTGGTCAAGTTATTAGTATTTTCATCGTTAAGGGTAAAGTGTTCATCACTTATTTTTAAATAAAAACTGTGTAATTTCTGAAACATTGTATCATTATTTTGTATCTCCACTTAGTGATCTTCAGTCTACCGGGATTTATTCATTTAATTGGCTTACGTGGAGACATGAGTCCAACACGGAGAGGCCTTTTGAAGAATTTTAATATACTTTGTAATGTGTTGTAGGTCTCTCTCCGCATACACAATATACAAATAAATAAAATTGAAGTGTCTGTTTGTAATATCGAAATAACAGAATTTTACTATATACATATGAAAGTATATACGGTACTTATAAAAAAAACACGATTTTTAAATTTTTTAACTGTCTGTCTTTCTGTCTATCTGTCTGTTTGATCCGGCTAATCTCAGAAACGGCTGGACCGATTTTTACTGGACTTTCACTGACAGATATCTGATGTTATAAGAAGTAACTTAGGCTACTTTTATTTTAGAAAAAGAATTAGGGTTTCGCGCAAAAAAATAAAATCTATGAAATCCAATCGTAATAAATTACGCGCGGACGAAATCGCGGGGAACAGCTAGTACACAATAAAAAATTAGCCGAAAAATAGGCCTAAGCATACACAAACTATTCGCAATAAAGTGGAAAGAATGTTAGACTATAAGGTTGGTATGCTCGAAGGGTTGGGATACAGAGCTATTGAGAAGACGCGCACCTGACGTTATCGTGATAAAAGGTGGCAGGTGGTGACTCGTCGCTTACTAAATAAGCCCATCTCACAGCAATCTTAACTGACTGCGATGTGCAACATTGGTGTAAACGAATAAGAGTGTAGAAAGGTGAATCTGCTGGCTGAAGATTGAAGGTTTTAGTACAGTTGTAGCACGAGTTGTTCGCCTCGACCGGGGAAGGACCACACGCTCATAGAATACCAGCGTAAAATAGAGGTTTAATGCTGTGTTTCGTTTGGTGAGTGTAGAGAACCGAAGACCCTTTTTACTGGATAAGAGGCATTCCACTTAGTCATTAGTGTATTTCGATTATTTATTGAGGAGAGATATAGATGTCTATGGGCCACAGCAACCACTTACCATTAGTTGGACTGTGTGGTCGTTTGTCACCCATTCTCAAGAGTGATAACGCCACGTTCTCAGAAGTGATAACGCACTCCGGAGAACTAAGATGGAAGGCCTCGTTTATAGTGTAAAGGAGAGGCCGTTTTTCCGAGGTTCTATACACTCAGCATATGAAACACAGCGGCTTTAAGCTGCTATTTTATGCTGGCATTCTGTGAGATCTCGGTTCTTCCCCGGTAGAGACGACCCATTCGTGCTACACTTAACTGACGATAGTTGTTAACTGAGGATGGACCATAGAATCTACTTACCATCAGGTGCTCGTTTGTCACCCGTTATATACATGTATTTAAAAAAAAACACGTTTCCCATGAGGCTAGTTACTTTATTTTCAGACTCAATCATACAGACAATATAATTATTATATATTTATATCATCATATAAAAAATATAATTTACGTTTTTTTTATTTTTTTGTTTCTATTTACAGTGCAATAGTACGCAATAGCGTTTTAGAGCTTATTAATAACAGTTCTGAAATAACAATTTTAGTACGTGGTAGAGCCATGCTGCAGCTATATTAATTGTATAGTTGTAGACCGAATAGGTCGGCTCGACCCGGGAAGGACCACGGTATCACAGAATACTAGTGTAAATTAGCAGCTTAATGCTGCTGTGTTTCGTATGGTTAGTGTAGAGATCCGGAGACCCTTTTTACTGCAAAAGAGGCATTCCATCTTATTCCTCACGGGTGACAACGCATCTTCATTTTGATTCGCAAACGAGGATAGATGTAGATGTCTATGGGTCACAGCAACCACTTACCATCCAGGTGGACTGTGTGCTCGTTTATCACCTTATCCTATAAAAAAACCAAATAAATTAAAATAAGAAATAGGCCTTCATTAACTATTACGAAATTTGTCTCAATAATTCAGAAGAATTACAAATGATTGCCAAAAGTAAAATTATTTAAATAAGAAAATGTCTTCGGTTCCTCAAATGATTATAAATTACTGTTATTACCTATCGCGACATCTTTTACGTATCAGGTACCTCGCTAATGTAACGCATCGCATTTTACGCCTGCTATAAAACTGAAAATATTGCTATTACATTAGAAAATAAATTGCGTCTAGCATACATTATCTTGTAATAAACTGAATAATTCGTAATAAAGTTTAGATTGTTCATATTAATCTGCATTTTTTTCTACCCTCTTGCGTTAACAGAGTGTTTTACATAGTTATTATTTTATGGACTGCTGCAGACTGATGATGATAACGACGAGGATGAAACGCAGAATATAAAAGAGTTTTATGTCATAAAATGAAATCCAATGAGAATGGATAAAATTGAATTATTAAAAAAAATTAAACTGTTATTAACCACGTAAGTTGTTCTTTGTCGGTCAATATTTTAGAGTTCGTTGCCCACAGTCCATTTGATGATAAGTGAATGCTATGGTCCATATGAGTCTACACATACCCTCAACTGAGAATCAAAATGCAGATTTTTTTTATAGGAAAAGGGTGAGAAACGAGCACACAGTCCACCTGATGGTAAGTGGTTGCTGTGGCCCATAGACATCTACATCTATCTTGTATTACGAATCAAAATGCAGATGCGTTGTCACCCATGAGGACTAAGATGGAATGCCTCGTTTCCAGTAAAAAGGGTCTCCGGTTCTCTACACTCACCATACAAAACACAGCAGCGTTAAGCTGCTATTTTACGCTGGTATCCTGTGAGAGCGTTGTCTTTCCCCGGTCGAGCCGACCCATTCGTGCTACAACTATACTATTAATATAGCTGCAGCATGGCTCTACCACGTATAAAATGCACGATGCGACAATGCACCTGCATTTTGACACCTGAAAGCTTACCTTGTAATCAGTAAAAAGAAGTTCCAATTCTCTTCATATACCGATACGAAACACAGCAGCTTTGTGCTACTATGTTTCACTCATATTCAGTGTAAAGAGCTGTAGTAGCCCAGGAACTAATCGCTCACTGTAAATTTTACGGTTGCGAGCGGGGAACAAAACTGGGTTGCGTTCGTTCCCCGCCGCCAGTGAAATTGTTGGGAAAAAATTTACTTGCATGTCGGAGAAATTTAAAATACACGCATTGGGGCAGCGTGGCGGACATTTGCTTGCCCCAAAACCCTCTCAGAAATAAGAAGATGCCTGTACTTAGCATTGTGACGTAAATAGCCTGTAACACAACTTTACTTATTCTGTTTGAGCCTGCTATACATCAACAGAGTGCTACTACCCCGTAAAAATATTTTATATCCTAAAAAGAAAAAGATTTAAATCCAAAAACTAATGTCAATTATTTATCCTGTTGTGAAACGTACCAATTTTCACTTATCATAGTATCATGTTTTATTAGGTACTTATCTATTTTTTTATTGCAGAGCTTTATTATCAGCAGTTGTTGCCCCTATCGGATCTCAAATACGATATTATATCTTAATGAAATAAGGATTAATCAACGAATATTTACACTGTAAATATGGCAATGGTACAATCACGATGGTTCTGGCAGATTCCGGTGTGACCGATGTCATTTCAGATACACCGGAACGTCAAATATATAAATAATCGACCCTTTGTCTTATTAAAAAATCCCTAAACTCGCAATAAAAAAAATGTTGAGGTCACTTATCGGGATAAAAACTATGCTATCTCTCAAGTTGGACTAAACTGCAGTGTGCAAAATTTCATAAAATCAGTTCAGCAGTTTAGGAGTTCATCGCGGACAAACAATGTGGCACGTAATTTTTATATATAAAGTAGAGGTTTACCTCTGCGTTTCGCTTGGTGAGTGCAGGTGGCCGGAGGCCCTTTTTACTGGAAATGAGGCATTCCATCCTAGTCCTCACGGGTGAAAACGCATCTGCATTTTGATCTGTAACAGAGGATAGATGTAGATGTCTATGGGCCGCAGCAACCACTTACCATCAGGTGGACTATGTGCTCGTTTTTCACCCTAATTCTATAAAATATATATATATATATGAAGGTATGTAAATAAAATTATGTTCTTACGATATCTTTGGAACGAATCAACCGATCAAGATCAGGACGAGGTTCGAAAGTGTTCATGGAAACTTTGAGCTGATTAGATTTTCAAGTCAATCGGTTGAGCTGTTTCAAAGATTTTCAAAGAATTAAAACCCTAAAAACAAAAATTAAATAGATTTTCGAGTGTTGCGCATGAAAAGAAGTGAGAAGTTCTAGGAACTGCCTGCAGGCGGTAGCGAAGCCTCCATAGAAGCCAAGAAGTCGGGCTTGCCCTATCAAACTGCTCAATCAACAATATCAACTAATAAAATAACTCGTAAACAGTTTCTTTTTTATAGAAGAAGGGGCAAACGAGCATTCGCTCACCTGATGGTAAGTGACTACCGGCGCCCATGAACAACTGCAACACCAGGGGAACCAGGGGAATTGCAGATGCGTTGCCGGCCTTTTAAAAAGGAGTAGGCTCTTTTCTTGAGGGTCCCTAAGTCGTATCGGTCCGGAAAGATCACTGATGGTAATCGATTCCACAAGGTAGTCGCGCGGGGAAGAAAACATCTTCTAAATCGCACAGTGGTGGACCGCCAATCATCCAGATGGTGTGGATGTATGATGTGTGTATCCGGAGTTCTGCCGCGATGTGCGTTCGTGAAATTTGGCGGCTGGGATTAATCCGAACAATTCCTCAGAGCACTTCCCGTGATAGATGCGAAAGAAAATGCAAAAGGATGCAACATCTCTTCGCAGTGTCAATGAATCGAGCCGATCGGAAAGGACTCGGTCGTCGACGATTCGAGCCGCTCTGAGCTGGATGCGGTCAAGTGGAAGGAGCTGGCACTGGGGTGCCCCTGCCCAGAGATGGGAACAGTATTTCATGTGAGGCCGTACCTGCGCCTTGTAGAGTTGCAGGCGGTGTGCCGGCATGAAATACTGTCCCGCTCTGCTGAGCACGCCAAGCTTTTTAGAGGCCAATTTGGCCTTCACTTCCAAGTGACCACGAAACTGCACGGCACTCGATATGTCGACTCCGAGGATTCCGATACTGGCTGAGGCAAGAAGGGGTGTGCCTTGAAACTAAGAAGATACGACAAAGGGGTTCTTTTTAGCGGTAAACGCGCAAACTTGTGTCTTCTGGGGATTAAACTGGACTAGATTTAGTCGCCCCTAATCCGAGACTTTGTTTAGCAAAGACGCGACTTCAGACACAATTTGTTCTGGTACTCGGCGAAGTTTTCCCGAGAAATATTGGCACGGCCGGTGTATAGAGCATCACCAGTGCTGTCATCCACATAGCAATGAATGCTACCGGTTTGCAACATATCATTGATATGCAGAAGAAACAGCTTTGGTGATAGCACACAACCTTGTGGAACACCAGCGTTAATAGGCTTGTAGTCGGAGCATGCACCGTCTACAATGACCTTGATGCTCCGATCTGCTAGGAAGCTGGTGATCCTATTGCACAATTTCTCGGGAAGCCCATAGGAAGGGAGCTTCGAAAGAAGCGCTTTGTGCCAAACCCGATCGAAGGCCTTCGCAATGTCCAAACTAACGGCCAACGCCTCTTTGATTGTTGTATCTGGCTGGTTTTAATATCAATAATTATTAGATATTAAGAAAAAGAAAAGTAAGGAGTAAAAAACACTTTCCCACCATTTTTCAATTATTTTTCTCTCCGCCAAAATGAGTGAATCTAATGAAGATATTCGATACATTCTAAAGTTTTATTACAATAATTTAAAATAAAAAAATTTGTACAACCGGCTACAATATAAATTATTAAGAATAACTCAAAACTATTGATTAGACCTTGATCAAGTTTATATGGGACCACATGTGAAGCACCAGCTTTCAAAATAAAAAAGAATCATCGATATCGGTTCACTCAGTAAAAAGTTATGAGGAAACACACATTAAAAAAAACAGTCTAATTGAGTACCGTCTCCTTTTTGAAGTCAGTAGAAAAAAGGCAAAATGTGACTCCACCTGCGAAAAAAAATTGTCACGTTTATGGACTTTATGCAGTGGCAGTAAAATTAGCACAAAGTAGGTTCAACCGTTTTCACTCCGAGAATTTTGATGTCAAAGATGCAGCTCGCTCTGGTCGCCCTCATACGGGTAAAGTCGATGCCATTTTTTAAAAAGTGGAGCAAGATGGACATATTAGTAGTTACGACATAACCAAAGAATTGTGGGTTCGGCCACAATACAGTTTTGATTCATTTGAATAAGTCTATACAAAAAAGCTCGATATTTAGGCATCACACAAACTCACTGAAAGTAACATAATGAATAGTGTACCTACTCATTTGTGATTATCTATTGACACATAATGAAACCGAACCATTTTTTAAAAGATTGATCATCACTACTAATGAAAAGTGGATCACCTACGACAAGAACGTGAGTAAAAGATCATGGTCAAAGGGTAGTCAAGCTCCACAGACTGTAGCGAAACCCGAATTAACACGCAATAAGGTGGGATTGATAGGACATCGTTTATTAGGAACCTATACCACCGGGCAAAACCATCGATTCGAACTTCTATTGACAACAACTAATGAGACTCAAACAAGAAATTGAGAAAAAACGTCCGGAATTGATCAACAGAAAAGGAGTGGTCTTTCATCATGATAACGCCAGACCACACATGTTTGGCCACTCAGCAAAAATTGAGAGAGCTTGGTTGCGAAATGTTATGCATCCACTATATAGTCCTGACCTTGCACCCTCAGATTTTCACCTGTTTCGGTCTCTTCACAATTCTTCGGGTAGTGTTAAGCAAACATCAAGAGAGGACTGTTGAAACGACTTGTCGCATTTTCTTGATCAAAAATCTCAAGATTTCCACAGTAACGGAATTATGTCACTATCTATATATGTAACTACAAGATAGCAACAAATTATTGAACAAAATGGCACATATCTATTATAATTAAATGTAATTAAAGTTTGGAAAAAAATGTCTTGAATTTCTACATAAAATGCGAAGAAACTTTTTCCCCGACCTATTATAAACATAATTGTATTTAAATCTAGGCTTTTTAATGAATCAGATTTCTTATTCAAAACAAAATTGACTGGAGTGATCATGGCTCACTCAAGCTTGTACGGTGCGCGGTAAGGCGGAAATCGCGGATACGACGGCGTCTGCAAAAGCCGGGCAAGCCAGATACCGTCTAATTTGATCGAACACGCATCCAAAAAGTCTAAATATATCCGGTTTTATTCGGACGCATATCAACCTAACCGTACAATACGGTAACTAATAATACGAGCATAGTGTTTTCCCGGTCTAGGCGACCAATTCGTGCTACAACCGTAAATAAAAAAAATATAACTGCAGCGTGGCTAAACAACGTATGAAAATTTTATTTGTCTAAGAGTAATGATATTGTATTCTCATTATATATATATATATATATATATATATATATATCACATAATAGTGATTACCGCAACCACCTCCAATGATACCTCTATACTCGTATATTATATCAAAAATTCACTGTTTTTTATTTTATCGTACTACCGCTGGATGGTAGATTAATTTGTAATAAAGATAATTAAAGAATTACCTGTCATTTTTGAGAACTGGAAATAAATAAGAGCGGATTAACCACATAATTTAGTTCGAAAAATGGCGCGGTCGGTGGTAGCTCTACTCCTAATCGCGGCCTCTCTTGTCTCCGGTGACCGGCATGATAAATATGAAGGGTACGTATTTTCTACCGACTTCAAAAAGGAGACTGTATTCAATTCGACTGTATGTTTTTTTTATGTGTGTTACCTCATAACTTTTTTCTGGGTTAATTGATTTCGATGATTCTTTTTTATTTGATAGCTGGTGCTTCTCATGTGGTCCCATATAAATTTTATCAAGATCTGATCAATAGTTTTTAAGTTATTCTTAATAATTTATATTGAAGTCGGTTGTACAAAATATTTATTTTTTAACTATTGTATTGTGACTCTTATATTCTTATACTCTTATCTACATCTAAAGGAAAGATTTGTTTGTTTGTTTGAATTGAATAGGCTCCGAAAATACTGGACCGATTTGAAAAATTCTTTCACCATTAGAATCCTACATTATCCTTGATGAACATAGGCTATATAATATTTTCAAAAACTTAGGGATCCGTATGAAAACTTCGTTAATGTAACCCAAAGTAAAAAAAAATACCAAAAAGTATCCTTATATCGCGTACGCTGCTGAAACTATTGATAATAGAGCAAAGTAATGTACTTCAGTTTTATAGAGGATACCAATATCTACAAAAAAGCCTGCGATAGGTACCATATGTTTAACTATTATAGTTATGTCACAATAACTACTTTTTCATGTTAAAATATGAAATAGTTACGCCGGTACAAACTAGGCCACATTATTCGTATCAGTACCTGTAGTATGCATAACCACCAATTACGTTAGCTATGTAATTTTAGTAACATATTTCACTTTTTATATCTTTGTTAATCCAGCAACCGTCTGTCGTGAGGTCTCTCTCGAAGTTCGCATGTTGCAAGGCGTAGGCGCGTGATATACGCGGGTGAAACCAAGGGGCACAGCTAGTATTCTTATATTTCATCAGATTTCACATAAGTATAGCTACCAATACCTACAGAAGTAATACAGAAAAAATGTAGTGTTCAAACTTACTATACAACAGCTACTGAACATCTTACATTTAACATTCTCATATACGCTGCATAATACTTCCTTGATATATCACCAAAATGTAGATGTTTATATGTATTTCTAATTAGTCTGTGATGTTGAGTGACTTGAAACATTTTAGCCGACTTAGAAAAGGAGGATATTACGCAGATTTATTCTTTTTTGTTCTGTTCATGCATATTAAAAATAAAATTTTGTTTAAGCAACTATTTCTCTTGTTTTTGTCCATTTACGAGTATATTTTTCTTCTTGTCTTCATGATCAACGTTTATTATAAGATCGCATAATACTGACAGCTCAGCTTGAGCTCTCAGTATTATATCACGTAGAAACTTTCCCAGATTTCGGAATGATAATGTTCGCAGGTTTTATGTGAAACTAAGGCTTTTGGTGTTATCAAAGATACAATTAAAACATGGCGGAATATCAAACAATCTTTCATCCTTGATTTTACCCCTTATGGATAGAATTGTTAAAAATACAGAAACACGTATCTTCATTTGAACACCCTTAGCTCCGTAAGTGAATTATGTAAAAAAATCGGCAAATATGTAATCTTTTATTATATTTACCAAGTACTTTCAGTAAGTTTCGAGTCATCGTACCGTAGAACCGGGTAGAACTTTTCAAAAACCTCTCAGGGGATGCCTACGTAATAAAAGGAACCCATTCTCTCAATTTCGCACTTCTATGTCCAGCGACTTGGGCTGTGATTCTTTTCATAAAAACTTCGCAACCTCGTTTTACAACCTTAAGCATTTATGAAAAAATTAATATTTTTATTTTATTGTTTTAATTCAAGATATTGTCTTCATAGAAATTTGAGTTGGAATGGGAATGTCAACTAAGTGTGAATGGTAACCTGAAACACTTCATAAAAAGAAGCTACTGTCCAAATTTCACATTTCTACGTCTAGTGAATATCTTCTTTTATTTATATATACATATAAATAGATTGCAAGGACAAACATCAACAATTAGGAACGCACGGCATAACCTCTCGTTTGTAAGAATTATAAGTAGTGAGTAAGAACGTGAACATAATTCTACATAGCCACCGAACTAAATAATGAGACACGTCTTCGCCTTGGCCCAGATAAGGGCTTCTAATAAGCTATTCCTATCAACATTTACTTGCTGTATGCATAACGAGGTCTTCCGGAAATATTGGAATTTCCTTCTGTAATCAGATCTATTTTCTTCCGCAGAAACCTCTCATGCATAAACAATGTCATGACATTTTAGATCTACAATAGGCTACATGCATATTCAAATTTCCGTCGTCATAGATGACTACAGACTATTTTAGTCCACACAACACATACAGCTTATTACAACATGATATGTTTCATTTTGAACCAAAATTATAACCATATATTTTATCATATTATAGTATCTTTAGATTGTATATTTATATCTGTACATTGCACAATACATTTAGTTAGCTTGGGCTGTAAAATAAAGGTATTAATATTAAATACAACATAAATAACTGTCCAGATTATATAACATACTGAGATAACAACAAATCCTCCCAGCTTAAAAAGAGCTTATGTACAGCAATTGAATGTATGACGTAAGCTAACTAATATTTGACAATATTCTTGCTGTCCAAAACACAACTATCACAATTCCTAACTTACACGTTATAGCATTAACGTACTTTTTCATTATTGTCCAGTCACCAACTGTATCGTGTGGCGGGACCTTCACAAGAAATTGGAGTATTAGAAGCCCATCTAGACATCGTATCGCTGACACCAGCAGCTCGTTCATCGTCTGGACAACTTGAGGCCTTGGTCAGGCTATCTCCAGAGGATAAACAAAAATGGCTGCAACACTTCAACAAAAAGCAAATATCGTACACTAAGATGGTCGATAATGTAGCAGAGTAAGTAAATTAAGGCATTTTAATATTTTCCGTGATAATTAAATAAAAGTGATGTTCACCTTATTGTTCTTAAGAAATATTTTCTAATTCATCATCATCATCATTATAGATTATCAAAAATCCATTGTTGGACATAGGATGGATATTTCCCATAGTTGCCACGCACAGTTTTTAATATTTTTAGTTGTAATCACGAAAATGCTGCTGTCCATCTCCTGTTTCATATCACTCTGCCTCTTGATCCCCACGGAATAATACGGGGTAGTGGACTGGAGTGGAGTCCTTTCAACAACCTTCAACACAACAATTTTAACCTTCTTCATCGGGCGGCCATGGGGCTAATTTTTAATGTCAAAATTTCTCTGCTGTTTCAAAGCTGTTGAACCAATATCAATAATACAGCTCGTTGTTTAGTAGTGCTAGGTTCATATAAGTCTTTAATATAACGTGCCATTAGAGACGCATTGTTTCCATGTTTCAAACATGATTTTTTTTAATTCCATGGCTATAAACTAGCTATATGGCAGAAAACTATAGAAAGAAATAATAGCTAATTTTGAAAAAGAATAACATAAGTACAAAACTTGAATTAAAATTATTTGAATTTAGAATTTAAAATAAAACTACAGCTACTCAAAGCGGCCAGTTAGGTTATATGCTCTAAGTTGTCATTTTGACTGCAATTTCCTAGTAATGACTAAGACCTAAATTCATTAATGATGAAAATGTTATTTAAATCGAATTAAGTCTTCAATAGGTTTTTCATTCTTAATCTAATCACTTTTCTAGTATTCTACGCGATGAAGAAGCAAAAAATATAAGAGCAAAGTATGACTCGAAACAAAATGGCAGCTCAATCTGGAACGCATACCATGGACATGAAGAGGTATAACAACGAAAGGAATTATTTTTATTTGTGCATAAAGCATCCAAATTTTAGACCCTTAAATATTTTACAGATAAACAATTACCTGGATGATCTAGCCAAGCAATATCCCGACCTAGTAACAGTTGTAAACGCAGCGCTGACTTATGAAGGTCGTCAGATCAAATACGTGAGGATCTCTACAACACGATTCGAAGACCCCAGGAAACGCGTCGTTGTCATTGATGCTGGCATGCATGCTCGTGAATGGCTCCCGATACCCGTGGCTCTAAACGTTATCCATCGGTTGGTGGTTGATATAGTGAATAACCCCCAGATACAGCTATTGGACTGGGTGGTCATTCCATTAGTAAACCCCGATGGCTACGAATATTCAATTGCAGAGGTAAAAAAATCACAATTTTTTTAGTATTTTAGCCGACTTCAAAAAGGGAATAATAAAGATAGTAAAAACATGACTTTAGTATCCTACCATCAGTCTCATAGCATTAATACATCAATAAATCAACAATTATTAGGTTGTATTTCATATATTATGTAGTGTGTAAGTGTATTATGTAGTTTTAGTATATAGTATTGTATATAAATTTGTGCATGTTGCATGAATAGTGTGGGAGTATGTATTAAGTATGGGTGTATATATGTGTATATGTTCATTTAGTATTTGTATTGTAATAATGTTTGATGATCTACCTCTTTTCCTCCTTTTTTAGCTTGTATACTAATATATTATTATTTTGCTTCATTTGTCTGTTTCCCTAACTGTATGTCCTGTCCATCTCCATTTAAGTTTCTTTATTGCGACTGTGATATCTTTTGTTCTTGTATTTCTTTATACCTAAAGTTTTTACTCTTTCGGATAACCTTTTTCCCATAATCCTTGTCTCAGCGCCTTGACAAATTTCTAGTTTCCTAATATGGGTTTTGGTGAGGGCGCAGGACTGGAAGCCATATGTGAGGACAGGTATAATACAATTGTCAAAGTTTTAAGTTAAGTTAAGTTTGCGTTTGATTGTTATGCTACAATCTTTGTTTACATTATTTCCTTTAGCCTCCAATAATGTCAACACATGCATAGGAAACACTTGTATCCTCTACATCTGTCGATTTCCTTTGTTGTTATATCTGTTGGTGAAATTATATGGCCTAGATAGATGTATTTATTCACATATTCATTAATATTGTTGTTGATGGGTTCCCGTTTCCCATTTGGCATGACCTTAGTTTTCTGGGTGTTCATTTCCAATCTCATCTTGCGACTCTTTCCCTATCTAATTCATTGGGCATTGCCTGGAGACCATCACTTGATGGTGAGAAGATTATAAAAAGTTTGAGAACATTAAGTGTGACAAAGATTCTCACCTTCCCATTCTAATTGGCAATATATGTGCTCCAATACCGCTGTGAAAAGTTTTGGTGACAGGGGGTTGCCCTGACGCACTCCTCTTCCTATATTTATTTCCTTTCCTTCTTTCTCCAATTTGATTTTGGCTTTACTATTTTTGTAGATATTTCTCAGTATTCTGATGTATTTATGTTCAATACCTTGGTTCTTAAGTGTTTTCAATTCATTTCATGATCGAGCAAGTCAAAGGCTTTACAATAATCAACAAAGCAGCAGTCGAAGTTAATATTGTATTCTTTGCTGTTTTCAAATAGTTGCTTGACATTATGAATATAATCTAATGTTGTAATTCCATTTCTAAATCCTGCTTGTACTCTTGGTTGATTTTCATCAAAGTTTTCTGTTAATTGGATTTAGGATCACTTTATAAAATATTTTGTAGATATTAGACACTAGGCTGATAGGTATGTAATTTTTATATTATCTTTATCACCCTTCTTATGTAGTCTTAAAGTACGTTATATCTACTCTAACATCGTATTTCCAGGATCGTTTGTGGAGGAAAACACGCTCCAAGGCACGACCAAATAACGACACATGTCCAGGTGTCGATGTTAATCGCAACTTCGATCACTATTGGGGCACCAATCTTGACAATACGATGCCGTGTTCTCTTACTTACGAGGGACCGTCTTCCTTCTCCGAACCAGAAACTCGCGTAATGAGAGACGTGATTAAGACAAATTTAAACCGAGCCGTACTGTACATTTCGCTGCATAGTTATGGAAGTTTAATAACTTATCCCTGGCGGAACAATGGTACGTTATCTTGGCATTATACTTCTTAACAAAGTGTTAAATAAGTGCATTTAAATATAAATTGTAAAAGGCAAAGTTTTATTATATTCAAAAAACACACAGCTTCAAAGCTCATCGGGGAAACGCGTATTCTGAACAAAGGACACCCGCACCAGGCCTTGCTTCAGGGAGTTCCCCGCAGCATGGCGAGGGCATATGAATCATGTTCTTCATTTTAAAACGTTGAAGAAAATGCTGGAGTATATTTTAAACTTTGGTAGCCGAAATGCTAAAATGATAAAGTTGCAGCCTATTTACGTCTCACTGCTGGGCACAGGCCTCCTCTCATTTCTGAGAGGGTTTTAGGGTAAGGAAAATGTCCGCCGCCTACCCCAATGCGTGTTGGCGAACTTCACATGTCTTTGAAATATTTTTTTTCTTGTTTCTCAGACATGCAGGTTTCCTCACGATGTTTTCCTTCGCCGCCGAGCACGTGGTAAATCAGCACTTAAAATTGCAATTAACAATTTCATTGGTGCCGGCGGGGATCGAACCCAGGTTGCTCGAGTACTGTGAAGCTTACAGCGAGCGCTAAACATCTGAGCTACCACGACTCAAGTTGAAAAAAAAGTTTAATTGTAAAATGAGCTCTACAACATATTTGCCAGTCTGTAAGCCCGTTTTCATGTCACTTTGAAGACGTCAGACTGAGATGTTTGCTGTATGATTTCTAATATATAAAAAAGTTTGCTTTAAAAGCAAAACCTTTGGTAGAAATTTTAAATACACGTGGGTTCGATTCCCGAGTATATTTGAAGAGACGCACGATAACATTTTATTGCGGAACCTATAATTTTTTTTTGACGGGTCTTTCGTAAAATCCGTTCTTAGTGAGCGTCTACATTGCAAAATGAGTAAATATACTTAATTTCAAGTCAATTGGGTGTATAGATTTAGAGATCTCATGACGACTCCGTCAGCCAGTGATTATTTTTCAGCATATAGATTAGCGCAAACATTTTGAATCCTTACAACGAATAAAATATTATTAGTAAACAAGACCTCGATTCCAGTGATCTATAATTAACAAGATAACACTTGGTATTCGTTTATTGCAATTTAATTTGTTTTATATAAAAATCACTCAAAGATAATTCACAAGTAGATATAATAAGCTTTGTTTTTTATATGTGGTAGAGCCATGCTGCAGCTATATGAGTAGTATAGTTGTAGCACAAATGGGTCGGCTCGACCGGGGAAGGACCACGCTCTCAGAGAATACCAGCGTAAAATAGCAGCTTAACACTGCTGCGTTTCGTATGGTGAGTGTAGAGAACCGGGAACCCTTTTTACTGGATAAGAGGCATTCCATCTTCGTCCTCACGAGTGACAACGCATCTGCATTTTGATTCTCAAACGAGGATAGATGTAGATGTCTATGGGCCACAGCATCCACTTACCATCAGGAGGACTGTGTGCTCGTTTGTCACTCGATCCTATAAAAAAAAGATTTTTGTTAATTGAACCAAGTAAAAAGGCACCATATGCGATTGATCCAAGGATACCACTTAACGTAATGTTTATGAAAAACTGTATCGTAAAATTTATTCAATTTTTTTAAGGTACTCTTCCTTCAAACGGTCTCCTCCTTAATGTTGCCGCATTAAAAATGGCGACAGCAATGGATGAACTTATGGATGTCACACGAGAACCTTACACAATTGGTAACGCCGCTTATATCCAGTACTTCACTACTGGAACTTCTACTGATTGGACTCGGGCTGTTGGTGTTCCTTTCACTTTTAATATTGTACTGCCTGTTGACGGATATGTTTTCCCGCCAGAAAATATCGAACCTATATGTGTCGAAGTTTGGGAAGCTATTATCGACGTAACCGAATACATTTTGTCTCTTTACTAATTTTATTGTAAAAAATATATAATTTAATTATACTAAGCAGCCTCTCATTTAATTTCCGCATTAGCTAATATATGTAGTTCATATGTAGCCCTTGTGGAGCGCATGAACAGTGGGCATACCATGATGACTAAAATAGGACTGACAGTACTATTTTTTTTAAATAATAAAATTATTTATTAGAAGTAATTCCAAAGCACAATTCAATTTAATATTAAAATAAATAGCTAAAGCAAGTGTAAATCTAACAATTAAATTGTGAACAAAACAATTTTAGAAGATAATTAACTTACAAGCTTGCGTCCGAGCGTGTGTGCATGCACGTTGAGAAATGAATATTATGGTAACCCCAACATTTTCGCCAATATAAAGCTGATTACGTTTTATTTTAACCGGTATTAAAGGTATTTAATCGTCATAATAAAATCGATAGTTAAGTACTCACATTACTCATTTGCCTCAACACTTGAAGTTTTCTTTCTCTGCTAAATCATTTTTTTCTCTGTTAAAGCAACTGACCACCTGGTGTTTACTGAAATTAAGCATATTATAGTTATAATATTTTAACCAATGTTCAGTTATACAAAAATATGTATATTGTTACTGTTTAATAAATTAAAAGTAAAAAAACATGATTAAAACAAGTTTTATATAAATTCTCTAAAAAGAGGAAAATAAAAAACCCATCAATTTATTACATTACACAATTTATAAGATATTAAATATAATTAATAGAATCAGGCGTTACTTTGCGAAAATCCATTATATAAAAGCTTTTAGAAAATTTTATTTCGCAAATATCCGCGTTATTAAATAAAATGATGTGTCTTACCTAGTATGAAGAGCACCTCCCGCCCTCCCTCAATTGCGTGCACTATCCCCGTCACCACTAATCCCAGCACCGCTACTCCCAACACCACTACACTAGGCAAAACACACCACTAACGACAATACGACACGTGTTTCGCCTCTATACAAGGCATCCTCAGGTGATATAGACTCTACGGTGGCTAACCGCTAAGTGAGCGGCGAGCCAAAAAAATAAAAGGCAGTTGTTTTGGCTCGCCGCTCACTTTTCTTTCTTTTCGTGAGATCTACTAGTTTTACAACACCAAACTATCCCTAACCTTTGCCGAGTTTTAAAATTGGTATGACCGCCATGTTTCTCGCTTTTTTACCACCGCTAAAATTTTCCCATGGTGTATGTCGATATTAGTTAAGACACGTCCCCGCAAAGTCTTACTATTTAGTCAGGTAGTAGTATACCATCTCCTTAAAGAGCTGGACGCGGACGTCATTTTATTCGTATTTTTCTCAGCGAATCCTTTCATTTGATATCTATATCATGGGGGTGAATAAAAGAACATTTTCTTATCTTCTTCGTTCGTTCTTTGGAAGTCCACTATATTGGTTTTAGAGTGACTTCGTTTTATTTTTGTACTCTTCTCAGCAAACCGTTACATTTGATATCCATATCATGGGGTTGAGTAAAAAAGGCGGCCAATTTCGAGTCGGACTCGCGCATAAAATGTTCCGTACCATCGTAAAACACGTTCTGAGGGAAGCCCTCTTTGAATTTTAATTTATTTTTATTTTTATTATTTATTGTTATAGCGGCAGTTGAAATTTTCACAGAAATACACGTTCTGTGAAAATTTCAATTGTCTACCTATTACTGACAGACAGGCGGACGGACAGCGGAAGCTTATAGGGTCCATTTGGGCACGAAACCCTAACAAACGGTCCCCGTATTGGATTTATAGTGACGTAATTTTATTTTCGTATTTTTCTTATCAAACCCTTTCATTTGATACCCATATCATAGGAGTGCATTGAAAGTATCTAACTAGTCCGCCATCTTGGGCAGTACGCCATATTGGATTAAGAATGACGTCAATTAGCTAACCATACATTGTCATCCAATTTAAACATGTACGCAAAATTTCAGCTCAATCGGTTGAGGATAACTGCTTTAATATTCAGTTGCAAGATTTGACCCTAACAACATTTTTTTGACAATAACATTGCAAGTCAAGTAAAAGCTTTTAAAATTTATTTTTATGATTGCTAGAGATCACCTCTACTATCTCATTTTCTAATTTAAAATACTTGGAACTGTTTCCGAACTAAATGTTAACCCTTTCGCTGTCGCGTGCACTACATAAAGGTCATTGCTATTGTCTTACTACTGTGTCTGAAAACCGGACAGTGAAAGTGTTAAGCTGTTATACTGATCAATAGAAACAGATGTCTGGGTAGCCAAATCTTTGGCTGAGTTAAAATATAAGACATCATCATTATATCATGTTATGTTATTTGGCTTATGGTGGTTTTATAAGGAAATCCATTACCCCATTTCGCCTCGTGGGTATTATTAAAAGGCGTGTGAACTTCCCTGTTGGTTTAGGGATCGTAAGCGCGATTGCTGAATCTGTTGTCCCGGTCAAAATCAGTTATTGAGTTTTTCTGTCTAGAAATTCTCAGTAGAAATATATATTTTAATATAGATTACATTGTTTATCAGTCATAGGGGCCCATTCATTCATTACATAAGGGTCACGAGGGGGAGGGACGGTTAAAAATTCCCTACATGCCCTTGTCTTGAGGGGAGAGGGGTAAAACCCATTCTTACGTAATATATTGTAAGTCGAAATTTCGAATAAAGTTCCATCTATCACTACATCTGATGAGTTAACTAACCCATTCAGTCCAGATCGATTGATGATCTGAATCGATCTAGCTTTTACTGTGTAATTTATTTTCTTTAACCGTGAATTTGCACTTGTGAAATATTCACATAAAACATGTATAAAAATCAGGGTTTTGACAATGTATCGTATTGTATTTGAACTATCAAACAATACGTTGATATGAAACATGTTTGACAGTTCATTACACAAAACATGTTTTTAACAAGTTTTGGAAACCAAAAGATTTCGATACAAATAATTCAATACGTGCTGACATGAAAACGTATTGGAAGATTTTATTTTCGTATACAATTGCTTTCATAAGTAACATAATACTAAATTATTGGTTTGACTTTATTAGCTGTCCAGATCATAAAGAAGAAGAAGGCAGAAGGAGCATTTACATGCGAGCCCAAAACAACGCACCGAATTTTCATCTATAGGAACACATAGAATACGAACAAATAAACTCTTTAAATTTTTGTCAGACACATTTGCGCGAACGCGCCCTCACAACAACTAACTAAATTACATCGTAGATAATTGGATAAATGGTATAGGAATACGTGCGGGACAAAAAAAATCTCTTTTATATACAGAAATAGTGTCGAATACCTATATATTTGAAAGTATCTATATGTATCGACTTTATGTTAAGTAACGTCAAAAACAAGCATAATAACAAATATCAAGCAATAATGCGAACGAAAAGCTTGACAAACCTAAGTCAGTTTTTATTCAGAGTGAACGCAAACAGACATAATATACGATTTGGATATATTTGATGCAAACATAGGGTAGGATTAATTTAAAACTAGCCGATTATTATTTTAAAAGTATTAAGCCGAGCCGCAAAAATATGCAGTGGACGCACAAGTATGAAAAACTGGTTCAGCTATGCGATTAAGATTAAACTCAGTTTTGCGGTGAATGTTCGACTTTATTCGTTTGTATATTGCTTAAGTGATTTATGTTTGCTCGCTTTATGGCGCGTTCCGACGACACGCACCCGCTACGCGCTCGCCACGCGCGTCAGCGCCCGCGTCTAACTCGCTTTGAAATTTGTTGCATATAATTTGAGTTTAATGTCAAATCAATAAATTTGTAATTGCATTTATCAACGTTCAACCGCATACGCCTCGCCCACGCCACGCGGCAGCTTCGCACACGCCACGCGCCCGCCTCGTTCCCGCTCCGTGCTGATCCCGCGCTCACCCCGCACACGCGCTTTTTAGGGCGCGTTCCGACGACACGCACCCGCTACGCGCACGCCACGCGCGTCGGCAGCCGCGTCTAACTCGCTTTGAAATTTGTTGCATATAATTTGAGTCTTATGACAAATCAATAAATCTGAAATTCCATTTATCGACGTTCAACCAAAAAGTAGCTCTTCTCCTAATCGCGGCTTCTCGTGTCCGGTGGCCGGCATGAAAAATATGAAGGGTACGATTTTTTTCTTTTCTGACTCATAATCTTATACTTCGTCAGATTTAACATTAGTATAACTACATATGTATCGTATAGTATCGTATTCTAATATCGTGGCCGTTTCATCAGTATATAATATGTTAAGCCTCAAAACCGAAGTGTCGTTATACCTAGATTATGCCGGCTACAACTTGGTGCAGCCAATTGCGAATGATTAAATTTAGGTGCATCCAACAAAATTTAAATATTAGATAAAGTGAGCCACACCGCCCGCTCTTTAACCTATTGTCGCTAAATTACTTAATCCATGTTTTCGTGTTTCTTTCAAATTTATATTTTAAGCAACTACAATCGGCTGCTTTAGTTGTTTCCGGCTATGCTTCAGTGTTTCATTCATTCATTTCAGCCTATAAAAGTCCACTGCTGGGCATAGGCCTCCCCCTATAGATTGTCTCTAAGAGTCTGTCTTTTTACAATTTGAAGTTGCTATCATGAACGTGCTACTGCCTTCTGCTACTGTTTCAGTTTTCCTCTGTCGCCTCTTACGACACCCACGGGTCGATATGGGGTAGTGGATATACCTACACCATCACTACACGGTAAAACTAAGCAGATATCTGCTCAATTCTGTGTTACTCTTTTTAACTCACAGCGATTTACCATACTCTTTCAAACATTTATTTATATAATCTAACCCTTTCACGGCGTTCACATAAAAACATTGAGGATAATGTAATGCGTGTTGCATCCACGGATTATCGTCGTCTCTAATAACTCCTACATAGGAAAAACAAGCAGCTGTATCATTTATGCTATCGCCAAAATAAAAGAATCCCGGCATCAGCCCTTTCATTCACCACTGCTTCTCTTAAATCACTCGTTGTCCAATAACGGCTAAATGAAAATAAGCGTGTTTTATATGAATCATATAAACTATATCGGGGTCTGTATTCGTTTTGAGACATGTCCCTCATGCTTTGTGGAGGTTTGATCTTGCTGGTTGCAAGAGTATAGGTAATGAAGCTGCAAAGCTGCGCTGATTCCTTATAAACATTTTAAAGAAGTTGCTGGTGGAGAGTTTTTTATGAAATAAAATAAAGAATACTTCAAATGTTATTATCAGAGCACCATTTATTTAAATAAAAAACATTTTTCAAAGCACATACTGAGTCGTGATTAATACAACTATACAAATCTTTACAATCTTTATATCGTTCATACAGATTTAACAAACTAGGACAGCCTTTATCTTCTAAATTAATTATATTATCATTTTGTAAGATGGATTTTAACCATAAAACTTTTTCTAAACGTTTGACGTATATACATTTATCCTTTATATTATCTGCAATCAAATTCTGATAATTTAAATAAGGTGTTACTCCCTCACACCAATATATCTTTCTATTACGTTGAATCCAATTTACATGTTTTTTTCTTTTACAGTCAATTTGTAAAAAGGAAATGGTGGTTTTATTAAAAGTCGTTGTATTTTATTGTTACACAATATTGCAATTTCTTTCACTATAAATTCATTTCTTTCTGTTTTGAAACCGTGGACATCTACGATAGCAGTCATGTCAACTTGCGCACTATGTTACTTAAAGGCTTATATTCCACAAGTTGATCGTTAATGATTAAACAATATCCAGTTGTCTTCTCTGGTCTTGCCGTTGTACATTCAATCTCCAAACGAACATCTACGGGTACTGTTTTTAGACTGTCGTTTTGTCTTGAACAATCTATCACAAATAGCGGAGCCTTCACCTTAAAGCTACTTAAATCAAGCAATGGGTCTGCGGGACAGTTGTATAAAAAAAATACTTTAATAGGTAGACTAACATAACGATGTTGGATTTTTTTATATGATTCAGGGAGACTTTACCATGGTAGATCAATTGAGACTCCAGCCCTAGGGCTCGCTTGCGCATATATACAAACATACCTAGTAAATAACATAATTTTTCCCATATAAAAACAGCTTTGTGTTCAGTCTTCATGATTTTTGAATTAATTATGAATGAATAAGAACCTCTCCGAGGGATTTTTTAAAGCAAGTATTTATGCATGCTATTAATTAAGATATTAAATAACATAATTATTTAAACTTACCTTATCTATATAGGGTAACTATTATAGTATTTAGTATGCTAGCATTTAGGTAACACATATTATTAATTATAGGACGATAGGGAGATTTCTTTTATATTGGTCAATTGGTTTTTAATATCCTATCTATTCTTGGACTTGCGTACTAGAGATTGATATTTGACACATTTTATATATATCTGAGTTTAACTTATGTCAAATATTTTATTTCTTGCAGTCAAATTCAGCGATAGAAAGGTTTTTTTTGATAGGTACAATTATACAATACTTTCGTTTTGCAATAAAAGTGGTTCTTTTGCAATGTAGGTAGGTATGTCCTTAATATAAGTATGTTTTTACATACCAACTAGACTGAAAAGCGTAAAATACTTGTAATAAAATAAACGCTAGCTGGTTCAACACTGATTTTATTATTTTTATGAAGGTACAGTATCCACACAAAATATCAGTCTACCCACAATATACTACATCCTTCCCCTTTTATAATGAACACTGAAGTACAAAAGATATATAACAAAAAAAAAACTATATAATGAAAACAACTAAAAGATAACGCTAACTGTAGAAATGTACCGTATACCAAATACAAACTCATACAAAATTAATATAAATATTATAATAACGAAGCCATCTAGGCGTAATATGAACATATTTCTATATAATAGGTCATAATATAAATCACTTCTATGTTTTATGATTTAGTTTTATAATTATTAAATGAAATTACAAAACAATAGTAAACCTAAAAATAAACGAAAGTAAGTCAATATCTACAGAATACAGAGCCTTAAAAATATACACTTAATATGAATATGTATATTTGTTTGCAAAAAACTTTTATACAAAACAACTATTATATTTTTTCTTTCATCGGATATTTCATCTTAGCCATAAGTCGTGTTTTTGACCTAGTTATTGGAGGATTAATGCATGGGCTATGACCTTCCGTATCCGTTTTATTATCTGTCGAATACAAAGGGTCAAACTGTTCTGGGTTTGAAGCTACAGCCTTGGCCGTTAACTCAGCTGACTTAGCGTTACTTGCACTCGGAGCGCAGGCGGCGGGACGCGATTCATCGCTGTCTGCATATCGTACTATCAAGTGACGGCGATTGCGCCTCAATCGGCGTCCGCGCGAATCTTGTACTATGAACGAACGTGGTTCCTACGACGGTCTAATAATGGAAACGGGTTTCCTATTTCCGTTATCAACTAAAATTGCTTTATTTCCTGGTAATAAAGTCCGCAACGGCTTGGCCGACTTATCGTACTGTAATTTATTATATTTTCTCTGATGCATTAACATTTTATAATTTCTATTTCTATCAATCGTTTCATTTAATAGAAAATCACTAATCGGTAGCTTCGTACACAAACGTCTTCCCATCAGAATTTGTGCCGGAGAATCCATTCCATACCTAGGCGTACTCCTATAGTTCAATAAACTTATAAAGAAATCATCCCCAGAATCGATGCATTTTTTGAGTAGATTTTTTATAGTTTGCACTGTGCGCTCACTTTTCCCATTTGACTGGGGGTAATGAGGTGATGAAGTCATATGCTTAACCTCCCATAACCTAAGAAATTTTTTAAATTCTTGTGAACTATACGCCGGCCCATTATCAGTAACAAGCTCGCTAGGGATGCCATGCCTCGAAAATTGTTCCTTCATAAAGTGAATAATTGTTCTACTGTTTATACTATTTACTTCTTGAACTTCAACATAATTAGAAAAATAGTCTACTAATATGACATAGTATTTCTTTTTATACTCAAAAATATCTGAGGCAAGTTTTTGCCAAGGTGCATTGGGTACAATATGTTGAAGTAGTGGTTCCCGCGCGGGAGCCCGTGCATGCAGAGCACAAGACTCGCAGCGGCGCACGGCGCGCTCCACGTCCGCTGACAGCCCTGGCCAGAACATTACATCACGCGCGCGCCTCTTACACCTCTCTATGCCTAGGTGACCTTCGTGTACTTTTACAATCATTTCGGCTCGTAAACTTTGCGGAATAAATATACAATAATTTTTTAATATTAACCCATTCACATATTGGAGTTCTCCACAATACGACCAAAACTTTCTAACGATTTTATGAACATTATGCTCATTTTTTGGCCAGCCGTTTAATATGTACTTAATTAATAACTGACATTCCTCATCAACCTCTGTCGCCTTTCGAACTCTATCTATTTTTTCTCTACTAAACGGCATACATTCTATCATAAAACATGTTTGCGTCTCAACATCCTCAGACACTCGATCGTGCATAAACTCCGGCAGAGGAGCCCTCGATAACGTATCGGCAATATACATATATTTGCCCGGAGTATACACCACCTTGAAATCGTATCCCTGTATCCTCATCATCATGCGTTGTAGTCGTATCGGTACAGATGACAACGCTTTATTGAACAATGCCTTCAAGGGCTTGTGATCAGTTTGTACGGTAACATCTGACCTGCCATAAATGTACTGTTTAAACCTTTCTGCCGCAAACACTATTGCCAGCATCTCTTTTTCAATTTGTGCGTACCGGGTCTGAGTGTCGGTGAGCGTTAACGAAGCAAACTCCACTGGACGGCCGGCCTGCAGCAGCACCGCTCCCAGCGCTCTAGCACTCGCGTCTACCGACACCACCACCGGTAGCTCCGTCGAGTAAAGTGCTGACACTGGTGCAGATGAAATTTTATTTTTAAGACTGTCTATAGCATCTGAATGATGTGGCTCCCACAGCCATTCAGAATTCTTTTTTAATAAACTTCGAAGCACAGACACACTATCCGAATAGTTTTGAATAAATTTGGAAAGATAATTCACCATACCCATAAATCTCTCCAATGCTTTACGATCTGTAGGATACGGCATACCCATAATAGCTTTAACTTTAGACTCGTCTGGTTTTATCCCATTCTTATCGAATTTATGACCCAAATAAACAATTTCTCGAACTCCAAACTTACATTTCTCCTTATTAAATTTTATACCAATTTCTCTAGCCCTATTCAGTAAACATTTTAGCCTGAAGTCATGTTGTTCTTTAGTATTCCCCCATACTATTACATCATCAATAAAAGAGTCAACACCCTCCAAATCTTCCAGATATTGTCTTAACTTTGCATGAAATACTTCTGGAGCACAATTTACTCCATACGGTAGCCTTAGAAACTGGTATCGACCAAACGGTGTTCCAAATGTACAAAGATCTGCGCTGGCAGGATCAATTTGAACCATCCAAAAACCAGAGCGCGCATCCAGCACGCTGAAGTACGTAGCACCGCGCAGCCGCGCTGCCAGCTCGCTCACCGTGGGCAGCGAGTAATGCGCGCGCCGTACCGCGCGGTTAAGCGGTCTCGGGTCCAAACACACACGAATATCACCATTCTTTTTTGCTACTAGCACAATAGCGTTAACCCATTCCGTAGGATGAGTAACTTTCCTGATAACGCCTAATTTTTCCATCCTACGTAACTCTGCTAAGAGTTTGTCTTTCATCCCCAGTGGTATTTTCCTAGTAGGGCAAATCACTGGCTGTACATTTTTATCTACGACAATAGAATACTGTCCAGGTAACTTACCCAGTCCTTCGAAGAGATCAGAATATTTATGTATATTTATACCGTCAACACGGGATACGAGTCCTAACATGACACAGCCTTCCAATCCCAGAACATTTTGACAGTTTAAATCTGCTACCACAAATGGTAAAATGTAATGTTTACTTTTATAAATAAATGGTAATTCGTACATGCCCAGAATAGGTAAATTATTACCAGTAAAAGATTGTACACATTTGTTAAAATATTTTAGGTTATGAATCGACATGCCTAAGTTTAAATAATCATTTTTCGAAATTACATTCAACATAGAACCTGTATCTAGTTTAAATTGCACTTGTCTACCATTACATTGAAAAATAACATTCCATTCTTTAGGTAACTTACATTTTTTATCCTGGCTTAATATCATGTCCACATAGAACATTTCGGCATCTGACATGTTTTCCGGCTCACACACATTCAAGTTTAAAACCTTATCGCGTAATGTATATTTATGCACACACACTTTAGCGAAATGCCCTTTTTTATCACACACATAACACAATGCATCCCGCGCCGGACATCGGTCGTCGGTTGAGCACCAACCATTGCCACATGACAAGCAGCGTGTTCGCGAAGCCGCCGACCCGGCACCGAACCCCGGTCCGCGGCCACGACCGCCGCGCCTCGCCCCGCGCGACCCTCCACGGCTGCGTCGTACACCGCCGTAGCTGCGACCGCTTGCATCCCTTACAGCATCAACTCGCATTTCACTACCGCCAGGACTATTCTCGATGTATGAACTTTCCTCCTTCGATATTTCTGCCACTTGACATATCTGGACCGCCTTTTCTAATGTTAAATCATCCGTACGAAGTAGCCGATCACGTGTATGTACACATTATCATATCATAAGTAACATTACATTGTAATGTTACTTATGATACCGCAGACAATTCTGTCCCGTATTAAGCTTTCATTTAGATTACCAAACTCACAAGATTGACTTAGCAATTTTAGTGCAGTAACATATTGATCTATATTTTCGCCTTCCTCTTGGCCTCGTGTAAAAAACTTAAACCGCGATAACGTGACATTAGGTTTTGTCCCAAAATACTTATCAAACTTTTTCAACAAACACTTAATATCGTCTTCAGTTTCGTCCTTGAGGTACGTGAAGGTCGAATAGATTTCGTAACCCGCCGACCCAATGAGGTTGACCAGTAAACTAGCCTGCACTGAACTTTCCTCGTTAGCCACTCCGGAGGCTTTAAGAAACACCTCAAATTGTTTCCGCCACTTGCGCCATGAGTCTGCTCGAGCAGCGGGGCCGCCTTCGAGCACTAATTCTACGGGAGGTCGCGCGTGTTCCATCACTTACTTTTACACAAAGTACACAATTTGCATCAAAAATAAGTACCCTTATCAACAATGTTACTTTTACATTGACTATGTAATTTATTTTCAACACCGCTGCCACCATGTAATAAAATAAACGCTAGCTGGTTCAACACTGATTTTATTATTTTTATGAAGGTACAGTATCCACACAAAATATCAGTCTACCCACAATATACTACAATACTTATGTAACTTATTTATACAGTAAATGCATATAAAAAATATTTTACCTAAATCAAGTATCGATGACCATAGAAAAGTTTTCATTTCAAACTTTCAGAAAAGTCAAAAAAATGGATTTTAAGTTAACCTGTAGGAGCCTGTTGCATACCAGATGGCTCAAATGTATTTGGTTACTAAGTTTAAACTACTAATACCATCATAAATTGAACCATCATGTTTTTATTTCTTTCAAAATTAAACTTTTTAATGAATAATGTTTCATCTGGTTATCTAATCAGAATAAAAGTAATACTTGTAGTAGCTAAAAAAAGTCAGAAGTTAGACAGCTCAAAGTTTATCGGTTTTTATAACACAAAACCAGAAACACCAATATAATAAGAACCCTCTTATGAATGCAGCTTCCCTAAACAAATTTTGATCTCAAATAACTGCGACAGACTGGCGTCTGCAGTGTAAGCTGTATCATATTATTAGATTAAGGTGCAGACACATTGATAAATTTTTAGTTAATGGACTTTATACAGAGCTTTCATAGGAATGGTAATAAATGTGACTTAACAAAAAATAATAATTAGTTTTTGGCTAAAGTATTATTGTGTAATGGGCTTTATAATTCTGCATATACATATAAGGAGAGCTAGTTCAGTCAATCTGTCAAATTAATGGTACAAAAATTACCAATTGGATGAAAGTTGGTGAGTCGTTAGAAGATGATGTAAGAAAGCTTACTTGGGCATGGCCACCTGATCCGTCTGTGGATTTTTGAAAAAACTCAAAAAAATTTTGAAATGCATTTTTCTCGAAAACTATGCATTCTACAGAAAAATTTATTTGAACAAAAATGTAGAGGGCATCGTTATCTACAATTATTGTCATTGGTGCAATGTTGTAAAACAAAAAATGTGCACAGCAGGTGGCGCTAAAGTGCCAAAAAACGTGTTTTTCGACTTTTTCGCCCTTAAATTTTCATTTTTCAGCTACGATCCAAATGGAAAACTTGTTCCTTACAATTTTACAAACAACTTTTATTTAAACATTTTTTTTATACAACTTACCGTTTCATAACTGCAGCTTGTTAAAGTATGAAAATTCCAATATTACGCTCTCACAAAGTATAAAAGCAAGGAAGGTGCATAAAAAAAGATGTATTTTTATTTTTTCACTTGAGAAGTAATAATCTATATTCTTTATAACAAATAAATAAAAATATTAGGAATAAGTATCAATATTAGACCTTTATGATAAGTTTTCGTCAAATTTGTATATAAAATATTTTATTCACTTGAATCAGTTGTAAAATTAATTATTTTTGTTAAAAAATAATGAACTAAAAATGTTAACAGTTACAACAATTTTATCGATTATTTGAGAAATTTGGATTAGGTTTACGAAATAACTTAATTGATGTCGAAATTTTTTTTGGTAAATACACTAATATTTCTTTTATAATATACATGTTTTCATATTATAACAATTGAGTAATGCTAAGGTTACACTTGATTAAAATTGTTGTTACGCAAACACCTATGCTCATTAGCGTTATTGCAGGAACGAGTGTTAATTTATTTTTTGCGTGCACTGCGTAGTCTCTTCGTCGGTGGCCCTTTTGTTAAAACTATGCCAACACCGCCGGAGAAAGTCCCAATAGGACCGACAAAATTACCGTTAGCACCACTGCGCTGTTCACGCAGCGCTATATTACACTATAACTTTGAAATGATAGGTTGTATAAAAAAAAATGTTTAAATAAAAGTTGTTTGTAAAATTGTAAGGAACAAGTTTTCCATTTGGATCGTAGCTGAAAAATGAAAATTTAAGGGCGAAAAAGTCGAAAAACACGTTTTTTGGCACTTTAGCGCCACCTGCTGTGCACATTTTTTGTTTTACAACATTGCACCAATGACAATAATTGTAGATAACGATGCCCTCTACATTTTTGTTCAAATAAATTTTTCTGTAGAATGCATAGTTTTCGAGAAAAATGCATTTCAAAATTTTTTTGAGTTTTTTCAAAAATCCACAGACGGATCAGGTGGCCATGCCCAAGTAAGCTTTCTTACATCATCTTCTAACGACTCACCAACTTTCATCCAATTGGTAATTTTTGTACCATTTTGATTTTTTTTTCGACAGATTGACTGAACGCGCTGCAAGTCATTCCTAATTTTCTTTTTTAATTGAAGTGACGCGAGCGTGTTCATCAAACCTGTAGGTATGTATGTGTCTTTTTATTATTTTTATTCTTTTTTATTGAGTTCATACTATATAATCTAATATATAAAATTCACGTGTCACAGTGTTAGTGATCAAACGGCTGAACCTTTTTATGAAACTTTGGGTCAGCTAGTTATGTATATAAATATGTAATAAAATAATATGTGTACAAGTGATCTATGACCTGTTATATTAACTATAGAACCACTGATTTTCAGGACGTTGACTAGCAAAATTGTCAACCCATTTGACTCAGATGATGGTAGTACTCTTATTACGAAATCCAAACAAAAGAAAACGTTGAAAAAATCTTGTGGAGATAGTAATATTAAGAAGAAGAAATTCGTTCTGGATTCAGATAGCGAATCGGAAGCTGAGTCTATAAAAAACAAAAGACTTAAGAGGTCTTCGTTTGCATTTGATTTAGAAGTAAGTTCAATTTAAATTTATTAATACAATTGTCGTCTTGGTCAGTGACCCAAATTCCCAAGCTAAGGGCCGTGGGTTCGAGTCCCGGTCGACGCAAATATTTATTTCACAGATAAGTATTTGTACTCAGGTCATGGATCTTTGTCGTTTTTATTTTATTCTTGTAATTATTTAACCAATTTTAGTTCATTCATATTAGTAATTAGTGCTTTTGAAAAAACTTTGTTTTGAGTATTATCATCGAGATCGCCATCACCAATATTTTATTTCTTACCGATATCAAACAGCACTATAATATTTTTTTAGTTATAAATATTATGAGCCTATTTTTCTATACAATACTAACATTAATATTTGAAATAATTACAGGGAGATAACGAGTTGCAAGAACCCATTAGAGCGGCGGCGCTGAGAAGTTTTTTATCGCGGCGTGCGGGTTCGGGCTACACGCTGCAGAGGGCAGATCCTGCAAAGACGGGCGACTACTATGTAGAGCTGCGTGTGTACAACACGAAAGAAGCCGAAAAGCTTGGCTCCAATCGGCGGAAGCGTTTGCTCGTCACTCTGAAGTCTGCTGTAGAAGACAACAGCCTTACGTGGAAAGCTGTGACAAAGTTAGTAGCAGCGGCAAAGGATGAGTACGCCGCTATACACCCAATTTTATACCCTGTTAATGTTTTCTAAATTTGTTTAGGCACCTATAATAAAGTAATTGCGCTCATAATAGCTTAATATTAAATGTTATTGACTTGTAGCACATTATTTTCCTAACTTATGTCTTTTCCTTACAGCAAAGAAAAATAAGAATTAAAAATCTGAATCTAAAAAACAAAAAACCAGATATTGAAAATTTAATTTTAAAATACCTGAATGAAGTAATTATTTTCAAAAATTGCATTTAATTTTTCTCGCAGCAACGCAAAACTAAGAACTAAAAATATGAATCTAAAACAAAAAGCCAGATATTGAAAATGAGATTTTTTGAAATACCTCGATAAAGTAATTATAATTTAAATTTGTGAATCATTTATTATATTACTGTGCGATATACCATATTATTTTCAAAACTGTGTCTCTCATTACAGCAACGAAAAAATTAAAAACTAAAATCTGAATCTAAAAGAACAAAAACCTGGATTGAAACTTAAATTTTGAAATACCTAAAATCTAGACAAAGTAATTATAAGTTAGAGTTGTTAATTAGAATTTAAATCTATAAGACAAATATAAATAAAGATTGAAATACATATTTATACATATACAAGTTTTGAGCAGTATTACACTAAACGTCAATAATAGATATATGATTAAAAATTAAATTCTGCCAGGACTGTAATGCATATACATCAAATCATTCATCACATAAGAAGACTAATATACATAAAATTAATTGTTTACTTAGAACTGAGTTTGATAATGTTCAGTTAATAGCTACTGCTTTCAAAAATAGTATTGCAAGTTATAGAGTAAATCCAGATTCAAGTGACATAATTATGCCAAAGTTATTCTTATCTAGTATTTCTAGCACTGTTTGCTATATAATTAAAACATTACTAACCACGCACAAATCAATCAAGGTAAACTTTGAATTATTTGTGCTGTACAAGCTTCCAAAGAATGATGAAATATCATTAAAAAGCTTCAATACTAAATATACGCCTATATTACAAAGTACTGATTTAATGTTTCTTTTTGAAGAATACTCGAAGAATTTAATCAGCAAATGCATGGAGTTTGAATTATCTGAATCTGGGTGGACAATTGAGTCATATACCATTTAGAACTAAATATAATCCGCTAAGAGCTGGTCATTTTATTTCATTACCAAAAAGTATTGTCAGAACAAAGTCATGTCTTAATATTCATAATACAGACAGTCACTGCTTCCTTTGGTGTATCATAGCACAAATGTATCCAGCGAAATATAATCCAAATCGAGTTACATCTTATCCACACTATTCTAAAGTTTTAAATGTGTTCGGTATGTCTTTTTCACTGACATTTGAAGATATAAAACGCTTTGAAAAACAGAATACAAACATAAGTGTCAATATAGGTATATGGATTTAGAACTTTTACTCAGTATTAGTGAAGTTGCTCGTGTTGCAAATTACTAAAAAAATTGTCTGTATTTATTTAAGTAACAAGCAGCATAAACGAATTATTTTTAATAACTACCAACATAAGAATAAAATAAAATACATTATTTTTTGAACATGAGTAAAGCCGATGTAGTAAATGAAATTCATAGAAATGCTAGGGTGAATTTCCCACGTAGAAATGTTATTACGAAAGATATAGATGATTTATGGCAAGCAGACTTAATTGATATGCAATCTGTTTCTAAGGAAAACAAAAACTTCAGATTTATTCTTACCGTTATTGATACATTTTCGAAATACGCTTGGGTTTTTCCAAATAAGACTAAAAGTAAAGAGGACGTATGCTTTAATTTTATGAAGCTCCTAAAAACACGTGTACCCAAAAATCTGCAAACCGACAATGGAAGAGAATTTTATAACGATAAGTTAAAAAAAAATTATGAATTCTCATATTAATCATTACTCAACCTTTTCAACAAAGAAGGCTTCCATAGTTGAACGATTTATTCGAACTTTGAAATCTAAATTGTATAAAGCATTTAGTTTACAGGGTAATTATAACTGGATAGACGATACTCTTAATAACGTTATTTACGAATACAATCACACTTATCATCGAACTATTGGTGAAATTCCAGCCAATGTTAATAATAAAAGTAAAAAACGAATACTACAGAGATACCTTAGATTGGTAAAGAATGATAATGTAAAACGTAAGTTTAAAGTAGGTGATTATGTGCGTATAAGCAAATACAAAGGTACATTCGAAAAAGGATATACTTCAAATTGGTCGGCAGAAATATTTAAAATTCGAAAATTACAGAACATAATTCCAACCACTTACTTAATTGAACATACAATTAGAGGTCAACCAATTTTAGGAGGATTTTATGCGCAAGAGCTGCAAAAGACCAAAAATCCAAACATATATTTAGTCGAAAAAGTTTTAAGAAGGAAAGGAAATAAAGTTTTAGTAAAATGGCTAGGTTTGTCTTCTAGTGAAAACAATTGGATCGATAAGTCAAATATATTATAATAGACTTACATGTAGCAATACTACATGCAGCAATTGAGCTAGCTATAGCTGCTGCTAGAGAACTAGTTGATAATTCTGTTATAAAACTTCCTCGCATTATTCCTATACCAAAAACTGGTGGGGTACTACCTTTGATTCCAATTTTTGCCGGATTATCGACTACGGGAGCCTTAGCAGGTGGTGCCGCTGGTATACTTAAAACTATAAATGAAATCAAAATGGCTAAAAAAACAATTTGCTGAATTGAAGAGACACGATGAAAAAATGGAAGCTCTTTGTATCGGAAATGGGTTACAGTTTAAGCCTCATAAAAATGAATTTGGCATTTTTGTATCTAAAGAAATAAAAAACTAGAATATAGGCTACCCAAACGCGCCTTAACTAACATTGACATTTTAAAGTATGGAAAAAATATTCCCTATTTTCTCTTTCTTCGTCTTTATGAGAGATGAGCTCCCAACACACTCTTTTAAAAAAGAATGTGGAGTTATAAATTTAGATATTTCCTCAAATCCGGGATCTCATTGGGTAGCCTATCTAAAATTTAATAATTATGTTGAATATTTCGACAGTTATGGAAATCTTAAACCTCCAATAGAATTGATAAAATATTTAGGTCCTAAAGTCCACTATAATTATGACATATAACATACAGCGTGATCATCGTTTTAATTGTGGACATCTTTGTTTGATTTTTTTGGAGAATTTTTAGCGTAATCAAGACATAAAATAAACAAGAACTTCATAAATTGCTCAGTATACAAGCATGTCTATAACAGTTACTATCTCAGGAAATAAATCAGAATTTGATTCCTACTTTCAACCGCCTCTCCTACTTACAACAGCTGTTTATCAGGTCAATACGAGTGCGGTTTACTATATTTTTCAGTAATAAACTCATCAAAAATATTCTTATGTTGATAGCAAGTTCCCATCTGTGATCAGAATCGAATGTTACCTCATATACGGTTCATACTGCAACGGGCTACCTACTCATATTATTCACGAATTTGTATCTAAAACTGCTGCAGATAATCAATACATAGAAATACCTCAGAACGTTATTTACTTCCCAGTGAATAAAAATAATATTACATCTATAACTATTAAAGGTTTAGATAAATTTGGCTACAGAAAAAATTTCAAAGAACAATATATTGAAATTCGCCTCCATTTGAGGAAAGTAAAACTCTACAGTCTACTTAAAGCGCCCTATTACTTCTACATTCACTGAGGTGCGAAGACGTGAGAAAAAATTTAAGATTTTCTAAAGTCCTTAGGATTTAAAGTATGAATGTACTACAGATTAATGACTTACCAAACTTCGATACTTCTATTGAAAGTTATGAAGTCCATTCTTATAATCCATATAATAATAGCTTTAAAGAAAACGGTGTAATAAGAATTCCTATACATCAGCAAGACATATACATATGTATTACCATCAGCCAGTTCAGTTTACATCGAAGGTCATGCAAAGCTCTTCAGCGAAGATGGAAACCAGATTAAAAACCTGTTACGTTCAGTAATAATCCTATTATGTTCTTGTTTCAAGACATAAGGTATGAGATAAATGGAATCGAATTAGATCGTATTAAAAATGCTGGTATAACGTCAACAATTAAATCATACATTTCAATGAATGAAGCAGAAAATAAAGTAGCAGCTTTGTGGAGTTGGGATATGGATGGATTTAAAAGTGGAAACGGTGATTTTAGTGCTACTGTACTTTTAAATAAGAATTTAGGGTTTGCAGAAGATTATGCTAAAATTGTAATGAATTGTAAACATGAACTTATACTGAACAGAAGTAATTCTAACATAAATAGTATTATAGGAACTGAAGATGTTGCACATTTTCAAATAGACATACAAAGAATACAATGGCGAGTGCCACATGTGAAAGTATTAGATCGTGAGTCTGAAACTTCTTAAACATTTAGAAAGAGATAAACCTATACAAATGGCATTTAGAAATTGGGATTTATATGAATACCCTTTACTTCCTATAGCAACTAAGCATTCCTGGTCTATTAAGACTGCGTCACAATTAGAGAAACCTCGATATGTAATTTTTTGTTTACAAACAAACAGCAAAAATCAAAAAATGAAAGACTGTTCAGTATTTGATCACTGTGGAGTGAGAAATGTGACATTGTTTTTGAATTCACAATATTACCCATACGAGCCCTTATGTTGAAAGTTTTCCGAAAACAAATTTCATATATATTATACGAAATGTATGTGAAATTTTGCCAGTCGTACAACAACAGTCCCGCAGACCCAATGCTTGATTTAAGTAGCTTTAAGGAGAAGGCTCCGCTATTTGTGATAGATTGTTCAAGACAAAACGACAGTCTAAAAACAGGACCCATAGATGTTCGTTTGGAGATTGAATGATTGAATTGATTGAAATACCAGAGAAGACAACTGGATATTGTTTAATCATTAACGATCAACTTGTGGAATATTAGCCTTTAAGTAACATAGTGCGCAAGTTGACATGACTGCTATCGTAGATGTCCAAGGTTTCAAAACAGAAAGAAATGAATTCATAGTGAAAGAAATTGCAATATTGTGTAACAATAAAATACAACGACTTTTAATTAAACCACCATTTCCTTTTCACAAATTGACTGTAAAAGAAAAAAAACATGTAAATTGGATTCAACGTAATAGAAAGATATATTGGTGTGAGGGAGTAACACCTTATTTAAATTATCAGAATTTGATTGCAGATAATATAAAGGATAAATGTATATACGTCAAACGTTTAGAAAAAGTTTTATGGTTAAAATCCATCTTACAAAATGATAATATAATTAATTTAGAAGATAAAGGCTGTCCTAGTTTGTTAAATCTGTATGAACGATATAAAGATTGTAAAGATTTGTATAGTTGTATTAATCACGACTCAGTATGTGCTTTGAAAAATGTTTTTTGTTTAAATGTTCTGAT
Source organism: Parnassius glacialis (assembly GCA_033319125.1). Classification (NCBI taxonomy): domain Eukaryota; kingdom Metazoa; phylum Arthropoda; class Insecta; order Lepidoptera; family Papilionidae; genus Parnassius; species Parnassius glacialis. Next base: position 14,933,864 of record JAVANC010000012.1, read on the forward strand.
AATAACATTTGAAATATTCTTTATTTTATTTCATAAAAAACTCTCCACCAGAACTTTTTTAAAATGTTTATAAGGAATCAGCGCAGCTTTGCAGCTTCATTATACTCTTGCAACCAGCAAGATCAAACCTCCACAAAGCATGAGGGACATGTCTCAAAACGAATACAGACCCCGATATAGTTTATATGATTCATATAAAACACGCTTATTTTCATTTAGCCATTATTGGGTAACGAGTGATTTAAGAGAAGCAGTGGTGAATGAAATGGCTGATGCGGGATTCTTTTATTTTGGCGATAGCATAAATGATACAGCTGCTTGTTTTTCCTGTGGAGGAGTTATTAGAGATAGAGAGATTTACGATGATCCGTGGATGCAACACGCATTACATTATCCTCAATGTTTTTATGTGAACGCCGTGAAAGGGTTAGATTATATAAATAAATGTTTGAAAGAGTATGGTAAATCGCTGTGAGTTAAAAAGAGTGACACAGAATTGAGAAGACATCTGCTTTGTTAAAAAAATTAAAAAGTAGAAAATCGCTGTGAGTTAAAAGTGATACAGAATTGAGAAGACATCTGCTTAGTTAAAAAAATGAAAATGTAGAGCTGTTTAGTGTAATATTGGGGCGAACTGCATCGCGAACAGATGTGAGTGATGCAGCAGCCCCAATACTACCCTACTAATGAGGTTACCTAATTACGCTACCATGCTGTACCATGCATGCTAAATGTTTTCATAACAATTGTATAAAATATTACATTGTAAATTGTGCATTTAAAAAAAAGATTCGCTGGGTTTCGTGCTGGTTCTTCCCAGGACAGAAGTTTTTTCCGAACCATTGGTAAAAGTAAAAAATGACTTTCAATAAGTATTACTGTAATCCATATTGAATAAAATGATTTTATTCTATTCTATTCTATTATTAAACTACCACGTATTCCCAGATTTCGGAATGATAATGGTCGCAGGTTTTAAGTAACACTAAAGGCTTTTGGCATTATTAAAATTACAATTAAAACATAGCGGAATTTCTCACACACATACACACACAAACACACACACACACACAAACACTCACGCCTATCACCCAGAAGGGTAGGCAGAAACTACGGACTTCCATTTGGCGCGATCCTGACACACCTCTCTTACATCCATATATCTACACATACACGTTCGTCGGTTAAGGGTACTCTTAATCTGACCTATTTTCAATGTATCACCGATTTGTTCGATAAACCTTCGTCTAGGGCGTCCCTTCCCGATCCTGCCGTTCACTTCTGCAACATAAATTTGCTTTGTCACTTTTTCCTTGTTTATTCTTTCTACATGACCAAACCATCGAAGCATTCCTTTCTTAATCCTGGTTACAACGTCATCTTGCAAACCACACTTTTCTCTTATCACACTATTTCTCACCCTGTCATTCAAATTCAGCCCTAGCATACTTTTTAATGACCGCATTTTTACAGCATTTATTCTACTCTCATGGTTCTTCTGCCAAACCCAACTTTCACTACCATACGTTAAAGTAGGGACTACCACAGCATTATGAATTACCATACGTGCCTTATTTGACACATTCCGACTACCCATAATAGCGTGTAGAGCCGCATTCACTCTATTCCCTGCGTTAACTCGTCGCTCTATATCCTTATCATATCTACCATCCCTTCTAAATAAACATCCCAAATATACATAAATAATAATAATAATAATAAATAACTCATCCACTTGCTCAATCAACTCCCCTTCTATTCCTTTATCCCATAACGTTTTACTTTCTTCTCTTTCAAAAACCGACACTTTCATCTTACTTGCAAGAGATGCAAATGATGGTTACTTTAATAGCCAGTTCATTAAGGTAGCCACCATTTGCAACTCGGCTGCCGACGATGCAAATATGACTTAAACATCGGCGTACAAAAGGCATTTGACGGTTAACTTACTCATTCTCAACCCACATTCTTCAACTTTCAAAGTTTGCAAAGAACTGTCCATAAATAGGTTAAACAGCCACGGGGAAGCTACACAGCCCTGTTTGACACCTTTTTGAATGTCAAACCAGTCCGAGTAGACCCTGACACAAGCACTTTATAGGGAGCCCTTAATGCCTGTATCAAACCAGCGCTCAACCCAAATGAGTTCAGTGTTTGCCATAACACATTCCTGTCCACTCTGTCATAAACCTTTTTCAAGTCCATGAACGCACAAAAAACTTTGTGGTTATTTGCCAAAAACTTATCCGCAATCATGCGCATGAAAAAGACTTGATCCGTACACCCATCCCCTTTCAAATCCAGCTTGTACATCCTAAATTTTTCCATCAGTTTCTTCCAAAACTTGTTCAATTAACACCTTAGCATACAGTTTACCCACAATGCTAAGCAAGCTAATACCACGGTAATTTTTACAGTCCTGCTGTGACCCCTTTCCTTTATATATTAGGACTATAACGGCTTTGCACCAGTCTTCCGGTACCTGCTTCATTTCCCACCATAAATTAAACAAGGTGTACAGCAGGCCTGCAACCACACCCCCTCCAGCCCTTAGCATTTCGGGTGATAGTCTATTCTATCATATCCGGCTGCCTTACCTGCTTTCATGCTTTTCATTGCTTTCATTATTTCATCTACACTTATCTCCCTACCTCTCTCCACTTCTTTCGGAATTTCTATTTCACTTAATTCAGACGACTCTCCACTCTTAAACACGCTTTCAGAGTATTCCTTCCATCTTATTAAATTCGAAACTTCATCGTTCAGCATGCAGCCATTCTCGTCTCGTATAGCATTCATTCTAGGCTGTTTTGAATTTCCCCTGGCAGTTCTTACAAGTTTCCAGAACATTTTAATATTTGCCTGGAAGTTATCAGCTATCCTTCTATCATTCTTATCCATCCTATCTTGCTTTTTCCTTTCAACAACTTCTTTTACTCTCTTATTTATATTGTCTGCGTTTTTTCTTTGAATCTCATCATCCATACCACCAGAATTACCAGCATTGGTTGCTAGTAAATCTAGCCATGCTCTCTTCTTTGCTTCAACTTTCATCCGTACCTCATCCCACCACAACGTATTACTTTTACTTTCATTCGTTCTCTTACTTACACCACATACTTCGGTGGCTGCATCCACCAAAACTTTTAATATTCATATCATTCCATACAGTATTCAAGTCTAAATCATTCATACATACTTCATTCGAACCACTTATATTTTCCCTCAGTCTACATTTATAATTCTCTTTACACCTTCACCTTGTAACCTCTCTATTCTTATATGCTCTTACGCAGTGGTAGACACAGATGTCCGATGTCGCCAACGCCTGAATAGACCATTAATTCGGCATAAGACTAAGTAATGATCCGTCCCTACGTTGGACCTCCGGTAAACCCTTGTATCTACCACTGCGCTCCTCATTCTTTCATCCACAATTATGAAATCTATCATGCTTCTATCATCCCCTCTTTCCCATGTATACATGTGAATCCTGTTATGGCGAAAGAAAGTGTTCGTCACAAAAATATTATTTTCTACACATACGGTGAGGAGATCTTCACCATTCTCATTTATACTTTCATCGCCAAACGTTCTTATATCCTTTCATAACCATACCTCCTCACCCCAACCCTTCCAGTAAAATCGCCTAACATACTCGTAATATTTTCATTTTCCTTACATTTTATCAACACCAGCCTTACCATGTCCCAAAACTACTTTCGGATATAAGTGGGCTTAGAAATATCTGGGGCGTACACCCCTAGCACAAACAACTTCTTTAAGCCAACTTTCTTTCGTATCCACAGCAGCCTTGGGCTTACACATTCATACTCTTTCACACATTGACCCATTCTTTCTGAAAAGATGACACCAACTCCCTGGCATGCCCACTCGGTCTCGTCTACACCAGACCGGTAAGCGATATACATGCCATGTGCAGTGACATCTCTTCCCTTTCATTTCATTTCATTTACATATAACACATCTATTCCTCTTTTTTTTCTTTTAAAAAACGTTACCCCCACACTAGGATTTTGTCCTGTGTCGTGGAGGCAGTTTACAAACATAAATTGCACAAGAACAAACATCCAGACCCGGAACAATTATTTGTAGGCCATACAAATACTTGTTCCGTGCGGGATTCGAACCCGCGGCCCCCAGCGCAACAACTGATTGCTAAGCCACTGCGCCACGGAGCCGTCATTCATCATTTCGCATATTTCATCCATCTTATCATTCATTACTCCACATACATTCAGCGTAGTCAGACGGGCCTCCGCAATCCACTTTTCGCCCCTCCGGGAGACAGGACGTGACGGGTGGCGGATATCGTCGCCGGCTTTACTCCTAGAGAATCTTCGCACCCTTGCCTCATTAAAGGGGCGCCGGGCACTCGCGGCCATTTCTTTTACTTGTTTGCTCATGGTGCGAACTAAGGGGTGGTAGATTTTATGCCGCTACCATACGGCGAGGAGCCGAGTCTATCCTATCGGCTTTGTCGCTCGTTTAGCACCACCCGGGGGACACGTGTACGGTGGGCCTAGAGTTAAGTGGTCGAATCCTATGGACGCGGGCGACTCATCCCCCAATTTTTCATCCTTGATTTTAACACTTTATGGGTAAAATTATCAATATATAATATGACTAATATGAATATGAATACTGAAACACGTGTCTCCATTTGAACATCCTTTGCCCCGCAAGGGGTTTAAAAATTTGCCTACGTCATAAAAGGCACCTACTGTTCAAAATTCAGATTTTTACATCTAATGGTTTGTGCCGTGCGTTGATAAATGAGTCAGTCACTCAGAACATATTTATTTTTATTTTATTTATTTACTCTTTATTGTACACCAGAAAACAAAACAAAAACGAATACAATTAAATCTAAATTAGAAAAATGTACAAAAGGCGGTCTTATCACTCTGAAAGTGATTTCTTCCAGACAACCTTAGTGTAGAGAACTGATGTAAACAATAGTTAAAAATAGAGGGGGGCGTACAAAAAAAAATAAAAATAAAAAATATAAATACATACAAATAAAGGCAAGTGAAGATTATGTATGATATTATATAATAGATTAAATGAAAAGAGTACAAAAAAAGGAAAAGTGATTTATCTAATAGCGTTCTAAGTAATAAGATTTAACAAGACTTTTGAAAGAATGAAGAGATTGAGCACGACGAATGTGGAGAGGTAAAGAGTTCCACAAACGTACAGCAGTTACAGTAAAGGATTTCTTAAAAAAGGAGGAAGAGTGCGAAGGAGTAGAGAGAGAAAGATTGACAGAGGATCGAAGGAACCGATTATGGGTAAGGGAAAGATACTGGAAACGGTCTTTTAAATAATGAGGAGTGGAAGGATTAAACAGCACGCTATACAAAGTGGACAGAATGTGAGTATTCCTGCGAAGGCGGATCGGGAGCCATTTGAGCTGATTGCGAAATTCAGAGATATGATCATATTTGCGAAGCCCAAATATGAATCTAATACATAAATTTTGAATGCGCTCAAGCTTATTAAGCTGCTCCTCGGTAATGTCAAGATAGCATATGTCAGCATAGTCAAGGATAGGTAGAAGTAGAGACTGGGCGAGCGTAACTTTAGTTACTGTGGGAAGAAAATTACGTAGTCTACGTAAAGAGCTTAAAGCAGCAAACATTTTTCTACTAACCTCATTAATCTGTGAGGTCCAAGACATACAAGAGTCGAGATACAACCCCAGATTTTTAACCTTGTTGCTGTAAGGGATTAGAGTGCAGTCTAGAAAAATAGGAGGTAGGGAAGACCAGTCAATTTTTCCAATTAATCTGGAACTACCGATGATAATCGCCTGAGTTTTCTTAGGATTAATCATTAAACCATAACGTTTACTCCAATTCGAAATACAAGTCAGATCAGCGTTAATAGTGTCAACTGATTTAGACAAATCTTCAAGAGACGATTGAGTATAGATTTGGAGATCATCAGCATACAAGTGGTAGGAAGAGGACAGATTATGACTTATAGAGTTAATGAAAATTGCAAACAGGAGAGGAGACAACACGCCACCTTGTGGTACGCCAGCTGCTGTAGTAGTCCAGGTGGAAAAAACATCTTGCACCTGAATGCGCTGTCGGCGACCAAACAAGTAACTTCGAAACCAGTCAACTACAGTTGGAGATATGTTGAGAAAGCGCAGGATGCCCAACAAGATATCAAAATCTACTGTATTAAATGCATTACTAAAATCAAGTAACGTAAGAATGGTAAGCTTTTGTTTCTCCATTCCATACCGAATATCATCAGTGATTTGTAAAAGTGCAGTAGTCGTACTATGGCCAGGACGGAAACCGGATTGCAAAGGATTTAAAAGATTATGCTTTAAAAGATAGATGCTTAATTGATTGTGCACAAGACGTTCAAGAACTTTGGAAAGGAAAGGCAAGATAGAGATAGGTCTATAATCAGAAAAACTAGACGGATTCGACTTTTTCGGAAGAGGAACTACAAATGCATCTTTCCAAGCTGAAGGGAAAATAGAAGAATTCAGTGAATTATTCAGGATGGAAGTGATTACAGGTGAAAGGAGATCAATGAGAGGGATGACCATTTTCCGACTAATGCAGTCACTACCAATTGAATTTGAATGGATGGACATTATGGCTTTCATAACATCACAACTGTTAAATTGACTAAAATTAAAAGCAGAGGTGTCCGGAGCGGGAGCTTTTGAAAGAGAATCCAAAGTATTGTGTTTTGCTTTATCGTTAATGCAAGACGAAGATGAGAAATGCAAATTAAGTTTATTGAGATCAAAGTTAAGATGAGTGAAATTTTGCCGTAATTTCCCAACTCCTAAAGACTTAAGAAATTTCCAGACCCTAGCAGGGTCAGGATCTTGTACTGATTCATGGATATGGCGTCGTTGTGCTTTTCTACACAGATTGTTGCAACGATTCCGTACTAATCTATACTTCTCTCGATTCCGGTCGCTAGGAACTGACTTGTATTTCGCTTTGGCACAATTTTTAATGTGGATGATTTTTTTTATATCATCAGTCAGCCAAGGAGAGGGAGGATGCTTTACACGCACTGGACGAACAGGAGCATGAACGTCATAAAGCTGAATTAACAAAGAGTTGAACAAAGCTACCTGTTCATCAACAGTGGAAGCATTGACGACTACACTCCAATCAATTTTTCGAGCGTCATTTAAAAGCTGCTTCAAGTCCAAGTCACTAAAGTTACGCTGAAGTAGGATCCTTGACTTAGCTTTAGGGGGACGGATTTTGTAAGACAAGTATAAAAGGTCATGATAGGAAAAAGAATCTGTTTGTGAAGACACAAACATTATGTCAAGAAGAGAAGGGGCACAGTTTGGGAAAAAGTGTGTGGCAGAAGTAGGAAGAAGTTTTAAATTTGCTGCTTCGATAACAGATTTTAGTTTTATTGATCTGGTGTTGGTTTTTAAAAGACAAGTATTAAAATCACCCATAATTATACTATGACAATAGATAGGTGTAAGATTTTCAAGAATGTTTTCTAAAGTGGTGAAGTAGTCAACAGTGAGAGAGGGGCTGTAAAAGACTCCGAGAAGTAATTTATTATGACCGAGAAGAACTTCGATAAAGAGAAATTCAGCTTCGCCTCCAGTCTGAGAACCAGTTGAAACCTGAATTACTGAATACGGTATATGAGAACGTAGATAAATAGCAACACCGCCACCGCCCCGATCGGTACGGTCATTACGAATCAAATGAAAACCTGGAAGCGAGTAGGATGTTGATGGAAGACATGGTTTTAACCATGACTCCGAAACAAGGATAGCGTGTATATTTTTGCTATTAAAACTTGACAACATGTCGGGGTAATGAGCAGGAATACTTTGAGCATTTATGTGAATAGCATTAAAGTTTTTGCTACATTCAGTAAAAATTGAATCTAACATAATATTTAAGGGTGCAATGCTTTCAAAGCTATCAATGCTGCTTAATCCATCAGAAGCAGAATTAAAGGCGAAGGAATTGGAACTGCGAACACTATCATCTGAAGAAATCATATTAAATTATACCTGATTACTAAATGTATGTATATATGTATGTATATATATATATATATATATATATATATATATATATATATATATATATATATGAAATATGTATATGTATATATAAAATAAATAAATTCAAAAATAAATAAGTCATCAGTAAACTACCTGCCAGCAGTATTGAAAGAAATCTATAATTAACTTAACAATAAATGAAGAAACGGAACGTACGTACCATAGACACAAAAAGTGAGAGGTGTCAATGTCAGATGAGTCAAAATGTCAAAAAGTGACAATACGTATTACCAATTAACAACATACCTTGGAAAAATTATAATAATAAACATTCTAATGAAACATTATACTAAGAATAACATTATAACATACCTAACAGAAAAAAAAAAAATTATGAACATTCTAAAGAGAGATTATTAATCATTACTTTTTACTATCTGATTAACGATTAACAATGACAAATAATGATGATAGAAAGCAAACAAGAAAAATAAAAGTAAAGTTATAGCAATAAGGATTACAAAATTAATAAAATGATGATGTTAAATAAGAAAGTTCATTTTTTACCAACTCTCTTAGAACGCTGTGGTGCACTTTTATCTTCAGGAGCCTTATTTGCCTCAACCACCATTGGATAAGCTGGTGTGGCAGAAGTTGACCCGTTGCATATTGTGTCAAGCTCAGACAAGGTCTCAAGCTGATGCATTGTGCCATCAGGAGTTAAAATATTAATAACTCCATCCCTGGTCCAACATTTGGTTACGCCAAACCTACGCCTAGCTTCAAGAAAAACACTGTGGCGTCTCCTTGTAAGAAACTCCGACTGAGTTATACCTGTGCCCTTAAGTTTGGTTTTGGAGAACCAAACCTTGTCTCGCATCACAGTATCGCTGAATTTGACAACCACAGGCCTGGAAGATTTATCAGAAGGGCGTCCCAGACGATGACAGCGGCTTATGGATGTTTTACTGAAACCTGACACTTGTAGTTTCGTGCTGATCAGTGTACTTATGACGGTGGCAGTTTCCTCAGATTTTTCTTCAGGAACTCCATGGAATAGGATCATCTTCCTGCGGCGACGCATTTCACTACGATCTAGCTCTCTTCCCAGAAGATCTACTTGGTTATGCAAAGATGTTAAAGCAGCCAAGATGAATTTTCTAAATGCAGTAAAATCACCAGGTAGGGAAGATGCAGTTGAGGCAGCAGAACCAGAATGTTGCAGTTCCCGTTGAAAGTCATCCATTTGACTTTGGAATGACTTTGACATCTCAATTAGTGAACCTTTCAGTGCTTCCATGGTGAAAATAATTGTGCAGTGCAGTGATTTTAGAGAAAATATTTGGAAATAAGTGCTGGTAGGTAGTTATTTATTACATGTAAATAACTAACATGAAATTCAAACTGTAACTATTTTTAAAATATATTTAAATCTAAGATGTCAAAAATGTGTACTACTCAAATCACCTACCCTCCAAAACATACTCTTTTATAAAAAAAAAATAGATCGCTAGCTCGCCGCCCCGGATTCGCACGAGTGATTTCTGGATCTCGACAACAGCGCCTTCTACCGCGTCCAATTATAAATTCCAAACCATTCTCGAATCAAATTAATCACACACAATTTCGTAATAATCGGTTCAGCCCTTTAGGAGGAGTTCAGTCACATACACACGGACAGAAGAATTTTATATATAAAGATAGATTGCAAGGACAAACATCGACAATTAGGAACACACATCATACCCTATCCTTGGTAAGAATTATAAGTAGTTAGTAAGAACGTGAACATAATTCTACATAGCCACCAAACTAAATAATGAGACACGTCTTCGCCTTGGCCCAGATAAGGGCTTCTAACAAGCGATACCTATCAACATTTATTTGCTGTATGCATAACAAGGTCTTCCGGAAATATTGGAATTTCTATTTTCCTCCTCAGACACCTCTTATGCATAGATAATGTCGTGACATTTTAGATCTACAATAGGATATATGCATATTCTAATTTCCACAGTCACCATCTACAGACTATTTTAGTCCACACAACACATAAAGCTTATTATAACATGTTTTGTTTCATTTTGAACTAAAAGTATAAACATAATTTATTATATTATAAATACTTTTAGATTATATATTTATATCTGTACATCGCACAATACATTTAGTTAGCTTGTGCTGTAAAATAAAAGTAATACATAATATTAAATACAACATAAATAACTGTAGATATTATAGATTATATTACACAAAAACACCAAACTCTCCTACATACATACATACCAGATGATCCGAGTTGAATCCGCCGAATGACCGAAGTCGAAGTTGGACTTACCTAGTCGGACTATTTGTCCCAGGTAAACATACTCGTCAACAACTTCGAGCTTAGTGCTCCCAACAACTATCGGCATAGGTGTGACATGGAAATTAAACATGATCTTTGTCTTGTCCATGTTCATCTTAAGACCTATCCGTTGGGAAACACTATTGAGGTAACTGAGCATAATGCCTAGGTCCGCCAGTGATTCTGCCGTAAGGACTATATCGTCGGCAAAACAAAGGTGAGTGATGTTAATACCGTATCCTTTCCAGTCCTGAAGCTTGAAAAGGTCTTCCAATGCAGCGGTGAAGAGTTTCGGGGAAATAACGTCACCCTGTCTTACACCTCTCTGCAATTGGATAGTATTTCGTACTCTGGCTCTGTACTCGGATAGCCATCGTAGCTCTACTGTACAAGCACTTCAGCACTTCGATATACCGACGGTCAACTTGGCACCGCTAAAGGGACTGCAGCACCGCCCAAATTTTGACGGAATCATAGGCTTTCTCATAGTCCACATACGCCAGATATAGTGGCAAATTGTAATCCTCGTACTTCTGTACAATTTGCCGACAGATATGTATGTGGTCTATGGTGCTAAAGCCTTTTCGGAAACCGGCTTGTTCGGGAGGTTGGAAGTCGTCAAGTCTGCGCACGAGACGATTCGTAACATTTCGTATCATTTGAAAACAGCACGTAGACGCGGCTCAGAAGGGAAAGCGGTCTGTAGTTCTTCAAGAGAGCGTTGTCACCCTTCTCGAAGAACAAGACCACCGCACTTCTGCTCCACGCCTCCAGTGTATTGCCACCATAGAGGACGGAATTAAAGAGCTTCTGAAGGACTTCAAGTACCGGTTTTCCACCCGCTTTCAGAAGTTCCGCTGTAATTCCAATTTCACCTGAGGCCTTGTCGTTTTTAAGGTGCTGGAGAGCGATTCTAATCTCGCTTAGACTGACGTCCGGGATAACATCGGAATAGTGTCGGATAAGACTCGCTCTTGGATCGTTACTCACACTTGCGTGTTGCTCCAACTATGATGTGTACAGCTGCCCATAGAACCTCTCAATCTCACTCAAAATCTAAGGTGTCGCGGAAACGACGCTGCCACACTCGGTCTTCAGCTTTGACAGTTGGCTCTTTCTGGCAAACAGATCTCTAGCAAAGACTTTGGAGCTAGGTTCCGCTCGACCGCTTCTTCAATACGAACAGTATTAAAGTTGCGTAAGTCCCGCCGCATGCATTCTGTCTGTTCAGTTGTCTGTATGCTGTCAAATCTACTGAAGACTGCAGCTTCACATCCCGTCTAACAGCCATGAGATTAAGAGTGTGATCGGAGAGTTTTTGTGTTCTTCTGCGGCGAGTCTTGCATAACTTTGAACGCATGGATAATTTCCACGAGCTTGTCATTTATATCGTCCACTGCATTGCAATCTTCTAGGCACTGAAAACGGTTTCGTAGCTCGAACTGAAAGGTTTTGGGACTTTGGATTAGAGCACGAGAAGGACGGATCGTTGACTTCATTAGTCGTGACCTCTCCAATTAAACGTTTAGGTTCAGTGTGCCTCGTCAGCAACCGTCGTCGACACACTCCTAATCTTTACAACGTTGTTAACGAGAGACTCGTGGACGATAAATCCGACACCTCCTTGTGACAGATGGTCGCCCTCCTGGTGATAGAACAAGTTGCCGGATTTGAGGATTACCGTGTCCTCCCCCTCTCTTCGGACCTCTGATAATCCTATGATATTCCAGCACATCTTGTCTATCTCTTCTTCCACCTCCACAATCTTCTCGTCAGTCCTCAGGGTACGTGCGTTATAAGTTGCCAGGTCGAGTCGTCGTAGGTGGCAACCGAACCTCCACCGGAGATTCTTAGCACCCCCTGCCCCGCCGCTACCATGGTCACCACCGTAGCCAGGAATAGCGGGGCCACCGGGGACTGGGGGCCATTTATTAATGTCATTGTTCATGGGAGGGGGGGGGGGTATATTGCCATAGTTGCCACGCTTGGCGAGCGGGTTGGCAACCGCAGTTTTTTTATTCTTGTTTTGCTGTTATCAGAAAGATGTTGCTGCCCATCCTCTGCCTCAGTTTCCCTCTGTCGCCTCTTACGACACCCACGGAAAGATATGGTGAAAGTGAGTATCCTTACCCGCCACTACACGGGGTGGCGGGTACTAATTCTCACTACCCCACCTCCCAAAATAAATCTCCTACCGTTTTTTTGATTGATTTATCACAAGACTCAAATTGCATGCAACAAATTTCAAAGCGAGTTAGACGCGGGTGCAGACGCGCGTGACGTTCACGTAGCGGGTGCGTGTCGTCGAAACGCGGCCTAAGTCGCTAATGGTGACTCCGCACTAAATATTGACAATAAAATTTACGTGGTAGGGCCGTGCTGCTATTAAATGAAATATATTAATTCAAACGCAAAATAAACTAAGAAATAGTACGTTACATTACAGATAAAGCAGAGTTGTGAGTCATTAACGGTCGCCAGTGGGCCTGTGACACCTTGGCTCCGAAGTCTACGCCGCCAAAATCTACGAGTAGTGATAAGAAATAGTGTCACATAAGGCCGAGGTCCTTTGTTTCCATAAATTACCACGAGGCAGGGAAACATCTGACTCGACTGAAAGGGTCAAAAACTGCCTCCATATCTACGGGGACTGAGGTACGAAGTGCGCCGCCTCTATGGAATAATAATGCGAGCAATTCCCTTGCACGCCTGTATGAGCGAAAAGACTAGCCATCCGGCGATGTCGTAATTAAATATGCAGAGCGTCAATGTGGATGTCTAAGTCCAAAACATAATTAGGAGTATTTGGAGGTGACTGTTTATGCTCAACCACCTGTTATACTAAAATGAACTGGTTTTTGCGACTGTTTTGGCACATTTATCGACATCGCGTCCAAATTATGGAAACATTGAGTCGAAATCGACTAAAAGTATAGGTGTTTATTTAATGTATACTTCAGATAGTAACTTCAGAGAACATTAACTGACACATAAGCTACTTGATAGTGAAGTTACTGTTACTATTTCTGTCGTAATGCGAGAGTGAGTTTTTAAAATACCATATTGATAAGTTAAATTTTTCTTAATATCAATGTTCATCTTTTCTATTTCTGTTTTTAATGATTTCTTATATTTAAACGAATACTTAACATTGAACGAAACTAATTTTTACGGATTTTATCGCGTTTAATTTTTACCTTTTAATTTCCGATGTTTCAGGTGCTATAGAGCGGCCATGGTTACGGATGGGCTGAGATGTTTGACGTTCCAATATCATAGCTAGCCTGGGCTGCCTACATTAATAATGTACCTAATATTAAAAAGTTGAAGATCTGAAAGACTCCCCTTGTTGCCTCGGCCAGCATCGGAATCCTCGGCGTCAACATATCGAATGACATGCAGTTTTGTGGTCACTTGGAAAGGATGGCTAAATTGAAGTCTAAAAAACTTGGCGCGCTCAGCAGAGGGGATAGTACTTTGGCCGAAGACTCGCCGCTCATCTTTACAAGGCGCAAGTTCAGCATCGCTTTAAACACTGTTCTCATCTCTGGGCCAGGTCATCCCAGTGCCAGCTCCTTCCACTTGACCGTATCCAGCCAAGAGCGGCTCGAATCGTCGGTGACCGAGTTCTTTCTGATCGGCTCGATTCACGGGCGCTGCGAAGAGATGTTGCATCTCTTTACATTTTCTATCACATTTACCACGTGAAGTGCTCTAAAGAAGTGTTCGGATTCATTACAGCTGCCAAACCACCACGTGACAAAATTCACGATACCATCCACACAATCTGAATAGTTAGCAGTTCACCTCTGTGCGATTTAATATTAGTTTTTTTCCTCGCACGACTTCTTTGTGGAATCGTTTACCACCGGCGATATTTACAAACCAATACAACTTAGGGACTTTCAAGAAACGTGGTTACTCCTTTTTAAAAGGCCAGCAACCCACGTGTAATCCTGCTGGTGTTGCAGTTTTTCATGAGCGACGGTCGACACTTACCCTTAGATGAGCCGCATGCTCGTTTGTCCTCTCTTCGTAAAATTAGTTTTATATTACTGTTTTTTGTTGCCAAGAGTTCTACATATCTTACATTTACTGTCTTGAACAACTAACATCATGTTGAACTTTATTGATCAAAAATTACAAATAAAAACAGACGTGAGTGTTCTGGAATACTCGGTTGGAACGAAGTTCCTTGCGTAGTATATTATTATTGATAAACGTAGGTATTAAATTATTGATTAAAATACAAATAAATAAATTACTAGCGTCTATTAAAAAGGAAGCGTCATTTGAAATAAAATAATATTTATTTCATGGCAAGATAAGAGAAAGTTTTTTTTTTATAGAATAGGGGGCAAACGAGCATACGGCTCACCTGATGGTAAGTGACTACCGCCGCACATGAACAACCGCAACACCAGGGGAATTGCAGATGCGTTGCCGACCTTTTAGAAAGGTGTAAGCTCTTTTCTTGAAGGTTCCTAAGTCGTATCGGTCCGGAAAATTCGCTGGTGGTAATTGATTCCACAAGGAAGTCGTGCGAGGGAGAAAACTTCTTCTAAATCGCACAGTCGTGGACCGCCAATCATCCAGATGGTATGGATGGTAACGCGAGTTTTGTCGCGATGTGCGATGGTGAAATTGAGCGGCTGGAATTAGTCCGAACAATTCCTCAGAGCACTCCCCGTGATAAATGCGATAAAATACGCAAAGAGATGCAACATGCAAGTTCGGGGGAGATGGATATTATTCCATCTCACTTCCTTATTTCGCCGCCAAGGCCGTCTACACTACGACGAAGGGGTCGTGACGAAAAAATCTTGAAACTTTTTGTCGCCTAGGTCCCATCCGCTAAACCCGTACCGTCCGATATAGAACTTCGTTCCAATAACTTCATATGCCATAAAAATCTAAATAAGATCACATCTTCAAAGTTTTATGGGCCTTTATTGGTTCAAATTGAAAATACTATAAAATTTGCTTTTATAGGAGGCATTAAACACTCGGGAGAAACTTCCTTTGCCATCACGGTGCCAACACTTAAGCCAAGCATATAGCCGTATTATCGTAGAATTAATTATAGATTAACTTATTAGCAGCAATAAAGATAAAAAATTATTACTTACAATTATCTGGAATTAAAATTAAAAGGAGCCGATTAACGGAATTGAATACAGTAGCAGAAAATGGCGCGATCGGTTGTGTGTCTACTTTTACTTGCGGCCGCCCTTGTCCAAGGTCGCCATGAAAAATATGAAGGGTAAGAATACCTTTATTATCGATTTCTTATTAAGTAGCTTTTTGCAATTAAATATTGAGTTTTAACGGAGTTTTTCTTTCGATAACGCCTGAAGTGTATAAATATTATGGGAAAAATATATACAAAATAAATACCTGTAAAATTCGATTCTAAACTATAACTACATTATTGTAATAATACTGTAGCATTTCAACATTGAAGATATTCCGTGCAGCCATCGATCACTAATAAAAAACTGGTGATCGATGTGTGCAGCGGAACCCTACCTTATGGATATATTACACGCACTTTGGGCGCGGTGTCATTTGTTTTACGCAAGTATTTTATTCTGATAACCTTAGATATTTTATTAATGACACTAATCTTACATTCTATGTGATAATGTTATTTGTACAAATTTACACAGAAAAGGTACCTAACTGAAATACTAAGTAATTTTAAGCCGACAATTAAACATTCGTTTGTATACTATCATCATTTTAAAAACTTTGGTGTAGTGATAATCACAAAGCGTTTTTTTATAAACATAAATGCAAACTTAATTTGTATAATATTGTTCTATCATCATCATCATCATCAATACAGCCCTTCACAAGTCCACTGCTGAACATAGGCCTCCCCCAAGGATTGCCACAAAACACGGTCCTGAGCCACCTGCACCCATCAAGTGCCTGCATGTCTTACCAGGTCGTCACTCCATCTAGTGGGGGTCGCCCTACACTTCGCCTACCGGTACGAAGCTGCCACTCGAGAACCTTTTTTCCCCATCGGTTGTCGGTTCTTTGAGCTATATGACCGGCCCATTGCCACTTCAGCTTACTAATCTGTTGGGCTGTGTTGTTTGTTGTTGTTCTATGAAGAAGATTAATTATAAGTTAAAATAAATTTACGTATTGTGTTCGTGTTTGTGCTCATGTTTGCAATAACACACTACAATCTACATCCGTAAAGAAACAATACGTCCTTTTCCTTATCTTATTACTTGTAGATAGCCACCAAACTAAATAATAAGTCACGTCTTCGCCTTGGCACTGCAAAGGGCTTCTAATAAGCTATACTAACTTGTTTACTATGAGCGTATCGAGATTTTCCCGAATTAATATCCCTCTATTTATCAGTTTACTTCCATTTTCCTTCTCATACCTAAGTACCTTAATTTAATATAGTAATATAATATAAAATACCAATTTAGAACTTTATATTTTCCGTGATCCTTTTACAATCTTTAAACGTAATATGTACAAAGTATTGTTACTTAACTAAAATTATATTCTTCTTTATATTTTAGAACCCAACTTGTATTTTGTTTGTTGTTGGCCAGTCTCTACGGAGACTGGCCAGTCTCCGTAGAGACTGGCCAGTCTCTACGGAGTCCGTAGAGAGTGGCCAATAGCGTAGAAAAGTTTATAATGCACGAGTGTATGCGCAACCACAGGTGCACTCTCTATTCCCTCTCTCTTATAGTCCGATGAGACGGCATTTCGACGCGACCGAAGAGACATCAGGCGCATAACCAACGGCTCTACGTGCTTCCGAGACACAGGGGTTAAATATCGTCAAATTCTTGACTCAGGACTCCTGTGATTGCTGTATTATATCTGCTTCTACAAGCATTTCTTCATACTGAAAAACTTTAAAAAAGATCATATTCCTTCCCCAAAGACAGCCAAGCGATTTTTCAAATGTAACAGGTGTTTATTTACCATTAGGAGAATCGAATGCTCGCTTGCCCTCTTGTATAAAAAAATTGCTGGTACAGTTTCCCACAATTGGAAAGATTTTTATTATCATTAAGCTTGGTGGCTCGTTTGGCGATCACAGTACCAGACATCTCGTACCTTTAACATTGCTCAGAGGTACGAGAACCTTTAACACTGCTCTCCGACGCTGGTCTGATTTTTTACACTGCCATCTAGGAAATGTGAAAGGAACTTTCTGGCTTTTACTATAGTCGTATCTTATGACAATCACAGGGACGATACGAGATAATGGATTTTCTTTCGCTTCCCACACGAGAAGAAACTCATACTTACGAGTCATGATAACATGAATATGGTCATAGCATAATTCATTTATAAACCTTGTTGAGAATTAAAGTCCGAATAAAGTTATATTATTAAATTATTAATCAAGAGGCAAAATTATCATATAATATTCACGTCATGCGCCGAGTGAAATCTCCACATACAGTACAGAACCAGGGTGACGCTGAAAGTTTTAGAGCAGGCCAAGGTAACAACGAAAAGATAATTTATTTTTGAATTTAAAACTTTTTGGTAACCTTACTAGGTACATACTCAGAGCATCTAAAGTTCTTAAGGACCACATTACCAAAACAAATTACATTCATAATTTATTACGACTTTCATTGGGGTCATGGTCAACAAGGTTATGATAGCTTAAATTTCACTGTTGATATGCTGAGTTGATATCATACAACATAAAAATTAATACTTTAGGGTAGCCAGAAAAAAAATTCAAATTTCTTATGTTTACGCGAACACTACACATTTAAATAAAATTTGTTTTTACAGATTGTATCGTGTACATTGACTTATTTTATATACCCAACGTTTCGAGCACTTTACAGCACTCATTGTCACGGGGGAACTGAGATGTTCGATGTCCCAATGTCATATAGTTACCCACGGCTACCTTCAGATTAAAATTTTTGTAAACTTATAGTATCTTGAAGTCTTGCAGTTCTATGCTTGTGTTAGGATTAATTTTATTAAATATTAAGATCCCAAGCAGATGGTAGTACCCAGCCATCTTTTCTATAGAAATTAGAAAGTTTTTTCAATTTAAATGGCCTCGCGAATCATCCTTGCAAGGAATCAGTGATATTTAGCGAGGATTTGTGCGAAAATTGTTGTTAATTAAATTTAAAATAAAATTAAAGAATAATTTCTCACATCCTAAATTTTATCTCTATAGAAAAAACATAGGAGTGAACTGAAGCTAGGACTACGGAACATTAATTAAGTAAATTAAGCGTCCAAACTTGGCACAATGCCAAGACATGGTCCTTGTTATAATGCTCACGCTGCACATGTAGTTAACACAGTGCTAGACCAAGTTTAACATTAGTTATGAAGGCAAACTGAATATAAATTATACTACACGGTAGTACTGCAAAATAATGGCCACTTGCTTAGTCTCACTTTAGCTTCACTTAGTTGAAATACTGACTTACAGAAAGGTTAACTGGAGTTCAGGAAACAAATTAATACAACTTGAGTAAAGAAAAAACCAGCCAAGTGCGAGTCGGACTCGCGCACCGAGGGTTCCGATATATAAGTTGAAAATTATTAAAAATATTTTTATAATATAATATAACTAAAAATTTATGCTTTTCGCAATTTTCCCTTTATCTGTGCTATAATACGTTGCTTCGTGCCAAATTTTAAGATTCTGAGTTCACGGGAAGTACCCTGTAAGTTTTGATTGCGAATGTCGAAAATTTGCCGCATAAACGGCTGTATCTTTTGATTTCGTTGGCTTAGAAGTTTAATTTTTTCACAGCTCCAAGGAACAGTAGACTTGAGTATTTGATATGAATTTCAGCTTGATATCTCCACGCGTTCCTGAGAAAAAGGGTCTTGAAAGACAGACAGACAGACAGACGGACAACATAGTGATCCCATAAGGGTTCCGTTTTTTCCTTTTGACGTACGGAACCCTAAAAAGTGTAAAAACTTAGTTAAAACTCAGTTGGCGGTTTTTTACTAAAAAGTATAACGTAACTTAACAATAACTTTAACTTTAACAAATGATTCGTCTAGGTTAAAATCTTCCTCGTTTTTGGTAAACATTCCATTCTTACAATGTTTTTAAATCGAGAAATTTTCTAATAAAGTCAATGACCACGTAAGCCTTAATTAATTTACGAACGGTTTTATAACTCTCTTCCAGATACATCAATGATCACCTAGATCTCGATATATTTGAGTATAAAGATGACAGCAGAGACATGTTGTTTTATTGGATAGGATGACAAACGAGCACACATTCCACCTGATGGTAAGTGGTTGCTGTGGTCCATAGACATCTACATCTATCCTCGTTTGCGAATCAAAATGCAGATGCGTTGTCACCCGTGAGGACTAAGATGGAATGCCTCTTTTCCAGTAAAAAGGGTCTCCGGTTCTCTACACTCACCATACCAAACACAGCAGTGTTAAGCTGCTATTTTACGCTGGTATTCTGTGAGAGCGTGGCCCTTCCCCGGTCGAGCCGACCCAATCGTGCTACAACTATACTACTAATATAGCTGCAGCATGGCTCTACCACGTAAAAAATCATGTAGAGATATCTAACAATAGTCGAAGAAGTCCAGGTGAATTACATTATTATTAATATATTTTATATTAACTAGGAATGCTGGCAAACAATTGCTCAATTTTAGAACCTACTATACGTGGTAGAGCCACGTTACATCTCTAAATGGCTCCAGCACGAATGGTTCGTCTCGATTGGGGTAGAGCTGTGCACTCACAGAATACCAACATTAAACAACAAAGTAATGCTAATTTGTTTCGTATGGTGAGTATAGAACACCGGACACCCTTTTTACTGGTAACGAGGCATTCCATCTCAGTCCTGGACTGGGGTTACAACGGATCTGCATTTTGATCGTAGATGACTATGGTCCATACCATCCGCTTACCAGCAGGTGGACTATGATTTCACTGTCTATTGTCACCTTTCTTCTATAAAAGAAAATACAATGAAAACCAATGAAGCCCACATATTTGCTTGATCTTTCTCGTTTGTTTTCGGTAACATTCTAGGGTAGTTATTTCGGTTTTAATTTTTTTCAGCTTTTCTCTAGACAAGGCTATTATTAAGTGGCGAAGCTTGCGAAGACACTTATTGATTTCACGATGTTTGTCCGTCTGTCCGTCTGTCCCACGATTATCTCGAGAACGGTTTCGAATTTTCAAATTCTGTTTTCAGCAATCGATTACTGATCACCCAGGCATCTGAACCTCCTATTTCGAAACTGATTGCACAACGGCAACCGTTAGAAACCGCTACAAAGCTGATTGCTTCGCCACATTGCTATGCTGTTAGCTTGTTAGGTTTATTATTATTTTTAAATGGTCTTCTTGTTCTCATTATATGTTTACGAACTATTAAAAATAATTTAATGAAAAAGAAATTAACCATTATGATTTCAAATTATCCAGTAGATAAATAAGTAATAATCAATTATGCAGTTGCAGTATAAGAATATGCACTACCACATTTTGTCCCATGGGTGTCATAAGAAACTGAAACAAAAGCAGTGGCATCTTGTGATAACTACTCAAAATAATGTAGCAAGTTAGCAACTGTGGCAAAATCGTTATAAGGCAATATATACATGAGGCTTATTTTCAGCATTGGATTGTTATAGGCTGTAATGAATCGATGGACGAAATAATTAATAAAGTAAAAAATATTAATAAAACTTGTGACAACGTCTAAAGTATAATTTAATTACTCACTAGTCATCAGTTGTACCGTGTGGCGGGACCAGCAGAAGAAATCGGAGCATTAGAAGCCCATCTAGACATCATATCAGTGACTCCTGCAGCTCGTTCCGCTTCAGGACAACTTGAGGCCTTAGTCAGACTTGCACAAGAAGATAAACAGAAATGGCTTCAATACTTCGACCAAAAGCAAATGTCATACACCAAGATAGTTGACAATCTTGCCGAGTAAGTAACATATTGTGAATATTTTGTATAATCTTAAGTGATTAACGATACATATATTTATTTCTTATTTTTACTAGAACTAGGATTTAATATTAAAGAGATGATAATATCCGACAGATGTGACCTACCACGTGGTAATGTCTCAAGAAAATTCATTGCTGCAGAATTTCTAATAAGATTATCCTTTTATGATGTAGATATCATAATAGACATAATATCGTGTGTCTAGTACAAGTGCAACAACCGCCAGTCTAAAACGTAGAATCTTAGCAATCAGTATCCTTAATGATAATGTAAACGAAGAAAATTTGATGCATCCTAGCCCGGTACGCGAAACCTCCAATTTCTCCCCCTTTCGCCCTAAAATACGCCCGCAATACGTTTGTATTCATTTTCTTCGTCCAACGCATGCGGTGTACTCCACCAGCAGCGGGTGCCGCTTGCCGAGTTCGAGAGGACCCTGCCTACACCAAGCCAGCTGATGGGGATGATGAATGCAACCGGCTGCTAGGTGGTCGTGCAGCACCTCGCGCTCGGCTGGCCGCCCGCATGCTGTTGCGTCCAGCGCCAGGTCCAGACACGCCCCGGTGACCCCCAGGCGGCAGCCTTATACGCAGTCTATTTTGTTCCATCATCCATAAATTTGGCGTCAATTAACGGGAGACGCCCTGGCAGGTACCGTTTCATGATTTGGCCGTAAGCACAAACGGGCCCAAATTAGCACCCTCAATTCTACCGAGGCACGGAGCTCACATCTCTTAGCAAGGCACTGACTGACTACGCCAACGTAGCAGTTTTGTCACTGTTACATCAGCGGGCGATGGGGAAACTGCCATATTATAAGTACTTGCCGGAAGCCGTGCTCGAAAATGACCGCGCCAGGCTCTACTGGCACCGGGCCATCATCACAGACAGAACTATTCTTACGAATAAGCCTGATATTGTGCTGATGGACAGGACACAGTCAAGGATATTTTTGGTCGACATTACCATTCCTTATGACGAGAACCTCGTGAAAGCCGAAACAGATAAAGTCACAAAATATCTGGACCAGGTTACCGACATGTGGGGTGTTTTGCCGACCGAAATTATTCCTGTGGTCATTTCTCCGGGTTAATCCCAGTCAGCCTCTCGGGTCATCTGAGGCGATTGGGACTCCGTGACGGACCCCTCCGGGCTCAAATGCAGAAGGCAGTGCTCCTCGATACCGCCGGCATCATCCGCCGATTTCTTTCCCTTTCCCCCTAACCTTCGGCCGTTTGGTCTCCCCTGTCGAGGGCTTCCATCTGGTTGGATTTTTATTTATTTACGTATTTTTATGTATTTATTTTATTTTATTGATATTTATGTATATTTATCTTTCGTTTATAATTATATATTTAAACAGCCCAACCAGATGAGAAAACTTTATAGATAACCCAGATGTAAACGAAGAAAATTATTTCATTTATTCAAAATTTTAATCAATAAAGCAAAGCACAAATTATGAAAATGATTGAAATTATTAACATCTCGTTACTATTGCTGTTGCAACTTGTTTTAATTAAATAAATATTTATGCAATTAACCACCCGTCAGTTTCACTGTCCGATTTTCAGACACAATATTAAGACAATAGCTATGAACTACATGTAGTACACGGGACAGCGAATGGGTTAAATCAAAACACTACATATTATTAGGCTGACCTATGTTTATGTTCCTAGTTGTAACACAAATACAAAACTCCCAAATCACAAAATGCAACAGTCGCTTACAATATTTCTTTGTTGTTTCTAATAATAATTTACTTGTTTCAGTATTCTTCGCAGTGAAGAAGCTAAAATTAAAAGGGCGAAGTATGCCGCAAAACGAAATGGTAAATCGATTAGTTGGGATACTTACTACGGATACGAGGAGGTACAACAAAATTTCATGCTATAAAACGTTGGAATCTTAATTTTTAGACGATAGTAGAACACAACACCTACGCGCTTTGCTGTGTTTGTCACCAAACTCCAACTTAACAGCTGGGCCGATTTTGATAATTTTTTGTGTGTGTTTGACTGGGTCCCTAGATGGTTTAAATTCACAATTAGACCCGGTAGGTGGCACTGTTGTTGAGATACAAAAATCACCCGTGCGAAGCCAGAGCTGACTGTTCATCTTATATCTTGTATGTACATATATAATTGTATAAGAGGATGTCCTGAGTGACTGTCTCATCTACAGCGTTGCCAACTCTATGGATTTTTCCGCAGACCTACGGATTTTTTTCGTCGTCTACAGAACTACGGAATTTAAGTTGAAATCTACGAAAGAACAATGGCAGACTTTCATACATAAAATTAGTTGAGAAGAAATGGTAGCGTCTATATACCAAAAATATCTTAAAATGTTAAGCCTCAGTCCCTTAATAACTCTGTCAAAGAATTTTGTACTGAGAAGGCGTCAAAAAAAGATATTTACGTTTGAACTTTTTAGGTTATGTCCTATGTCACTTGGAAAGTCATGCTTCCTGTAGTTATTTGATGTTAGCTTAATACATAATACATAATTGAGAGTTTTTAGATTATTGTATCTCTATTATATATTTGCATACTATAAATGTATATTTCTGGCATGGCTCCAGGTCTTTTGTATCATAGTGACATTCTCAGAAGGGCTAGAACCCAGAGCCGTAAAGCCAGTAAAAAAACAGTGACATTTTATTTTAGCTAGTGTTGGCATAACATTAAATGGAATTGTTACATAGTACTATGATTGAGATAATGTATTATTGTAGGAAATTCTTTGTAATAGACTTATTCTCAGCCATATCACTTTTATTTTTATTATTACTGATAGTACAGTTATTACTTATAATAACTTAATATAAAAATATTTTGTGTGTTGTGTTGGTAGTCTTACAAAGTGTATACGAAAATAGTATAAATATACTAAATGGCAACATTTGAATAGAGTAAAATGATTTGAGTCATTTGATATTCCCAAAAATGTTGGTTTTTTTCTGTGGCTTCAATTAAAATACATTTTTATTTGAAAAATCATAGAAAAATAATAAAACTCATTTTATATATAACTTATTTCTAGACGCCATAATTTTTGTCAACTATTTTTCTGCCATTGCCCTTTGATTTCTATGTTAATAATTTTTTTTGTACTTCACACTCCTTTCAGAATAATTAGATTTATAAAAACCTAACAAAAAAACACTTTTTTTACCATGAATGAACTTAGTCGACAACCGACAATCGAAAATTTTAACAATCGAAGTAATTTTTTAGTAAAACTATCCACAAGTATATGAGTGTTAATTATTTTATTTGTTGTTACTAAAAAAATTAAAAGAAAACAATTGATTTTGAACCAATTTTGTGGTAGTTTTTTCTTATATATACGGCCTAATTTGGACTCTGCAGATCTACAGATATTCTGAGATAGATCTACGAAATTCAATGGAATTTTTATACCAAACTACGAATTTGGAAAATTTCGAGTTAATAGAATCAGGCGTTACTTTGCGGAAATCTATTATTTAAAAGATTTTAGAAAAATTTACTTCGCAAATATCCGCGTTATAAAATAAAATGGTGTGTCTTACCTAGTATGAAGAGCACCTCCCGCCCTCCCTCAATTGCGTGCACTATCCCCGTCACCACTAATCCCAGCACCGCTACTCCCAACACCACTACACTAGGCAAGACACACCACTGACGATAATACGACACGTGTTTCGCCTCTACACGAGGCATCCTCAGGTGATATAGACTCTATGGTGGCACTTAGCGGTTAGCCACCGTAAATTTCGAGTTGGTAATACTGCACATCTATCAACACACAGCCTTAACCATTAGACGTAGAAATCTGAAATTTGGATAGTAACAGCTACTCTAAAAGACAGCTTTTATGACATAGACATCCACTAAGGATTTTTGAAAATTGAACCCGTAAGAGGGTGAAATGGAGTGTTAAAGTTTGTATGAAACTGTTTATTTTACGGGGCAATTGACTGGAAACTTTGGAAATGGAAGCCGAAACCACTAGATGTAGAAACGTGAAATCGGGAAAATAGATTTCTTTAATCACTGAATTGAATTGAATTTTCCAAAACTTCAAGTTTTGGAAAATTCAAACCTTTAGAGAATGAAATAGTGTGCTATGGTTTACACTACGGTTTTTGTTTTAACGATTTCATATTTCATTATCATCATCATCATAGCAGCCCTTCATATGCTTTATTTTTGCTCCCTGATCATCTAAGTGGTTCCTGTTTCGAACACACTTTATTAAAAACTAAGTTACCATCTATAACTCCCACCAATCCTATAGTAACCGATCATAGTGCCGTCATTCTTAGCTTAAGGCTTAAAATACCTAAACCGAAGTGTAAATACTCCATTCCTAAAACTAATATGAAAAACCTTGAACATGCAATTCAAAACATTGACTTTAGCCCAGTTTTTAACAGTGGTAGAGCCACGCTACAGCTTTTGCTGCCGCACGGATGGGCCGGCTCGAACCGGGGTGGTACCACGACCTCACAGAAAACCAGCGTGAAGTAGAGATTTACCTCTGCGTTTCGCTTGGTGAGTGCAGGTGGCCGGAGGCCCTTTTTACTGGAAATGAGGCATTCCATCTTAGTCTTCACGGGTGACAACGCATCTACATTTTGAATTGTAATAGAGGATAGATGTAGATGTCTATGGGCCGCAGCAACCACTTACCATCAGGTGGACTGTGTGCTCGTTTGTCACCCTTATCCTATAAAAAAAAAAGTTTATATAACCGATGACGTCAACATTTCTTTGACTTACTTAAAAAATAACGTACGAAAGGCCATCGTTATCAACACTTCGTATACCACAGTAGTTAAAAAAAAATAACTTAAAGCCTTGGATAACACCCGGTCTAATTAGGTGCATGAAACATAGGGACAAGCTACACCTGATTGCAAAATCTTTTTCAGATAATTCCGTCTTATAAATTTCATATAAAAGATATAGGAATTTTTGTAACAATTTATTAAAAATGTTGAAGTATAATTATCTTACAAACTTACTGGAAGAGTCTGGTAGAGATAATAAAAAGCTTTGGCGGCATGTAAAAGATATTGCATTTATATCTAAACAGCATGAATCTTCAGCAGAATTATTACAAAATATATCCTCGACGCTTATGTCAGCAAATAAAGCAAATAATTACTTTGTGAACGTCGGTAAAAATCTTGCTGAACAGATAATTAACAATTCTAACAATAATCATGAATACAGGGCCACTTTTTGAACTCAAAGAAACTGCCAATTAAGCTCGTTCGCATTATTAGATACGGACGCTACTGAGGTAGAAAGTATTATAATGGGACTGAAAGAAACAAGCGCGGTTGCTTGGGATGGCATACCCACTATTATATTAAGAAAATTTAGACAAATTATAGTACCACCATTAACTCATATTTTTCGAATTTGCCTCTCCGAAGGTATTTTCCCAGATTGTTGAAAAAAGCCATTGTAGTTCCAATAGGTACATAAATCGGGGGACAAAAAAACGTTTCCAATTATCGGCGTGGCTCTATACTCTCATCTACTCGTACGTCTAAAATATTAGAAAACTAACAATAGATTAATGAATTATTTACAAAGTAAATCCGTATTATCGAATATGCAATATGGTTTCCGGTAGCGATCCGCCCCGGCTTCACAAGGTTGATTTCTGGTGCTCGACAACAGCGCGACCTACCGGGACGGGGACCAGCTCAAACGCATACAAAAATTTCATCGAAATTGATCCAGCCATTTTCGAGTCTTTGCAGGACTAACGGACAGCAATTGATTTGATATATATGATACAAATATATAATTGTTCAACCCCGGTAAAGCCGGGCATGCTGCTAGAATAATAGATTTATTTTTAATACATCGAATTCAAAGACCCTTTAACATCTTACAGATCAACGATTACATAGATGAATTAGGAGAGCAACATCCCGATCTGGTAACAGTTATAAATCCAGGCTTGAGTTACGAAGGTCGTCAGATCAAATACGTAAGGATCTCTACAACGCGATTCGAGGACATGAGGAAACCCGTCATCATTATTGATGCATGTGTCCACGCACGCGAATGGATCACGCCAGCCGTCGCCCTATACATTATTAATCAACTGGTTGTGGATATTGTGGATAACAATCTGACTGAAAGACTCGACTGGGTGATCATTCCACTAGTGAATCCAGACGGCTACGAATACTCAATTACCGAGGTAATACGAAAACGAACATATTTTCATTCTCCTTTTTTCTCAAAACATGAGCGATAAATGCAGTAATTCACGTAACATAATGACCTCGTTGTGGTGACTGAAGAGAACATTACCCCTTTCTCAATTTTTAAATGTTGATGTCAAAGTCGTTTAGTGAAAAGTAATCATTACAAAAATTCTGGCGTCATTCATCACAAAATACGGAAACAGCATCCGATAATTAAATATGTAACAATATATTAAGTGTGCTGCATCTATATTAGTGGTATAGTTGTAGCACCAATGGTTTGGTTCGACCGGGGAACACTACGCTCTCACAGAATACCAGCGTAAAATAGCTGTTTAACACTGCTGTGTTTCGTATGGTCAGCGTAGAGAAACGGAGACCCATTTTACTGGAAACGAGGCATTCCATCTTAGTCCTCACGGGTGACAATGCATCTGCATTTTGATTCGTAAACGAGGATAGATGTAAATGTCTGTGGGCCACAGCAACCACTTACAATCAAGTGGATTGTGAGCTCGTTTGTCACCCTAATCCTATAAAAAAAACAGAGTTTGAGACCTGGAACGGCTCGAGCCTCAAGTCCCAAGATTTTCCATTATATTTGAAATGCGCTCGTATGAATTTTAAATTAAAAAAAAGTAAAACCGTCTTCAAAAACTAAAAAGAGTGAAATTTTTACTACATAATTTAACTCCTAAAGCAGGTTTTAGTACTATGCAAGTTTAACAAAGAATTATGGCCCTGACTTCAGAGCTATTAAATTATGTGGAAATTATTTTTTCTTTTTAATTATTTTACCTTTTCGAGTGGATTAAACTATAACACAAGCTCAAGGTGATATCTAGTAATAATAATGACGTCCAGACCAAATTTCGGTCACGGCGGCCAGTCTCAACGGAGACTAGCCATCGTCGCAGGACAGGATTATAGTGCCCAAGTGTATGCGCAAGCACAGGTGCACTCTCTATTCCCTCGCTCTCATAGTCCGATGGGACAGTAAACCAACACGACCGGAGAGAGATCAGGCGCAGGACCAACGGGTTTACGTGCTTTCCGAGACACGGGGGTGAGACACCGCCAACTTCCTGACTCCGAACAGCTACTGAGAATTTCTTGATGGAAAAGCTCAATAACTGTTTTTTTTTGCCCGACCCGGGATTCGAACCCGGGACCTCACGATCAGCAGTCGCACTACTACAACCACTCGACCAGCGGCAGTCAAAGGGTGACACCTAGAACGTTGTCTATTATATTATCTCCTTTCTTTCATTCATTTCTGAAAGAGTTTTGGAGCAATAAATCAGTCGCGCTGCTCCAGTGCTTGTTGATGGACTGCATAATTATGTCCACAAAATATTAATTCCTCAGACATGCAAGTTTCATCAAGACGGTTTCGTTCACCGCAGAGTACGTGATAAATCAACACTAGAAATGGCAATAAGCAATTTCATTGGAGCAGGTGGGGATCGAATGGGGTTATTCGTCGCGTACTGCGAAATATACAACGAGCACGTAGTCTCTAAGCTACCATTGCAAACTGTGTCGGACTAAATTTATTTAATATCTGTTAACCTCTCCTGTTAATTCGTATTAATTTCTCCAATAATTAGTGTCTTTTGATAGTTGTTAGAATTAAATTTTCGAAACATTCGAAACTTTTTGCAGGTGGTAGAGCCATGCTGCAGCTATATTACGGTTGTAGCACGAATGGGTCGGCTCGACCGGTGAAGGACCACGCTCTCACAGAATACCAGCATAAAATAGCAGCTTAACGCTGCTGTGTTTCGTATGGTGAGTGTAGAGAACCGGAGACCCTTTTTACTAGAAACAATGCATTCCTTCTTAGCCCTCACGTGTGACAACGCATCTGCATTTTGATTCGTAATCGAAGATAGATGTAGATGTCTATGGGCCACAGCAACCACTTACCATCAGGTGTACTGTGTGCTCGTTTGTCACCTTGTCCTATAAAAAAACAGATTTTGAGAACTGGGACGTCTTGAGCCTCAAGTCCCAAGAATTTATCATTATATTTGAGATGCGCTCGTATGATTTATAACTTTCAATAAGTAAAACCATATTCAAAAACTAAACTGTGTGCTCGTTTGTCACTCTATCCTATTAAAAAAAACTGCAATATTTAGGTTCACACATTGCCGTACAAGCTAAAGGTTGCTTCGCACGTACATCGCACGTACGTTTGACAAAAGAGCTATAAATACTAAATAATGACATAAATACCCCTAACACCATTTTCATGCCCATTTCGAGCGACATTTGTCACCGTTTTAGTAGGTCTAAACCTTTAGTCCTGACAGATACGGGATAAAATTGCAGATGTTAATAAATGTTCAAATGACCTTTAATATATCTTGGGAAATTGCCTATTCCATACGTGACTGATCCGCTTACACGAACAAGAAACGCGCCGTTGAGTAATGATATACTGTTTTAACACATTTCGTGAGCAAACTTCAGATTGAGACATCTGTAAACACTGAACATAAAAATATAATGTTTTATTTAAAAGCCTATCAGACAATATTTTGAATTCCATTATGGTTTAACAAGATTTTTTTATTATATAAATGACTTCGTCCGCGTGGAATTTATTAAGATTGTATTTTATGGGTTTAATATTTTTGTGCGTTACCCTAATTATTTTTCTAAAATAAAAGTAGCCTAAGTCACTCCTTATAACATCTGCCAGTGAAATTCCCGTCAATATCGGTCTAGCCATTTCGGTGATTAGCCGGAACAAACAGACAGATAGATAGACCGACATATAGACAAAAAAAATTTTTTTTTTATAAATACCGTATATATTTTCATATTATGCATTTAGTAAATAGATTTTATTTTGACACTAGCTGTTCCCCGCGACTTCGAGCCGACCCATTCTTG
The DNA here is from genome assembly GCA_033319125.1 of Parnassius glacialis. Classification (NCBI taxonomy): domain Eukaryota; kingdom Metazoa; phylum Arthropoda; class Insecta; order Lepidoptera; family Papilionidae; genus Parnassius; species Parnassius glacialis. Next base: position 14,964,380 of record JAVANC010000012.1, read on the forward strand.
CTACAACTATACTATAAATATAGCTGCAGCTTGACTCTATCACATAAAATGTATTAATTTTAGTATTAATTTCATTTGAAAATTAATCCGTCTTAAATTGTGTTTATACATTTAGCACTAACATTTATTTGCCAGGACCGTATGTGGCGTAAGACACGTTCCAAGGCACCCGGTGACACGGAAGAATGTCTCGGTGTCGACGGCAATCGCAACTTCGACCACTACTGGGGTACTAGTGAAGCCAGTGCGGACCCCTGCAGTCTTATTTACGAAGGACCAGCTCCTTTTTCTGAACCTGAAATCCGCGTTGTTAGAGATGTGATCTTGCAGAATTTGGACCGAGCTGTAATGTACATTTCGTTGCACAGTTATGGTAGTATGTTCCTGTATGCGTGGGGTAACAATGGTAAGTTACGAAAATAAGAAATTAGTAATTTGAATGTATTATGTTTTATAGAATGAGTGTGACAAACGAGCACGAGTGGTTGCTGAGATCCATAGACACCTACCTCTATCCTCGCTTAAGAATCAAAATGTAGATGCGTATTCACCCCTAAGGACTTAGATGAGTACCTCGTTACCAGTAAAAAGGGTCTCAAGTTCTCTACATGCTCCATAAGAAACACGTCAACATCAAGTTATACGCTGGTATTGCCTAAGAGCATGTTATTTCCCCAAGAGCAGTCCCATTCGTACTGCAGCATGGCTCTACCACATAATATTTCATGTTTGAACATAAATCTGTTCTAAGAATAAAAAAGGACATAATATTAGGTAAACCGCACTCTTGCTGATCTTTGCCAAATCAATAATATTTTAAATAAATGTAAGTAATTAGATGAAATCCATCAGTAAGCATGAAGGAAAGGTAACAGACTATTTCCTGCTCCTGCAGAGAACAAGGAAGAAACCGGTAGAAGATTTTCTTAAAAAAATACCGTTTACAATATTGTGGTACAATAAATTATTTATGGTTATTTTAAACTATACCAGCTTAATAGCGATGAATTTTTTACGTGATAGAGCCATGCTGCAGCTATATTAGTAGTATAGTTGTAGCACGAATGGGTCGGCTCGACCGGGGAAGGACCACGCTCTCACAGAATAGCAGCGTCAAATAACAGCTTAACACTGCTGTGTTTCGTATGGTGAGTGTAGAGAACCGGAGACCCTTTTTACTGAAAAAGAGGCATTCCATCTTAGTCCTCACGGGTGACAACGCATCTACATTTTGATTTATAATGGAGGATAGATTTAGATGTCTATGGGCCGCAGCAACCACTTACCATCAGGTGGACTGTGTGCTCGTTTGTCACCCATATCCTATAAAAAAATGACTTTTATGACCTAGTTGAATAAATAATTTTCGATTTTAAATTTTTTGGTCGCCGAACCAACAAACCTCGAGTGATTCTTTCCCAACTTCAGAATATAAAAATAAAATTATAGTTAAAATTAAATTATCTTCCTTTCTTACTACCTAATATATAATTATTTACTGTAATCTACTTGGCTTCTTTCACTTCGTATGGAGCAACATTGAAAAGTATCGAACAGTATCCTTCTATCGGGATAAAAGTATCCTATGTCCTACCCAGGTCGATCTCTGTCCGTGTGCAAAATTATTTACAAACAAACAAACTTTCACATTTATAATATTACATATTAGGAAGTACGATTAAATATTATCTGCTGCATTATACATAATACTTAGTAGTAAATAGCTTTGCTTAATTTACCCTGCAGTGGGCGATAAGGAGCTGATTATGAATTATTATTCATTAGGCGCCTTTAAAGTAGATATTTAGTTAAATTTAAATTGCTATATATATAGAGTACTTGGTCTATGGTTTAAATAGGGCCCTAATTTCATTTTTGCCCCCGGCGCCCTTGATTACATAGCTACAGTGGCGTATCTATGTAATCAAGGGCGTCATAGGTCCTAGGTATTATTGTAATCCGAGAATACTTAATTTTTATACTCTAATACACTTCTAAAGGACATATTTTTTGATATACTTTAACCATTTATGGGATTTTCCTATAGAAATAATGAAAATAGAGTCATGCAATAAACATTCCTGCATTGGGCTTGTATTTCGCATTAATAACGGATTAATTACTTTTCTTATTTAAAATACATTTGTATTTCTGTCATATACTTGCATAAAATTATTCATTCATTCAATATTTTCTCTTAAAATAGTCTTGGAATTGGAACTATGAATTGCTGTTAAGATTCTTTTCATCAAAACAAACATAGGGTGCTTTGATGTTGGATACCTACGTTTTCCCAGTTTTTTTTTTATACGATCGGGTGACAAACGAGCACACAGTCCACCTAATGATAAGTGGTTACTGTGACCCATAGACATCTACATCTATCCTCAATAAAGACTCAAGATGCAGATGCGCTGTCACCCGTGAGGACTAAGATGAAATGCCTCTTTGCCAGTAAAAAGGGTCTCCGGTTCTCTACACTCACCATACGAAACACAGCAGCGCTAAACTGCTATTTTACGCTGGTTTTCTGTGAGAGCGTGGTCCTTCCCCGGTCGAGCCGACCCATTCGTGCTACAACCATAATATAGTTACAGCATGGCTCTACCACGTGTATACCACCACACGTGTGTTTTCCCAGTTGTGTAATTATCCGTTTTATATTTTAAATTTTGTTGGACTTTGCACTTTGGATAATATTTTATTATTTTGAATCTATATTTAAGTTAAATTTCTACTTCTATAACTATTATCTGATATTTGGCTCTTCTATGCCACCATCACGCATAAATTATACTATCAATATACATATTGACAAAGTCAGTAGTAAAATCTACCTAAACATTTAAAGAATTTGAAGTTATTTAAATTTACATTTATAAAAATATTATCACAGGTACTTTACCATCAAATGGTCTGACCCTTCACGTGGCTGGTGTGCGAATGGCAACAGCTATTGAGGAATTGGCTCTCGAAAAGGCTGACCCATACACCGTTGGCAATGCAGCTAATGTCCTATACTATAGCACTGGCACTTCCAGAGACTGGACTCGAGCTGTTGGCATTCCTTTCACTTACACACTCGAGCTACCTGGATACCAATACGGATTCCTACTCCCACCAGAATATATCGAACAAATAGTCAAGGAAACTTGGGATGGAATCGCTGCTGGAGCACACTACGTTTTATCTCTATATTAACTATTGTGAAAATAAATTAAATTTATTTTATATTCTGGCCTTATTATACTTACCCTACATGTGAAAATCAAAATTTAATAATAACAGAACAAACATTGGATGGATCAATGTTTCTGGTAAAACAACAATAATTTTATATAAAATGAGTGGAATTAATTATGACAGTTTTATTACGATTGTATTACAATTTATTGATTGAAGGAGCCACTTAATATACAGATAAGATGTCATGGCTTATCGTACAATAAATAAAAACTCGGTCAATAGTACCTAATTCGATAAAGTATTCAAAATAGTTAATTTTGTTCTTATGACAAATTAAAAAAGGTAAATTTTCAAACAAAAAAATGTTTAGCCGTATATGCCGTAACGCCTTTATACAATTTTGCTTTTTTTTAAATTGCTGGCATTTTTAATTCAAACGTCCCCAATACATAATCACTATCATCATCATTAGCACAACACATCACAATTTCACTGCTGAACATAGGTCTACCCAAGGAATGCCACAATGCACGGCCGTGTGCTATTTGCATCCATCGACTTTCTGCATGTCGTCACTCGTCATCTCATCTTTATATATAAAAATTTCGAGTCACATTGTTTGTCCGCGATGAACTCCTAAACTACTGCACTGATTTCAATGAAATTTTGCACACTGCGTTTAGTTTGGTCCAACTTGAGAGATAGGATAGTTTTTATCCCGATAAGTGACTCTCAATATTTGTTATTACGAATTTAAGGATTTTTTTATAGGACAAAAGGTCGTCGGATAGGGCAGAAAACATCTGCCTGATCAGCTAGTCATTATATATATTCATTAGTATATTCACAGCTACTAACACAGAGAGTGAACAATACAAGGTTGTGCAAAGTGTTTAGCTGTCGAGTCCTTATGGGGTCTATACGAGTACACGATCGGCCATGATTGACAACCACAGAATGAGGCATGATTGTCACAACCATTGCGCGGCTGCCCACACAATGGTGCATCCTACATATTTTTATTGTCATCTCTCCGAGATAGATGTTGAAACAGTAGCATCTGCCGCTATTTGTTTCAATTAGTTTATAATATAACTATTATTGAAATGTAGACCATAACAGAGTTGTGAAAAAAAGGAAGTTGTTCTTTTTTACTTGTTCTATTTCGGTGTATGTTAACTATACACCGAAATAGAAAAAGGTAAGCTTATAGATCATCGGCGTTCGGCGATCAAGTAGACACGCACACAATCATGGCCGAACTTCCTTGTTTGTCCGAAAAACCGACAGAGCGGTCATTACGCTCGATCATTACCGATCAAGGGCAGTTATACGCGATTATGCCCTCTACACGATCGTGATCGCTAGAATTCCTCCATCATGGCCGATGGTGTATAGGCCCCATTAGAATAAGATGTCAAAAACAGTCAAAAATATTTTTTATAGTATAAGGGTGACAAGAGAGCACACAGTCCACCTGATGGTAAGTGGTTGCTGTGGCCCATAGCAGTAGCGTAGCGTGCTTTAGATGGGCCCTGTTTCAAAATTTGTTGGGGGGCCCCAATGAAGAGTAAAGATTTCATAAAAGGAACAAAAACGCTTGCATTGAAATAAAATTATTATATGTGTATATTGATTTCAAGTTATTACTTACAATTAATACTCCTAGGAACTAAGCTAGCCAAACAATTCAAGTCAAATATACACTTTACGTGCCTTTTGTTCGGCGAACATAGCTGATGACTTATTTAATTTTTTTATTTATTTATGTTTATTTACATAGGCTCATATATAAGCTCTTATGAATGGTCAAGCGAAAGAACAAATATAAGAGAAAAAAAATACAATTTAAGAAATCAACTAGGTAATTTTAACAGATAACAGTTTCTATCAATGTAAACATTATTTATATAATTTATAGACATAAAAAATAATAATTGAATATACTCGTAATACAATATAACACTAATTTGTTTAAGTTATTCAGTTGAGATTATTCTGTGTGGAACTTAATTGACTTTCTAATGACCATGGGTTTATGTCATTAATGTAATTGTCAGTTGTATAATATGCTTTTCTAATCAAAGTGTTTTTTACATACTTTTGAAATTTATGTAAAGGCAAGTCAAGCATTGAATAGGTGTTTTGTTGAAAAATCGAATGCCTTGTGCCATAAATGAATTGTAAGTTTTCTTTAGTCTAAAAATGGTTATGGTAAAATTTCTAGTATTAAGGTCATGGTCATGTCACTATATTTATTATATGTATGTAAATTTTTCCTAACAAATAGTATATTAGAGTATATATATATATTGAGAAGCAACAATTAATATGCCGAACTCTTTAAATCGTTCTTTTTTTATAGAAGGGGCAAACGAGCATGCGGCTCACCTGATGTTAAGTGACTACCGCCGCCCATGAACAACCGCAACACCAGGGGAATTGCAGATGCGTTGCCGGCCTTATAAAAAGGAGTAGGCTCTTTTGTTGAAGGTCCCTAAGTCGTATCGGTCTGGAAAAATCGCTGGTGGTAAACTATTCCACAAGGAAGTTGTGTGAGGAAGAAAACATCTAAATCGCACAGTGGTGGACCACCAATCATCCAGATGATATGGATAGTATCGGGAGTTCTGCCGCGATGTGCGTTCGTGAAATTTGGCGGCTGGGATTAATCCGAACAATTCCTCAGAGCACTCCCCGTGTTAAATGCGAAAGAAAATGCAAAGAGATGCAACATCTCTTCGCAGCGCCAATGAGTCGAGCCGATCGGAAAAGACGCGGTCGTCGACGATTCGAGCCGCTCTGCGCTGGATGCGGTCAAGTGGAAGGAGCTGGCACTGGGGAGCCCCAGCCCAGAGATGGGAACAATATTCCATGTGGGGCCGAACCTGCGCCTTGTAAAGTTGCAGGCGTTGTGCCGGCATGAAATACTGTCCCGCTCTGCTGAGCACGCCAAGCTTTTTAGAGGCCAATTTGGCCTTCCCTTCCAAGTGACCACGAAACTGCACGTCACTCGATATGTACCTTGAAACTGAGGAGATACGACAAAAGGGTTCTTTTAGCGGTAAACGCGCAAACTTGTGTCTTCTGAGGATTAAACTGGACTAGATTTAGTCGCCCCCAATCCGAGACTTTGTCCAGCAAAGGTGTATAGAGCATCACCAGTGCTGTCATCCGCATAGCAATGAATGCTACCGGTTTGCAACATATCATTGATATGCAGAAGAAACAGCGTTGGTGATAGCACGCAGCCTTGTGGAACACCAGCGTTAATAGACTTGTAGTCGGAGCATGCACCGTCTACAACGACCTTGATGCTCCGATCTGCATGAAAGCTGGTGATTCAATTGCACAATTTCTCGGGAAGCCCATAGGAAGGGAGCTTCAAAAGAAGCGCTTTGTGCCAAACCCGATCGAAGGCCTTCGCAATGTCCAAACTAACGGCCAATGCCTCCCCCTTGGACTCTACTGCCTCCGCCCATCTATGAGTTAAGTAGACCAGAAGATCACCAGCTGATCGACCCCGATGAAAACCGTAGAGACACTTGTTTGCCCAAGTTATAAATGGAACAAACCACTCTCTTTTGCAAAACAAATATCGTATTGATATCCGATGCCATACCCCATAGTAAGATACCAAAGGACATAACACTATGGAAACAACTGAAATACACTAAGCGAGTAGTTTCCACATCAGTTAACTGTCTAATTCTACGTACTGAAAATGCAGCAGAATTTAGTTTTTCTGCAAGAGTAGATGTATGAGCGCTCCACTGAAGCTTAGATTCCAATGTAATTCCTAAAAATACTGTTCAGTTAACCATGTTCAACGGTTTCTCGCCAATATTTATATTCATTTTTTTTTATCGTCACGCACAATCCCTGACGGGGTAGCCAGAGAGAACAGATCGCCAAGTGTCACGATCCTTACATACCTCTTTCGCTTCTTTCAGATTCATTATCTTCTTCATACATGCACGTCTAGGTATCCGAGTACTCTTGACCCTCCCCTCTTCGAGCAGTTTGCTCACATGGCCTTCGAAAGTTAGTCTCGGTCTACCTCGACACCTTTTAATATTAACTTTCGCGCTATATATTTTCTTCACCATTCGGTCTTCACTCATTCTCTCAACGTGCCCAAACTATCGAAGCACGCCCTTATCAATTTTTGTGATAAGGTCATCTTTCAAACCTGCCATATTGCGAATCTCTTCGTTTCGCTTTCGGTCGGCCATGGTGACGCCGCACATTTTACGAAGAGATCGCATCTCCACTGCATTCAACTTGCTTTTATGCTTCTTCTGGCATACCCAGGTTTCGCTGCCATATAACAAAGTCGGTACCAACACTGCGTTATGTATTGCAAGGCGTGCACTCTTCACTACGCCTTGCCTTTTGACTAACGCAGTCAGGGCACCATTGACTTTGTTCCCGGCAGCGACACGCCTGTCCACATCTAAATCACATCTTCCATCCCGGCTAAAAGCACTCCCCAAGTATACAATTTCATTTACCTGTTCTAGACATTCCTGATTTACCCATATTTCACACTTCGTTCTCTCTTCGTCCCTTTCAAATACCAGAACCTTAGTTTTATTAGCATTCAAGCGGAGACCTTTAATTTCACATTCCTCTTTCATACACGTGACTAATGCCTGCAGTTCTGCCTCTGATGGTGCAATAAGCACTGCATCATCAGCATACAGCAGACAATTTACTTTAACGTCACCCAATTTCAGACCCAAACAGCTATCTTTCAGCTTCTGTAAACAGCTGTCGAGATACAGTATGAACAGCCAGGAAGACATGACACAACCCTGTTTTACGCCCGTTTGGACGCTAAACATAAGTGACAGGTCATGCCCTACCCGCACACAGGCTTTACAGTCACAGTAATGTGACTGCACAGCCCTTAGCAATCGACCATCCACACCATACCCCGGCAACAGTTCCCACATTTTCTTCCTTACAACCTTATCAAATGCTTTCTCAAGATCCACAAAAGCACAGAAAATCCTCTGGTTAGCAGCCAGAAGCTTTTCCGTGATCATGCGGAGAGAAAACATTTGATCCGTGCATCCTCTTCCAGGTCTAAATCCGCATTGTGCCTCCCGTAGAAATCTTTCCGATTTCTCTTGCATCCTACGTGTCAAAACCTTCGAGTAAACTTTACTTGCTAATCTGGTCAAGCTGATCGCCCGATAGCACCCGCAGTCAAAATGTGAACCTTTACCTTTATATAAAGGCACAATGACTGCGGATCGCCAATCATCCGGGACATCCCCCGTCCGCCAGCACAAATTGCACAGCAGATGAAAGCTGTCCCAGACGCGAGGCCCACCATACTTGACCATTTCAGCAGTAACTCTGTCTAGTCCCGCAGCCTTACCACATTTCAAACTTCGAATCGCACGTTCAATCTCTTTCATACTGATGACTTCAGTGTCATCGAGGTCCGGGTCTGGAGTACCAGTCTCGGCGTCATCCCCGGATCCCTCACTAAGATCATCACACGCATATATTTCTCTATAAAATTCGCTCCATCGCTGCATGACGTCCGATTTGTCTGAGAGGACGTCATTAGTTCTCGAAAGCACTTTGTTTATTCTTAAGACCGTTGCACCACTTCGGGTCCTTCCAACCTCTTTCCAGAAGAGTTTGGAGTTCTCCTTAAAGTTATGCGACAACCTTTCGTCTGCTTCCATTCTACACCTTTCACGCACTTCCTCAATCAATGCTTTCGTGTGAACTTTTTGCAGCTTATATCTTTCTTTCATCTTCTCTCTCATATCCTTATCATTACTAGAGGCCAAGTAGTCTAACCATGCTTTCTTCTTCTTCTTTACAGCTTCTTTCACTTCATCATTCCACCATGCATCTCTTCTTTTACTACTGCCTCTTTTAATCGTTCCACACACTTCTTCCGCATTTATATTCATGGTTACATTTTTTACGTTAGACAGTGTAAATTCAATGAATTTAGTCTTTTTCGCCTTCAATAGAAGATTATAAACCGTAAACCACCGCTGTATTTGCGAAAGAGCAACATTTACATCGTGAAAGTTAGTTTTGTTTCTATCTACACCGAATATAAGAAAAGTGTCATCTGCAAATAACACTATTTTGCAAAATTTGGATACAAAAAACGGCAAATCGTTAATATATGTCAAAAATAGAAAAGGACCAAGAATAGAACCTTGAGGTACACCCATTTGGAAAAATGACTCGACTGATTTTACTCCATTTATTTCAATCCGTATAGCGACCCCTTAAATATGATCTAATAAATTCAAGAGATGTATCTTTTATTCCGTAGTGAGACAGCTTACACAGGAGGATCTCGTGATCAACACAGTCAAACGCTTTGGAGAGATCACAGAAAATGCCAAAAGCATTTTTATTATTTTCCCAAGCTTCATAAATGTGTCTCAACAATGCAACCCCGGCATCAGTCGTAGATTGTTTCTTTATGAATCCGTATTGTTTAACATGGAATAAGTCATTTAATTCAAAATGTTTTTCAACTGTTTCAGAATATTTTTTTCATAAATATTGCTTAGTACTGGTAATACAGAACCAGGTCTGTAATTGCTTGGCTCACTTTTTTCACCAGTTTTGTACAAGGGTATGACTTTACTGTATTTCATAAGATCAGGGAAAATACATTTGTCAACACATTTATTAAATATCAATGCCAAGTAAGGGGCAATACTCTCTATAATACTAAGTATGATCTTTACCGACGTTCCCCACACATCCATGGTATTCTTTACTTTAAGAGTTTTAAATGTTCTAACAATACTTAATGCATTTGTGTGTTCAAAGGAGACGGTCCATTTCTGGCCCAGTCTATGTACAGTATACCGTTAAAAAGAGAAAAATTCAGGGATTTTGTTAAAAATACAATGAGAGAATAAATCAAACTAGATAACTTGCAAAAAATAAAAATACAATCCCAAGTTTTTAATGGTTTTACAAGATGGTACACTTCCAGTCATAAAAAAGTAAAAAAGACACAGTTATTTGTCAAATGTCATTTCTGTCAAATGATATTTTTATTTATTCCGAACTAGTTCTGAACTCTGTGTTTAATTGTGGATTTCTTGTTTTCGTGATTGCGGATTGTTTTTTTGTTTGGACTTTGGATTACTACTTTTTGACTCTGCTTTTGTTTTATGGACTTAATGATTTACTTGAGATTTCGATTTCGTTGATATCGGACATCTGTATTCTGTAGAATCACATTTTGAATCAGTAAGCGGGTATGTACTAAAGAAAGATGTTTCCTTAAGCTATTAAACGCATTTGAATGACATGCTTCTATCTGTAGTCTGTTAATAATTATTAATTTCTACATAAGTTCATAATGGCTGCAAAATCTTAATATGATGTAATTATCTTTCAGTTCACCTGTTAAAACATGTTGCACTGTTTAAAATGCGCTTCTGCAATATAGATAGTTTATTAAAGTAAGATTGTTTTGTTCTAGATGGATGAAAATGCACAAAATTGTTCACAATGTTTTGCAAACGTATTACAAGAATTATCTGTCGGCACAAATCATGAAAATGAGCTCCAGCACCATAATGCCAATATTATCAGTATATTGTATGTTTGGTGTCAACGAAGACTGGGTAGCAGATAAGTTGTGACCCAATTAATATCACCCCAACAAGACTCTGTTTTAATAAGCGGCCGTATAAAATCTCACCATCACTCGGACAGAGCTTATTATAAATATATACTGATGGCGAGACAAGGGACGAGTTGGGATGAGATGATTGCAGGTTATTATTGCAGTTGCACTTCTGGACAACAGACAGTGGGTTGCTGTGCCCACATAATGACCGCTGTCTGGTATCTGTAATGACAGCTGTCTGGTTGGGCTCGGTATCAAAATTCCATAACCGCACCGGCCTCAATTCTGAATGGCATTTTAGTAAGAGAGGATTTTGAAGTAGGATAAATAAATAAAAAAAATTAAAAATTAAGCTGTTTTATTTATATTACCTTAAGTATCCAAAACATGATTGAACTAATGTTTCACTTTCTATAATTCATGTTCACCTTTGTTATGACATTATCCAGGCTTTAAATGTCTGTCAAGGCTCAAGGCATATTCTGACACGCTGAGGACCTGTTATATGAAAATATTTGTACGCCGGAAACATATTTAGGATGCGGATTCTTTTGTAACAACTGTAATGTACCATATTATAACAAATAAATTATATTATCTATGATTGTACTCTAGCACTTCAGCAGCCCAGATAAACACATATGCCTGAACAGAAATAAGTATTCAGGATTATTCTGTTTATCCACCTTAAAACAGCCACTCTAAAGTAAAATGAGTTAAATATATTCTTTATTATTAGTGCAATAAATTAGTATCTCAGGGTGATTTTTTTAGGGTAGAGAAACGGAGTTACCCGCTATTCACACATAATCTCGGCTTTGAGCTATCTGGCACAATTTTTTTTTGTAAAAGCTAACAAAACACTTAAGCTCCATTTCCCCATGTAAAACAAAAAAAATCCTGGATGCCCCTCGCACTGAAGTGTGCATTAGTACACACTAATGAATGCAATTAAATAATTTTGTGTGTAGACACCGTTGATTTATCTCAACAATCTTCTTGTTTGGAATTAGGTAGTACTTTTTACATTTGTTTTACAAATATCAACAAGAACGTTAGTTGTTTTAGGATAAAAAAAGCACATACATAATCTTTATTACACGTTATTCGTGTTTTGATAAAAAAAATACAACTTTTTTGCCTTACTTTCCTACTAGTGTCGAGACATTTTAGCTATTTTACATAATAAATCTACCTGATAGGCTATAGGTAATATCAGAGATATCAGAGATGACAGCTTACGTCAAATCAAAACGACTTTAATTCGCCATTAGTGTTGCAGTTTTTGGTGAGGATAAAATATTAATACCACTGAAATTAAGGCAAATTCGTGGATTTGAATGATCAAAAGTGGTTTAATATTTTATTTTAATTTATTTCCATACTAGTACATAAACTAGACCTACGCTTCATACAATTTTTGACCGTCTCCTTTTAATGGAATGTTACACTGAGGTTTATTATTTTTTAAGAAAACTTTGGAATCATCTAATAAAGATTTTAAGGATGCAGAAATAACTAAAGGAATGTTAGTAAAATAAAATTCAAAAGTACCATTACAAATTATTTGAATGGAATAAATGGTTGTTAATTTTTAAATTAATTATAGATTCTCTTAATTTTTTATTTCCAATTTCTTTATTAATAATTTTCCAAGTAGTTTTAGGCTTGTTCTCCGAAGATTTAATTGTTTGTCGTAAATGTAATGCTTTCGCTTTATTACAAAATATTCTGAATATTTTAGAATACGATTTTACATATTGTATAAATTCTTTATTATGATTATATTTTTTGATACTATATAGGTTTTATAACTTTTTCTACTCATACGTATACCCACAGTGGCCCAATTACTAAACTTCATCTGATTGTAACTACCTATAATTTTTGTTTTAAAATTTTGTTAAACTCATACATACATACATATAATCACGCCTCTTTCCCGTAGGGGTAGGCAGAGACCACTTCTTTCCACTTGCTACGATCCTTACATACTTGTTTCGCTTCGTCCACTTTCATTATTCCCTTCATACATGCTCTACGGTTTAGGGTACTCTTAACCTGGCCTTTTTTCAAGACGTCCCCAATTTGGTCTAGAAATGTCCGCCTAGGTCTACCCCTTCCAACACTTTCATTCACACTCGCCTTATACACTTTTTTCGTCAATCGTTCTTCATTCATTCTCTCGACGTGGCCAAACCATCTCAGCATACCTTTCTCAATTTTTGTCACTACATCTTCTTTCAGACCACAACTTTTCCTTATCTCACTATTTCTTATCCTGTCACTCAGTTTAACTCCTATCATACTTCTTAATGCTCTCATCTCAACTGCATTTATTCTGCTTTCATGTTTCTTCTGCCCTACCCAACTTTCACTTCCGTACATGAGTGTTGGAACCAACACCCCCTCATGCACAGCCAAACGAGCCTTGTTAGACACCTTCCGACTGCTCATAAAGGAGTGCAAAGCTCCATTCACCATGTTTCCTGCATTCACTCTTCTTTCGATATCACTCTCACTCAATTGTTAAAAAGTTGTTAAACTCAATCTCTAAAATTGGAAAGAATCCATTATATAATAAGTCTGGATGATTTTGATTTAAGTCAAGAAGAGGCACTAGTAATTTAATATTGTTATTGAATTGTCTCAAACGTGATGATGTTACTGGACGACAAACTCGTGCAACCTTTTGAGTTTTTTTTAATTCTATTATCTTTAAATGCAACTATTTGTCCACAATGATCAGATGTTAGATGATATGCCTAATTCATAGCTGAAGACGATTTCAGTTTTACTAAATTCTTTACTTCTATAGACAATAGTGATAGCCTTTCCTGTCCCGTAAGTCCTTGGAATTTTTGCTCACACACGTTCGGGGTGTAGCCCGGGGGCCCCGTGAGTTCTAAGATGGAATGCCTCTTTTCCAGTAAAAAGGGTCTCCGGTTCTCTACACTCACCATACGAAACACAGCAGTATTAAACTGCTATTTTACGCTGGTATTCTGTGAGAGCGTGGACTTTCCCCGATCGAGCCAACCCATTCGTGCTACAACTATACTATTAATATAGCTGCAAAATGGTTCTACCACGTACAAATATTATACTCTATTTAATCTTATTTAAAGCTGTTAAAATGTGTAAATTTACAATCTACATAAAAAAACTGTATGAAGCACTGGGGTTATTGAATTTTTTAAGTTGTTTAAAACAAATAATAATATGCATTATACATTAGTTAATAATAATTATGAGACGAAGCGTCAAAAATCTCCAAAATCTTTTGGGAGTATGGTTTGAGCCCGTGATTCTATCCTATTTTATTAGAGGAGCTTTTGTCAAAACGCGGCGACAATAGCCTTGAACGTCCAGGCGACGCTCGTCGCGATTTTTATACGGTCCGATCGCGACCAGTTCGACTAAAACCGTTGCCACGGAGAAAGTTCTTTACATATATCAGAATAAAAATCACTCACAGAAATCTAATGAAATGCAGAATTTAATTATATTAGTTAATTATATTTGTTTAAAATTAATAATATATAATACAAAAACATAACAAAAACCAGCACACAAAGGCAAAGTTTTTCGCATGTCGATTTCATCATTTATAAAAACATCATTATAGACTTTGGATTCATAAAACTTATAGATATACGAAAAGAAAGGAACTTGAGGATTATTTTCATATATAATACCAGTACAAAACTATAATAAACACATTATTAGTTACATTTAAATGCAGAACTCTCAGTACTACCGACAAAATTTGGCACAACGCTTGTTTTTTTTTTTTTGTTTTATTCAATGGTATATGTTACTTGGTATAGACTTTTTACCAACCCATAGACGCGTTATTTAATATAGAGCCGTCAAATGTAAGATTCATGAAGAATTTTGTAACTTTTCATACATAAAAAGTCGTTTAAAGTGTAGAAGTCAGCGAGGCCGCTCTAGTCGCCCTAACGTTCAACCGGAAAAAGTTTTAGGCGACTATGGTCGCCCGGACGTTTGAGTGGTTAGGAGACTTATTACATGGAAAAATATATTATTTTAACCATGAGCAACCGTGTAATTCTAGCATCATTTGGATCTCTAACTAAGTATTCAACATTACACGATCCTCTGATTACACTATTAAAATACAGCTAAGTTTACTAATCTACATATTGAACGCCAGCTTTAGTTTACTTGCGCCTAAGAACAAAATTAACTGTCTGTAATCCAATAATTCACTTAAGAAAAGTTTCAGAAGTGTTAAACGAACGCCTTATATAATTACGTAACTTGATCCTCTTTGCTGAAATGCCTGGAGGGCATCAAAAAGTTGAACACACTTCAAACATTTGCGGTAAAAGGAAAATTTGCAAATTATCTTAACAATCTTAACATACTTACTAGAATTACTTATTTTGAATTTTAAATTTGATTACATAACTCTTTAAATTAAAATGCCCGATTCTTAGCAGTGGTAGCTCAGAAGAAAAAACTATTAATTTACTATGAACTTAACGATAAGGGAAACCATAGTAAACCTGTATTTCAGAAAAATAAAACGATCCGGACATGTGAAATCCGTCAATATGCCATCCGCCAATATTATATATAGTAGAGCCACGCTACAGCTATATTATGAATGTAGCACCGGGGAAGGACCACGATCTCGCTGAATACTAGCATCAAATAGCAACTTAATGCTGCTGTTTTTCGTATGGTGAGTATAGAGAACTGGAGATTATTTTTACTGGAACCGAGCTATTCCATTTTAATTCTCAGGGGTGACAACACAACTGAATTTTGAATCTTAATCGAGAATAGAAGTATATTTCCACGAGTCACAGCATCCATTTACCATCAGGTGGACTGTGTGCTCGTTTGTCATCCTTATACTTTAAAAAATGCATTGAAACAGCATTGTAGTCTTTCTTCCAGTAAAAATTCTCATAAAAATGAGAGAAGGCTTGTGCTCTGAAGTTGATCACACTCGTATATTATAGACTACTAACAAAACCAGCAAGTGTTTTCCTGTTTGTGTATACCAATTTTGATATGCTTCAGCTAAGCTTCATCTAGTGGTGAGTTACAACAAAATGGTTAACATAAAAAAACCTATATTAAAAAAACAATATATATGCCAAAGGACAATGGCAGACTTTCATACATAAAATTAGTTGAGAAGAAATGGTAGCGTCTATATACCAAAAATATCTTAAAATGTTAAGTGTCAGTCCCTTAATAACTCTGTCAAAGAATTTTGTCCTGAGAAGGCGTCAAAAAAAAGATATTTACATTTGAACCTTTTTAGGTTATGTCCTATGTCACTTGGAAAAAGTCATGCTTCCTGTGGTTTTTTGATGTTAGCTTAATACATAATACATAATTGAGAGTTTTTAGATTATTGTATCTCTATTATATATTTGCATACTATAAATGTTTATTTCTGGCATGGCTCCAGGGCCTTTGTATCATAGTGAAATTCTCAGAAGGGCTAGAACCCAGAGCCGTAAAGCCAGTAAAAAAAACAGTGACATTTTATTTTAGCTAGTGTTGGCATAACATTAAATGGAATTGTTACATAGTACTATGATTAAGATAATGTATTATTGTAGGAAATTCTTTGTAAGAGACTTATTCTCAGCCATATTACTTTTATTTTTATTATTACTGATAGTACAGTTATTACTAATAAAAACTTAATATAAAAATGTTTTGTGTGTTGTGTTGGTAGTCTTACAAAGTGTATACGAAAATAGTATGAATATACTAAATGGCAACATTTGAATATAGTAAAATGATTGAAGTCATTTGATATTCCCAAAAATGTTTGCTTTTTTCTGTGGCTTAAATTAAAATAAATATTGGTAAATCCAATTGGGCATACCTTAAGCGCATTAAAAAAATTACGTATAACATGATTATACGGAATTTTTAAAGTAGTTTAAATACATTTCGACAGCACTATCGGCTTCAACATCCTCGAAAACCATGAAAATGACACCCGTGATGAAAAAATTGATACCTATTGCAGCCGCCATCTTGGATTTACATTTCGACAGCACTATCGGCTTCAACTCTCTCGAAAACAATGAAAATGACACCCAAGATGAAAAAATTGGCACCCACTTCAGCCGCCATCTTGGATTTACATTTCGACAACCCTATCGGAGTCAACTCTCTCGAAAACTATGAAATTGACACCCATGATGAAAAAATTGATACCTATTGCAGCCGCCATCTTGGATTTACATTTCGACAGCACTATCGGCTTCAACTCTCTCGAAAACCATGAAAATGACACCCAAGATGAAAAAATTGGTACCTACTTCAGCCGCCATCTTGGATTTACATTTCGACAGCACTATCGGCTTCAACACTCTCGAAAACCATGAAAATGACACCCAAGATGAAAAAATTGGTACCTACTTCAGCTGCCATCTTGGATTTACATTTCGACAGCACTATCGGCTTCAACATCCTCGAAACTCATGAAAATGACTCCTATAATGAAAAAATTAATACCCATTGCAGCCGCCCCCTTAGATTTACATTTCGACAACCCTATCGGCTTCAATTCTCTCGAAAACCATGAAAATGACACCCATGATGAAAAATTTGATACCTATTGCAGCCGCCATCTTGGATTTACATTTAGACAGCACTATCGGCTTCAACTCTATCGAAAACCATGAAAATGACACCCAAGATGAAAAAATTTATATCTATTGCAGCCGCCATCTTGGATTTACATTTCGACAGCACTATCGGCTTCAACACCCTCGAAAACCATGAAAATGACACCCATGATGAAAAAATTGATACCTGTTGCAGCCGCCATCTTGGATTTACATTTCGACAGCACTATCGGCTTCAACACCCTCGAAAACCATGAAAATGACACCCAAGATGAAAAAATTTATATATTTTGCAGCCGCCATCTTGGATTTACATTTCGACAACACTATCGGTTTCAACACCCTCGGAAACCATGAAAATGACACCCATGATGAAAAAATTGGTACCTAATTCAGCCGCCATCTTGTATTTACATTTCGACAGCACTATCAGCTTCAACACCCTCGAAAACCATGAAAATGACACCCATGATGAAAAAATTGGTACCTACTTCGGCCGCCATCTTGGATTTACATTTCGACAGCACTATCGGCTTCAACACTCGAAAACCATGAAAATGTCACCCATGACAAAAAAAATTATACTACTTGCTTTTAGTACGTACTACTATTATTTATTCTGTGCTTTTAAATATTGTAATAAAAAAATGTCTTATTATTATTATAATTAAGTATTTAAGAAATTTGGTTATTAGAAAATTGTGTATTTGTACAGCGATCTTTTTGAGCCGCTGCAAACAACCGAAACAATATCCACTCACGAAGGCGACTGAAGCCAAACCACAGAAAAAAAAAACAAAAAACCAGCACAAACTATATAGAAACACTACCAAACCAGTGGCATCCAGTCCATACTATAATTTTTCTTAGAGGTATTATTATGTCATGACAGTTTGTCCATGTTGCAGTAGATGTCGCTTTTTTAAATTTAGCCATGCTTGGCCAATTAAGAATCAAACAAATTAATGAATAGTTTAAAATACAATCGAACCTTGCTAACTTACTATTTTGTTACAAAACAAATTTGTAATTAAATTTTTAGTATAATTTATTTATTTTACATTATTCCCTATATATAATGTACTCTGTGAGCCAAACTAAACTACTCATTACTACTCTGTGGCTGTAGCTTCCCATTTAGAGAAAGAGTTTTGGCGGGAACTCGACCGGCGGCGGCTTGCTGCTCCTGTATTATTGTTTAAATAATGGTTTGAAGTGGACTTTGATATGTAAAAGTAGTGCGATTTTGTGTATTAAGTGTCTGCGCATGTGAACTATTAATGGAAACTGTGAAACAAGTGCTCTGATGGTGATGGAATCTCAAGATAAGCTGTTTGTTTGCATAGGCGCCTTTAGATACCATCGCCAACTGTCAGCTGCCTGCTGGCTCAAGTTACCGTCAAAATCTCCCAAGGCTGCACAATGTGACGCATCAACATATTGTGAAGCAGTGAAATATGAAGGAAAATTATACATGAAGACAAGGCTGTATGGCATAGTTCCTTTGCCTGCTCTCTCGAGCGAATAATAAAAACAACAACAACAACCATTTAGAGAAATATTTTTGTATACGAGGCTAACAAATCAACGAAAATTTCGCCATTTTGGAGCCGAAAAAAATTAATTATAGCTAAACAAAACAAAACTACACTGCCATTTACATTCAGTGGCTTCCCACATGATAGATGAAGAGATTAAAAAATAGATTGAGTTAAACAATTAATATTTTCAAAAGTTATTGTGTTTACAAGCCACAGGGACATGATAAATTCACACCATAAGCCACTAAAACCCTTTTTTTTATTTAAAAATAGCAATTAATCGATTTAAAAAAAATATTAATAAGTTCAACAATCATTTATCTTTCTAACAATGTGCTTTTTATATCATTTATATGTATAATATGATTGCTAGATACGATTTTATTCGATAAAATGTTGGAATCTTAATTTTTAGGCGATAGTAGAACACACCTTGCGCTTCCGCTTAAGGTATGCAATACACTTTTATTTGAAAAATCATAGAAAAATAATAAAACTCATTTCATATATAACTTATTTCTAGACGCTATAATTTTTGTCAACTATTTTTCTGCCATTGCTCTTTCTTGTTTATCGCCTAAACGGTGACGAAGTCTGTCATATAGTCTACTTTAATTTTCCTTTTTTTCCACCAAAATTTTTATATATTTTTGTTTAATGAAACTACGCCACAACTGTCTTTACTTTATCTTTTCCTTTTATCAAGTCAACTGTGACGAAACTAATTTCATAAAACATGCTCATCCGTCAGCCTTCAAAAATCCACAGCATTACGCTAACCTCCGTATATGGTAGGTATGGAGTGTAGAGAGAAGGAGGACCATCTCTATATATGAAAAGTGTCCCTAAAACGTGTCCAATAAAGGTGGCGCTTTTTTTAAATTAATAGTGTAAATTTAAAAAAAGCGCCAAAAGTAATTAGAATAAGAGGGAGAAATAAACAAGGACCGACCAATCCGCTTGGTTTTGTACTACGTAAATAGTTGAGATTTTGTATACTGGCATTTTACTAACTACTCTAGTCATGAATTTTTTTAAATATTTGAATTCAGATGACTTCACTCCGTTCACAACAGCTATCTTCATATCGTAGTTTTTCAGACGCCAGCGCTATTGTGGTAGGTTTTGGAACCTCTATTTTCAGTATATAGTAGGACACTTTTTCTACTTTCGACCCTTATAAGATGGTTCTCCTTGTACTCTACACTCCATAATGGTAGGGTTTCGCTATACCACAGAATAAATAATAGTTAAAAGAACAGAAGGATCCGGACAGCAAACTTGCGAGTTTAAACTTAGTTACAACGTCACTAATGTTCATAATACTTTGCACGCCTCGGAAGTGACCTTCGTGAAATTAGCCTAACGTTTATTTCATCGAAAAAAATTATGTGTAAACGTCCTTTATAATTTCTGCAGATTTTGATCGCATTTGCACCAAAATAATCTAACGCAAAAATTGAGCCGTGCGTGAGTATCTCTTGGAGTTACAATTGTCACTGAGGAGCGGGGAGCACTTTTAGGCTAACAGTTAGGTGATATTTGTATCGAAGCTTCTGAACCGCCGCTCTAACTAGAGAGTAAATAATCTAAAGTTTAACGTAAGGCACGCGTCAACTCGAGCGCGCGCGTGACAACCTCACGGAGTTAGCCTCATCTAGACGGCCGCACAGCGTAGGTAGGCGTATTTAACAGTGGTAGAGTCACGCGGCAGCTTTTGCTGTCGCACGGATGGGCCGGCTCGAACCGGGGTGGTACCACGACCTCACAGAAAACCAGCGTGAAGTAGAGGTTTACCTCTGCGTTTCGCTTGGTGAGTGCAGGTGGCCGGAGGCCCTTTTTACTGGAAATGAGGCATTCCATCTTAGTCCTCACGGGTGACAACGCATCTACATTTTGAATTGTAATAGAGGATAGATGTAGATGTCTATGGGCTGCAGTAACCACTTACCATCAGGTGGACTGTGTGCTCGTTTGTCACCCTTATCCTATATAAAAAAAGGTACATATATCTTCATAAAGCGCGGCGTGAGACAGGCCTGGTTATACTAACCATTCTTGGCAGGCGATTGCAGTGTTGAGTAGTTTCACTCAACTTATAAAAAATTAAAACCATGTTATGGACAGCAGTCCTTATAGTTTTAATTTTATTTTTATTTATAGATATTTAATTTATTTCAGGCAGAGTCCATATGTGTTACTAACAAATTAAATTATATAAAGGGTAAGTAATAAAAAAAATCATTAAAACATTATAACAAAAATTAATTAATGGAATTATTACAGCACTAATTAAATTTAAAAAAAAATAGCGGAATATATGATACGGATCTCCAAATCCTAAAGAAGTCGAAGAATGTAGGGGGAAGAGGTGGGACCGTAGTCAGATATCCTTATGCTATGCGTATACAGAATGGGCCATTATAAAGTTCACTTTTGAAACCTATGTTAAAAAGCTTATAATACTTAGAGAGTTTATTCGAAAAGTAACTAACTATCATTAATGTTATTTATTTCTTGAAAATAATAGGTGTACACCATCTCGCCGCAAGCACTCTTCTAAGCAGAACAAAAAAGCACCGGCACGTTGCTATCGATATAGCTTTTTTTTATAGGATAAGGGTGACGAACGAGCACACAGTCTACTTGATGGTAAGTGGTTGCTGCGGCCCATAGACATCTACATCTGCATTTTCACCCGTCACCCGTTCCACAGCGTTGTCACCCGTGAGGACTAAGATGGAATGCCTCATTTCCAGTAAAAAGGGCCTCCGGCCACCTGCACTCACCAAGCGAAACGTAGAGGTAAACCTCTACTTCACGCTGGTATTCTGTGAGGTCGTGGTACCATCCCGGTTCGAGCCGGCCCATCCGTGCGACAGCAAAAGCTGCCGCGTGGCTCCACCACTGTTAAAAGCTGCTATTTCTGCTGGAATGTTCGCTTTTAAGGCATTTGTCCTCGGTTTATTTAAGTAGACCTTATTTTTGAGGAATCACCACAAAAAGAAATCCGGTGGGGGACAGGTTTGGATTCTTCCGGTTCGTAGTGGCCACTTGATATTACCTTTCTTGAGATGACTTTACCGGGGAACAGCTCCTGTACGACCTCCATGCTGGCATTAGACGTGTGGCAGGTGGCCCCATCCTACTAGAACTAGGTCAGGGCGTTGTACTCTTGCAGCCCAGCAAGGATTCGCCCTAAAAATGCTTGAAGCTCCACATAACGGTCTGTATTAACTGTTACTGCGTGACCCCGCGAATTTTCAAAGAAATAAGGCCCAATGAGCCCTTTGGCTGAAATGGCAGCCCAAACCTTCACTTTCTGGCATTGGAGTGGCTTTTGATGCTTGCGCGAAGGCTGTTCAGCACACCGAAACTGCAATTCTGCTAGTTGACAAATCCGTTTAGTAGAAAAAGTGGACTTCGTTCGCGAAAAGCATGTTCCCGAAGTTGGAAAATCGCTCTAACATCAATGTGAAAAATAACGCCCTATTTGTATGGTCACCATGGGAAATTTCTTGCACCTACTGGATGTTATAAGGATGAAGCTTCAAATCTATTTTTATAAATGATTTGATTGACGTAATCCACAGTCACTGCCAACTTTATGCTGACGATATGAAGATATACGCGTGATAAGTGACGTGAATGACTGCATTGCATTGCAAAAAAGACATAGATGCAGTTCAAGATTGGTGTTCCGCTAATTTTATGACCTTAAGTATCAGTAAGTGCTTAGTTATCACCGTCACTACTAAACACAATCACCTGGAATTCAAGTACAATATTTAAGGATTTGGGAGTATATTTCAACTCAAAATTTTCGTTCCGTTCACATTATGATTATATTACGCAAAAAAGTTTCAGAACCTTGGGGTTTATAATTCGTGTAACAAAAGATTTCTCCAAACCTCTCGCATCACTTCGATTATTTTATAATTTGGTTCGTTCTGTACTTAGAGTACGCTTCCACTGTATGGTCACCCTTTTATATGGTACATTCTGACAGCATCGAGAGGGTGCAGAGAAGTTTCCTACGCAGTGTTTGTGGCAGATATGGTCACTTGCGTCGTCTACCATCATACGACTCTCGACTAAAGTTATTTAATGCAGAAAAAGCTGTTTTACTACGGAATCCTAAAAACCTAAAAAATAATTTTACAAATTCTAAACTGATCCTATTCATTATTCACAAAACTCAGAAACAACCTCCTAAAGTAATGAAAAACACAACAGCCATTACGGGCAAGCAAAATTAATTTAAAACTTTTAAGTGTGGTATCAACGTTTTAACGTTATGCCCTCTAAGCTTTCCAAGGGCCTTGTTTAGAGGATAAGCTTTAAGTATATGAAAGTTGCTAAGTAATTTATATTGTTTTAGCTTCTTGCTAAAAACAGAACTTATGCAGTGTTTGAAATTTTCTTTTACAAAAAAAATAAAGGGTGATAACGAATATGCAAGCATCCGGGCACCAATACTAAAATGTTAATAATAATTGCAAATAAGACCAAAAAAGTACCCTTTTTGTCCTGAGAATTGCAATTTTAAATGATGATTTTGCTTATTAAATATAACTAATTTGACCGACCTATCGCTTTCAATTTTAACTTTTTCAATTCCCGACGTTTCGGGCGCTTGAGAGCAATCATGGTCACGGTGGAGACTGAGATGTTTGATATTATAGTTAACGAAGGCTACCTTCAACTTTACTATGGCTCACCTGATGGTAAGCATCGACCGCCGCCCATTAACAACTGCATCAAAAGGGTGAAGGTGCGTAGCCGGCTTGTTTCTTGAAGTTCCTCAAATCGTACGGTCGGACCGTCAAAAATCGTCAGTGGTAAACGACTGTACAAAGAAGTAAGCTCCTAGTAAATTGCACAGCGGTGAACCGCCAAGCATCCAAATGATGTGAATGGTATCGTGAGTTTTGTCGCGATGGGTGATCTAGTACGATCCTGAACATGTTATGACTTCCCGGAGCGTCGGTTCTTCACATCAGTTGTATATCTTTTCACGCGGGTTTTTATAAGTAGATCTTTTTTTTTGTCCTATGTAAGAGAGACAATATTCAACATCAAGCTTGTACACTCCTGCATCTTGGTAGAAAACGGTTAACTTCAAAAAAGGAGGAAGTTCTCAATTCGGATGATTATATTTGTTTGCGCCAAATGTTAATTTTTAAAACTGTATTCCGAGGCGCTCGGCTCGGCGATTGATAATCGGTTTGACGTGCAGGCGATACAGGAGTTTGTTACCAGCGGGGCCGCGTCCAGACAAGTATTGAAGTTACGTTCGAAGTAGGTCGCGTGCCGACAGCCTCTAATTTGAGTTGTCCGTTTAGTGCGTTTACGCGATAACGAGGCTGGTTTGATTTTGAGTGATAAACTTAACTTCGTTTGCAAGTAATTTACGTCAATTTGTATAGTGATTGCATGCGGAAGTGCATTTGACAATATTTGTTTTGCTTGTGTGGCATGTTAATATCGTACGGAGACAATTTTCCTCTGTCGATTAGAACGCTAAAGTTTGTGATCCGAAATGAGATCGCGTTCATCTTTGATTGTAATTTGTGTTAAGTGACGTTAGACATAAAGGTGATAAAGGGGGTCATAAAGGTGAACGCCCACTGGAGTAACAGCACATTGTGGGGCAGAGCAGCGTACCAGGTCTGCTGCCCGATTACAGCGGTGACGTCAGGTTACATATACACACTTTCCCACACCACTTACATGCACATACTTATCACCTGACCGTACCTCGTGGTCGATCCTACGCCCGGAACTCGGTGAGTTCGTATTTATTTATCCAGCCATTACATACTATTTATCCATAGGCCATTTGGGCCCCTCCCTTGGTTACTCGTCGAGAGGGCTACCCATGAGCCCTAGCCCTATCGGCCTTTGTCGGGGCAACTGAGGGCATGTACAATTCCTGGTAGCAGAGCGTGGTTAATTGTTTCTCCAATTACCCCCGGCCGTATTATAAAAAAAATATTCTTGTTTCTTCTTTTTTTTTTGTTTTATTTTGTTTGTTAGGGCTAGGTACCTACGCGTGAGGTATTTTGGGTAGGTGGATTAAATTGCCCCAAGGTCGGTCGCTTGAGCGAGACATCCTGCGGACCGACTGTGGTGTGTACTTGGCGTTTAGTGTAATTGTATTTAGTCTAATTTAATAGTAATTTGTATTTAGTAGTGATGTCATCGCACAGGACACCGGCGCTTCGCCTGCGGGCGGAGCTGCGCTGGGCCGCTAACGCTCATATATTGATAGGGCGACCCGATCGGGTCGATAGTTTAGAGAAGCGGCCCGAGCAGGTCGCGGCCCGAAGGGCCGTAGTGGAGGAGGCTTACGCTAAGCTCGAGGCCTCGGATGGGAAACAGGGAGTCCTAAACTCCTGCCTCGCGGACTACGAGCAATTTTTTTCTCTCACAGACGACTTATCGAGGCGGGGGCCAAGTATGCTGAGGAAGCGCGTGAAGCTCGGCTGAGTGGCCTGCCCGAGTCCCCTCGGAAGCAGCCTACTCAGCCGGAGCTGTTGGGACGACTCCCAACTCTGGACCTGCCAAGGTTCTCCGGGGTCCTCTCCGAATTGCTGACCTTTGTTGGTCTTTTTGACAGCCTAGTGGACGCCCGGAGGGACTTGACACCAAGCCAGAAAATGGCGTACCTCCTGGCCTCACTGGTGGGGGAGGCCGAGGAGGGTAATTTACGTCAATTTGTATAGTGATTGCATGCGGAAGTGCATTTGACAATATTTGTTTTGCTTGTGTGGCATGTTAATATCGTACGGAGACAATTTTCCTTTGTCGATTAGAACGCTAAAATTTGTGATCCGAAATGAGGTCGCGTTCGTCTTTGATTGTAATTTGTGCTAAGTGACGTTAGACATAAAGGTGATAAAGATGGTCATAAAGGTGAACGCCCACTGGAGTAACAGCACATTGTAGGGCAGAGCAGCGTACCAGGTCTGCTGCCCGATTACAGCTGTGACGTCAGGTTACATATACACACTTTCCGAAATCACCGAGTTCCGGGCGTAGAGATCTGATGATGAGTTACGGACAACGGAACTCTTCAATAAATGCCAGCAAATCAACTGCGATTGCTGCATTGCATATCTGTGTATTGTTTACGCAATCACACAACATAACATCACGCCTGTACCCACTAAAGGGGTACGCAGATGTGTTTAATATACCACGGTACACTCTAATTTCTGTCAAAGTTGTTATATTGAAGTCGGTTGTAAAAAAAATAATTTTGCCACTCGTATCATAATAGAACCGTACATTTCATTGTTTTTTTATTTAATTTTATAAATGTACATATGAAGGTTCGAAATTCCAACTTTCTCGTTATAAATTATGATAATAAAATAATTATTGCACTGGTATCAACTCAGCTCCCTATCACTAGTATATAGGGTTGGAATTTCACACTTCCAACATGATTTACTATGAAGTGGAATATAAGAATATCCAAAACCCCATATCGTTCCGTGGGTGTCGTAAGAGGCGACAAACAAAAAAAAATAAAATAAAATAAACTGTGGTTGCCAACCCACCTGCGAATCGTTGCAACTATGGCAATAAATATAATATACCTATGTCTATGTTTAGCAGTAGAGTTTTGAAATGTTATATAGGTAAGGTATGGTATAGGGATATTCCCGCTATGACGGGTCAATCGTGAATTGTTCGTTTATTTGACTCCGGGTCGCATCAAAGTATTGAGGACTTCAATTACATTTTTTGAACGTTTAACAGGACCAACGACCAAAGAGTATAGTACCAGAACTGATCTCACAGATCAGAGTACTGAATTCGAAATGATCCATTTGAAAGATAGACCCGAATGACCCGGATCGTAAGACGAATCAATACCTGAATGATCAGGTCACTAGAAATGAATGAATGACATACGTCTACCGCCATTCAAAGGGAATATTCAAAAGGATAACATCATGTCGATTTTAAGTAATAGAGTCACACTTCGACATATCAGGTTGTGTGTGGTGAGTAACGAGAACCTGTTTTTACTGGTGGGGAATGGGGCATTCCATCTTTATCCCGAGGGCTGACTTCTATTGAGATTTCAATCTTGGTTCTTGATTCCTAATGGAGGAAAAATGTAGGTGTCAATGGGCCACAGTAACCCTTACCACTAGTAGTAGTGTATCCTTATTTAACACCCTGTACATATAGAGTCTTTGCTATCTGCCTATCGACATGCTCGTATGTAGTCAATGAAGTATAAGGGTCGCCAGAGCACAACCACTATAATATACAAATGCACTATACATTTGTATATTATAGTAAAGCACTAAAACCTCGTTTCTTAGATAGCTGGGTACAGTGTGCAAAAAATATAATATACATAACTTATATTATTTTATAAACTGTGTATATATGTGTTTAAATTAACAAAACTTAAATACAATTGACTGGCTGTGTAAGAAATACCCACTACCCGATATCGTCCCGTGGGTGGCATAAAAGGCGACAGAGAGAAACAAATAGGAGCTAGGCAGCAGCATCTTCCTAATAACAACAAAAAAAATATAAGTGCAGTTACCAACCCGCCTGCAGAACGTGGCAACACATCACGACAGACGTCAAAATTAGTAATTAGTTTCATACGTGGTAGAGCCATGCTGCAGTTATATTAGTAGTATAGTTGTAGCACGAATGGGTCGGCTCGACCGGGGAAGGATCACGCTTTCACAGAATACCAGCGTAAAATGGCAGCTGAACGCCGCTGTGTTTCGTATGGTGGGTGTAAAAAACCGGAGACCCATTTTACTGGAAAAGAGGCATTCCATCTTAGTCCTCACGGGTGACGACACATCTGCATTTTGATTCTTTATTGAGGGTAAATGTAGACGTCTATGGGTCACAGCAACCACTTACCATCAGGTGGGCTGTGTGCTCGTTTGTAACCCTATCCTATAAAAAAAAGTCCTTGTATCAACTGCATGAATGCCATGAGCATACTCAAAATCCAACGGTCGTATAAGAAAAATTCTCATTTACTTTTAAGTATTTTTAATATTAATAATGTTGTTGCATTAAACAGTTACTCGATAATACTATCATTAAAGCTTCGATTTAAAGGTTTATCATATAATATTAACAATTTGAAGTCTTCATCTTCTTTTGTTCGGATCTGCGAACTACAAGTAAAAATAGTCAGAGTGTAAAATAACGTTGCCATGTTAGTCGGTAAAAATAATGTAGCTGCAAATTCCTGATAACCAACACCCTTTTCGGAATAAGCCTGACAGCCCGTATCATTGACCACTAGTCTCAACTCCACTCTAGAGACTATATAATCGGCTGAAAAATTTAAAAAAAAATTAGAAATTATCATAACAGCCAGCAAACAAAAAAAGTACGATGTTATTTTAGTTTATTTTCTAATATTAAATATTGTATTTATAAAGAGCATAAATAAAAACTACTTTTTAAAATTTAATTGATTCTTATTTTCTTCAAGGTTAAATATCTTTAGTAGTGTAGTAGAGTAGTAGGGTCCAAGGGGGAGGCATTTGCCGTTAGTTTGGATATTGCGAATACCTTCGATCGGGTTTGGCACAAAGCGCTTCTTTTGAAGCTCCCTTCCTATGGGATTCCCGAGAAATTGTGCAATTGGATCACCAGTTTTCTTGCAGAAAGGAGCATCAAGATATTTGTAGACGGTGCATGCTCCAATTACAAGCCTATTGACGCTAGTGTTCGACAAGGCTGTGTGCGTGTTTCTTCTGCATATCAATGATATGTTGCAAACCGGTAACATTCACTGCTATGCGAATGATAGCACTGGTGATGCTCTATACACCGGCGGTGCCAATTATTCCCGGGAAAACGTCGCCGAGTACCGGAATAAACTTGTGTCTGAAGTCGAGCCTTTGCTGTACAAAGTCTCGGATTGGGAGCGACTAAATCTAGTTCAGTTTAATCTTCAAAAGACACAAGTTTGCGCGTTTACCGCTAAAAAGAACCCCTTAGTCATATTTCCTTAGTTTCAAGGCACTCCCCTTGTTGCCTCAGCCAGTATCGGGATCCTTGGTGTCGACATATCGAGTGACGTGCAGTTTCGTGGTCACTTGGAAGAGAAGGCCAAATTGGCCTCTAAAAAGCTTGGCGTGCTCAGCAGAGCGGGACAGTATTTCATGCCGGGACACCGCCTGCAACTTTACAAGGTGCAGGTTCGGCCTCACATGGAATACTGTTCCATCTCTGGGCAGGGGCTCCCCAGTGCCAGCTCCTTCCACTAGACCGCATCCAACGCAGAGTGGCTCGAATCGTCGACGACCGAGTCCTTTGCGATCGGCTTGATTCACTGGCGCTGCGAAGAGATGTTGTATCCCTTGGCATTATCTTTTGCATCTACCACGGGGAGTGCCACCAGCCGCAGCAGCAGTAAGCGACACCCACGAACGAATATTCTTACACCACCACTACACGGTCGTGGACCATTAGTAACTATTTTAACTATGTTTAAATAAAATTGCAATTATGTCCTTTTACGAGTTGAGTATTGATTAAGCCACAGACCAGAACCTTTCGGTAGCAGTGAAAAGATTTCTCGCCGCTCGGTAGAGAGTAATAGTTAGTTAGAGGTGTATTTAATATCTATAATTGAGCAGTATAAATTGTTTTTGGATTTGTATAACACTATTCCATGATTCATTGGTGAAAAAAATAAAGAGTACCGTAGTGTACACATTTCAAAATTATACTTACGGTTGCCGCTTTTATAGTATATGTCAAAAATCCTATTCGCTCGGATAGGAGGCCACACTTTCCTTTCGTAAAACAGAGTCCGATCTAGATAAAACATATTATTATTTCAATTAATATATTCATCAATTTATGTAACTGCATTCAACAAATAGATTACCTTTACAATCACCTAAACTCATTATCATCTTGTAATATGGAAAACCATACGCTTCTATCTCTCTAAGAAAAATTAATTGATTTGACTGGTTGATAAAAAAAGTATTAAACACAAGAAAAATATGAGTATAATGTTGGGGACGCATCACTGAATTTTCTATTGAACTGACTCAACACTGATCTACGATATTTCATTATACTCCTCTATACACCTATTGTTTCACTTCCACGAAGCAATGAAAAGGGAATCTACAAGTAGGCTTATGTGTACATATAACGAAGCATTAGAAAATGAAACTTATATCTGTAAATAAAGTAGAAATTGGTATTGAAAAAGATTACGTAGTTTTTTGTAAGTACAACGATGCCCAAAGCAATAGGAATGGGCGAAATAAGTACGAAATATGCCATTTAAAACACGTTGTGTAGACGATTAAAATTGTTAAAAATAACAAAAAAAATTGTGAAATGCTATATAAAGTACGAATGCAAGCATAGAAGATAGCTTGGCTATATATACTAATAACCAAAGCTGGTAATTCTGAAGGTATGGATATATTGAATTGATAACATTGAAAGAAAAAGTCAGTTTTAGACGTCTAAATAAGAATGTAAAGGAAGTAGTTAAGAGGAAAAAGCAATAAAGAACAGATAAGAAAATAGAAGGATATCGATAACTTCCAGGCAAATATAAAAATGTTATGGAAACTCGTAAGAACTGCCATGGAAATTCAGAACATTATAGAATTAATACTACAATAGACGAGAATGGCTCTATTTTTAATGACAAAGTTTTAAGAAGGGAACACTTTGAAAGCGTGTTTATGAGTGAGACAACACCTGAATTAAATGAACTAAAAATCCAAAAGAAGAAGAAAGATTTAGTAAGATATATACGATAGATGAAATAATAAAAGCAATAAAAAGCATGAAAGCAGATTAGACAAGGCAGCCGGGTATGATAGACTATCACTGCAAATGCTAGGGACTGAAGAGGGAGTAGTGGCAGACCTGCTGTACACATTACTTAATTTATATTGGGAACTAAAGCGAGTATCGAGACTGGTGCAAAGCCGTTATATCCCCAATATAAGAGAAAGGGGTCACAGAAGGGTTGTAAAAACTACATATTCTGACTTAGCATTATAATAATAATATATAATTTATTAAACTTTAAACTTGTAGTACATACAGATAAAAATCTTACATGGAATAGCAATAAAATTAGATGAAAACACTCGTGAAGATAACGTTCTGTTCATTTCATTAGGAAAACTGTATGTTAAGGTGTTGCTTAAAAGAGTTATAAAAGAAACTGATAGGAAATTTTTGGTTGTGCAAGCTGGATTTAAAAAGGGAATGAAGTGTACCGATCAGGTATTTTCTATACGCATGATCACAGAGAAGTTTTTGGTAAAAAAATAAAAAAGAATATTTTCTGTGTGTTAATAGACTTGGAAATGACTTATGACAGAGTGGACAGAGTTGTTTTATGGTAAACACTGGATACATGTACAAAATTGCATTGACTTGATTGTATAGAAAAGGATCAAGGAATGTAAAAAATCTATAATCTATGCATGATAAAATGCTTTATTCCTATGTTATTATGCTTTATCTTTGCGTCTTTTATCAGTGACCTCTCTTCTATAAGGCAATTTGAAGTGCCGTTTTATTTATACGTACTGAGTTGAGTAATAAGCCATACACAACAGTTTTAACAATGTTTTTTTCTTAAGTAGTAAACAACTTTATACTATGAAATGTGACGATAATATTTTAAACTTTTGTCAATGTTACGTTTATCGTACATGAGATCAAGTCCTCAAGTCACAGAACACTATCCCAAGTACAGCGTCTTGAAGAGCTGATCTTGGTAATTGAGATACTGTTTTTATGTGTTTAATTAATTAGCAACGATCTTAGGATGTTGATATCGTAATGAGGGCGTATCAAATGATTACGCACTTGAGTTCGTTGTTGAGTAACATTTATTGATGCGGATCTAGGATTACCCTTAATCGCCGAGCATGTATCATCATCATCATCATTACAGCCCTTCACATTTCCACTGCTGAACATAGGCCTCCCTCAAGGAATGCCACAAAGCACGATTTTGAGCCACCTGCATCCATCGACTTCCTGCATGTCTTACCAGGTCGTCACTCCATCTAGTAGGGGACGCCCTACACTTCGTCCGCTTAACCGCTGAGCATGTATGCGTAAGGTATGATATGGATCTGTGAAGTCGAGAGAGGTGTATCAGGATCGTGTTGAAGTGACTTCATTTGTTCAGTAGTCGTATATTAATTAAAAGTTGACGTCAAACACCTTTTGGCTCGGCTACACGATCAATCTTACTTGCGCAAATTCTAATTTGCCTAACATGTACGTTACGACGGCGTTACCGTATAATGCGCAAACGTTTTGCATAAACTTCATATGCCGCGCGTCGCTTGCGTCACCTGCCACGTTAGGAACGGTTTTAGATAGGCACTACTCAATCACATCCAACTAAAATAGTCGTAACAGCTGTCAATATGTCAGGCAAGAGGAGAGGGGAAACCCCCCCCCCCACCACCACCGCGCGTTAGGAAACCCCCCAACCGTCATGGGGTGTCCGATCGACCATTATGCGTCAAGGACCTGTCGAACCCGGAGAAGTCAAGGATCGTCAGCTCCTTTAGCCAGATCCCCAAAAGGTAGCCAGCGTCGCCGTATAAAGAAGAACCCGCGACGAGCGCCGCGCTCACGCCCACCGTGTCTGAGAGCACGAGTGGGCTGTAACCGATGCCCCTACCACAGCGGGCTAGGAAATCGGCACGTAGGCACACCCCACCGGAGACCGAAGCATCACTTTATGAAAAAAGGCAATGCATCGAGTCATCCTTATCAGCAGGAACATCATCGTCGTCGTCCTCGGCGGAGTCGGAAGAGGATGAAAGAGTCCCAACCAGGAAGGAAGCAGTTAGGGCGCACAAGTCGCCGCCCAAATCGCCTTCACCACCGAAGCCAACCCCCCCCCCCCCCCCACCCCCACCTCACCCGGCCGCAGGAGCATGGACGCGACCTAGTTTGAGCAGGGAGGAGATGAGTCCCTCAATTGGGACTCTACATCGTATGCCACCATAGCGACCGCCGGACAGTCATCGGCACCTACCAACCCATCGGGCCTCCCACAAGATGATGGTCAAAGGCCCTCGACCAGTTATGCCCAACTGGCAGCGATGCCAGCGGTACCACAGACAGCCAACATCCCTCAACCACAAAAGGAGGAAGAGAAGGCACGATACCCACCGATTGTTGCTGAGTGCCTCCCGGACTGGACGAGGCACTTCGAAATACTTAATAAGAAACTAGGACACCCTCTTAACGCCCGTCCGTTCAGGAAAGGTGTGCGATTCACCCCACAAAGCCCAGAGGCAAAAAAAAAGGCAATTCAAAGATACCTCGTCGAACTGACTGAGAAAGTACCAGCGCTGTCTTGGTACTGCTACACCCCGACGGAGGAGAAGCCCACTAAAGTGGGCATCCGAGGGCTGCCAGTGGACATGGATACCGTCCAAATAACAGAGGCTATTAGGGCAAAGGGATTCCCCATTACATATGTGAGAGCAATCCCGCCCCGTAGAGGCAGACCTGGGTGCCTCTACTATGCACAGCTGGAACACCTAAACCTAGAGAAGCTCAACCAACTTAACGCAATCGACGAACTCCTTTGTATGAAAGGGGTCGTCATAGAAGCCTGGCAAGGAACAGTGGGCCCGGCTCAGTGCCACCGCTGCCAGGCTTTTGGCCATGCATCCGCTAATTGCCACAGACCCGTGAAGTGTGTCCGCTGTGCAGGGGAACACATAGCAAGCAATTGCCCACGGGGTAGAGAGGAACCACCTACATGCGCCAACTGCGCAAAGAGTCACACCGCAAACGATCGACGCTGCCCAGTCCTGAGGAGGATTGCTAGGAAGCAAGGGATCACTCTGCCGGGACTACTGCCGGAAGCACCGCAGAGAGACCCTCAGAGTCGCCCGAGAGTAAAGATCCAAGAGGACGGGTGGTCAACCATCAGGGGGAGAGGGAGGCAAACCGCCCCCCCCCCCCTACCAGCAACTGCACCACCCGCACCACCTGTACCTAAAGAAACGGTGGAACCTGTTTCAAGAGCAACCACCGGGGCGACTCTACAGCCCCCCGCTAATGACGCCATAGAGAGGCAACCTCCTAAGAAGAAGAAGCGGGGGAGAAAGAAGAAGAAGGTGCAGCCACCTCCTCAGGCAGCAACCTCTACCTCGACACCAGCAGTAATGATAGCCTCGCAAGCGCAGGTAATCAAGAGGACAACTACAGAAGGTAGAGCGCCAGAAAGGGCTCTATCAGAAAATAGAGCCCGCTCTACACATAGAGCGCGCTCTATCTAAAGGAAAGAAACCTATGCCCAGCCGAGACCAGTACCACCTACAACAACAACCAGACAACCAACCGCCAACTCTGCCACCACGGACGCAATCCTGAGGCTGGTTGGCATCGCCATAGAGGTCGGTAGCCAGGTACTGGCAGATATCAGAGCCGGCACCGACCCAATCACTGCAGTGATGAGAGCACTGTCTCTACTACTGGCTCGGCACTACAGAGGCGAGTGACACGAACCTGCGCTTGCTATACTGGAACCCGGACGGTATCCAGCATAGGCTCCATGAACTCCGCACTACAGCTCAACAACAGGATATACACGTTATCTTGCTGGGGGAGTTGAGGCCATCTATGCACATTAAGATGCCCAACTACCATATTTACAGGAGGGACGAAGTCAACGCTCTAGGAACCGCCTATAGAGGCACGGCGGTTCTAGTGAGAAAGGACATCGTCCACCTAGAGCTCGATTTACCGTCATACCATACGACGCGCTCCATCGGCATAAAAATGGAGGCGGCGGGTGAAGAACTGAAGATATTCGCAGCATATCGCCCGCCAGGGACTCCATTTCACTCCTCAGACATCCGGACGATCATGGAAGGCTCAGCACCAACCATCATCGCGGGGGACCTAAACGCAAAACACCCGGCGTGGGGATCCAGAATGATCAACCCGCCGGGTCGTGAGCTCTACGAGGACGCAGAAAACAACAACTACGACGTTTTAGGTCCCGAAGAACCAACGCACGTCCCGACCGACCACAGGAAGAGTCCGGATGTATTGGACATCGTGCTCGCTAGGAACGTCAACTACCCGGTAGTGGTAGAGGTGGACCTGATGTCTCAGCACCTCCCGATTCTGATAACCATTGGCCTCAAGGCGGTGACTACGCTGCCCAGAGCTTTTACTACCAAGATCAACTGGAGGCTCTATCAGCTATACCTGCAGGAGAGGCCTCCAGCATATACACCTATTACCTCGGCGGACGACGTAGAGACCGCTGCTGCTAGAATTACACGAAACATTCAAGAAGCCCTCAACGCGGCCTCTACGATCGTCCCTCTAACACATCGCAGAGAAGAGCTGCCACGAGAGATACGTGCGCAGCTAAATCACAAACGAGCGCTGAGGAAACTCTGGGCACGCACTCGCTGCCCATGCATAAAATGCAGATTAAACACACTGACGGATGAGCTGTCGGTTTCAATACAGGCCTACAGAGGAAGGGCCTAGGAGTGACGCATATGAGAAGCTGAAGATCAGGAAGCGTCGCTCTACAAATTGAACCGACAGCTAACTAAAACTAGACCCCCCGTCTGCCCGCTGACCAACAGCGCGGGCGGGCGTTGATACGAGGCCAAAGGTAGAACGGATATCCTAGTCGAGCACTTCGAGGAGCAATTTATGCCGAACCCAGCAAGTGCGGAGTACATGGAGCTTCATACCCTAAAGGAGAGCCGCGTTCCTGTCGTCGCCCGCGCCACCGCTTGCAGGAGAATGGTTCATCTCTCCCGCTGAAATGCGGAGGACGATTGCCCACTGGCAACCGAGGAAGGCGCCGGGGCACGATCGGATCACGAACGCTGCACTTCGACAGCTGCCCCATAGAGCCATTGTAGAGCTAGGACGACTCTACAATGGCATACTGTGGACTTCACTCTTCCCGGAGGACTGGAAGAGAGGCAAGGTCATAGTTCTGCCGAAACCCGGGAAGGACAGGCGTAGAGCAGCTAGTTACAGACCTATAACGCTGCTACCGCACATAGCCAAATTATTCGAACGGATTGTCTTAAGAAGAATCCGCCCGTGTATCAAATTGCGGGCGGAACAACATGGATTCAGGAGCGGACACTCCACAGCGACGCAGCTGACCAGAGTGCTGCACCTCTTGGCGGCAGAATACAACCGGGGTCGTACATCGTTGGGCGTCTTCCTCGATATCGAGAAGGCGTTCGACAGGGTGTGGCACTCTGGCTTACTCTACAAGATGTAACAACAGACGAGTGTCCCTCCGGCTATGCTGCGGCTAGTGGCGTCGTTTCTAGCCGACAGGAGCTTCTACGTCTGTGTCAAAGATGCCGAATCCGTAGTAAAAACCATAAGAGCTGGCGTACCACAGGGCAGCTGTCTTTCGCCGATCCTGTACGCGGCTTATACAAATGACATCCCTACTCTGGCAGGACAACTACGCGAATGGGAGGACGACGTAGAGCTGGCGCTATACGCGGACGATAGCGCCTACTTCACCTCGTCCAGAAGCCCCCATCTCGCCGTCCCCAAGATGCAGCGACTGCTGGACCTGCTGCCACCGTGGCTGGATGAGTGGAGGATGGCTGCAAATGTTGGGAAAACGGCCGCCCTCCTCACCCGCCGCTACCGGAACTTCCCGCCCCCGTTGACGCTTAGAGGCCAGGAGATTGCGTACGAGAAGGCCGTGACTTACCTTGGGTGCCGGATTGACAGGATATTGCGCATGACCGCGCACGTCGACATCGTCGTCCGCATTGCCAGATGTGCGCGGGCGATGC
Source organism: Parnassius glacialis (assembly GCA_033319125.1). Classification (NCBI taxonomy): domain Eukaryota; kingdom Metazoa; phylum Arthropoda; class Insecta; order Lepidoptera; family Papilionidae; genus Parnassius; species Parnassius glacialis. The sequence goes on from JAVANC010000012.1 coordinate 15,001,224, forward strand.
TCCGTCCAGTCCTGGCATCCAAACTACCGCTGAAAACCAAACTGAAGATGTATAAACTATACATAACGACAAAGATCACCTACGCCGCGCCGGCCTGGTACGCACTCCTGAGCGAACGGCAGAGGCAGCGGCTGCAGGTTCAGCAGAACCTATCTCTACGGACCATCGTCGGTGCAGGTCGCTACGTCCGGAATGACGTCATCGCGGCCAACTTAAGAATGGAGACCATTAAGGAATTTGTGGTCCGATTAGCGCGCGGTATGTTTGACCGCGCTGATAATGGGCCACACGAACACTTACAGAACTTCGCCCCTCTACACACTCGGCCACCGGACGGGCGACCTCCACCAAGAGAACTCCTCTCTATAGAGATTAGAGAGTCGAGTAACAACCCTCAATGCCGCAGGTAGGCCAACTCAGACGCCTGGCCGCATTAGCCGTCGGCCACATTGACCTCTGACAGAAAAAATCCGGACTACCGAACTACAGCGACCGGGAACCCAAACCCGCATCGCTGCTTCACCCAACAATGCCACATCGGCTCCCACGACCGGTCCATAGTAATGCACCGCGAGGAGATTCCGGGTAATGGGGTCAGCCCCGAGGCCCGAGAACTGCAGTATGCAACAATGCATATATGCGGAAGACAGGATAACGTGTCATGCAAATCGTTCGGGACCAGGTACCAGTATATAATATAATCAAGAAAGAAAAGCATATAGGGAAGTGATAGGGAAAGTAATTACTCTCTCACGGAGCGATTTGAAGATAATTACTGTTTTATTCCCAAGGGATCCTTCACCTTTAAAAATAAGTACAGTCCTTCTGGTGTCGCTAAGCGCGGCACATATTGAAGAATTAAGACGTTGAGACCGAGACGACCTCGGAAGACCCGTAATCCCCGCCTGAACCTATTTGAAGAAAAGGAAGAGGTCGACGCCCTTGTGTTTTACTCCGTTGCGGGGTTCACATACGTTGTTCCCGAACTCAACGTAGGTGTCTTGGGAGGTTGCGAAGTCCGCTGCTGAACGAGCCGTGACAAAGAACCTGACCCCTGACTTGTTAATTTTCAATTGGTCCTTCGTGAAGCCGGATTTAAGGAACCAGCTGTGAGGATACCATTCAAGTGGATCTACGGAGCCGAGTGAAGATCAGCGACCGAAGGAAGCCGGAGGTTTGAGCTGAGGCAACAGGACCAAAGGTGAGAAGACCAGGCCAGCGCAGTAGGCCCATCAGGGCTTAGGCAGGACCGGACCTGGAATACTGGTAGCTACCGGAAAAAATAAAACCGGGATTGCGGCTAGCAGCGTGTGCTCGCGTGGGGCACGTATCGCAGCCAGGCGCAGGTGCCTTTTGAAGGCGCTCATCGTAGCCAATCAGGGCTTGGCATTTTTTCCTGTCGGGCAAGCATGCTCGGCATTTTCCACTGGACGGCCATAGTTAGCATTTCTTGTCGGACGACCGTGTCCGGCATTTTCTGTTGGGTCATCAGGCTCGGCATTTCCTCTACGGGGATTGTGTTTTCATTTCCTGTAGCGCTCAAAGGCGTTTGGTCTTTTCTGTTACCAGGCGGGAGCGCTCACTGCTGCCTGGCAAGAAAGAAAGAAAGAAGAAGAAGCATCCACCGCTGCTGCTGCCAGGCGAGGGTGCTCGTGTGGGCACCTGACTGCATCGCGGCTGGAGGAGGGCGTCTGGACGAGGCGTCACCGGCAACTGGGCGGCGAGCACAGAATACATCCTGACCCCCTAACGGTGCCAAGGGTCGGGCTCTGGCACAACACCTTCGGGTGGAGCAGTTCTCTCGAGCGAGACTGCGCTTGCACTACTAGCTCGACTGTTTCGCCATACTCCTTGGCGGGACAGTTCCTAAACCTTTCCTCCATTCCATTCCTGCACGACTCCATCTCTGGACGGCTCACCACGGTAGGCCCCCGTCCAGGATTGATAGGGCTGATAGGGCTGATAGGGTTGTTAGGGTGGGAGTAGGGTTGTAGGGTTGGGAGATAAAGGGGGGGAGGGGTAGTGGGGTTAGGTTGGGGTGTAGAATGGTTGTAGGTAAGGGGTGGTAGGGACCGTAGGGACAGTAGGGACCGTAGGGACCGTAGGCCAGCAATCACCTTCCTGCAAGATGAAGAAGGCACAAGACCAAACCGAGAGGAGCGAGGAAACCAGGACAAGAACAGGGCTCTCAAGAAAGACTAAAGAGGGGGAATCATCTGGAGCGACCACAGCTACTGCTTCGAGTGGGGCAACTCCTTCAAGTGGAGCCACCACCGATACGTCCACAGACACGTGGGACTCAGGGGCGTCCGTGGCAACGACAAGCAACAGGACGGACACCAGTGGTACGCAGACCAGCACCACACAGAAATCCGTTATATCCAGGAGTGAAACGATAGTCGAAAAAGTAGGTCAAGGGACCGAAGAAGCGGCATCGTCAAGAACAGTAATCGGGCACACTAGTGACAAAGGGTCACAGAGAGGTAGTAGGTCATCGCGATCGGCGAGGCTGAAAGCCGAATTAGAGGCGTGGATTAAATTCGAACGCTCAGAGCTCGAACGAGCACAGGCAGCTGCTGCCTTAGCCAAGTCTCAATTGGAGTTGGCACGTCTCAACCGTGAAGAGGAAATCGACTCGAGTGAGGATGATGAAGAGCGGAATACTCAGGTGGAACCTTTTGTAAGGAGTTGGGTTCAACAGACCATAATTAGCGCGCCGGTTAGTGTAACGCAACCCGACATTACTGATAAGGAAGCGTGTAACGGATCACGCCGCAAAGGGGCGGAGGTCGAGCGCAACCTAGGAAATGCACAGAAGGCACACGCGTGTGAGGTGTCAGAATTGACCGAAGCGATTGTGAGTGCAATAAAGATAGCGGGTAAAGATAAGTCTTCCCAGCTTCATTTCCTCCAGGAATTACCGGTCTTCGATGGAGACCCCGGTGAATGGATAATTTTTAAAACGGTGTTTGAAGACACAAGAAGCCAATTTTCAGGGGTGCAGAATGTCGCACGCCTTAGGAGGACATTAAAGGGCATCGCTAAGGAAGCGGTTAAGTCATTGTTGTTTACTTTGTGTGAACCTGAAGAAATAATGAACGCTCTCGAAAGAAGATTCGGTAGGGTTGAGATGCTCATTCTAGCCGAAATCGAGAATGTAAAGCGTATGCCAAGATTGGCAGAAGATTGCAGAAATATAGGTTCTTTTGCAAGTCGCATTACGAACGTGGATGCTGCAATACAAGCGCTGAACCAACCACAGTATTTATACTCACCGGAGTTAGTAAGCCTTATAGTGGATAAGCTTGGAACTATGATTAAATTTAAATGGTTCGAATATCGAGCTCAGCATCCTTTGGAGGCAGAGCTACAAAAGATGGCCAAATTTTTGAATTCATTGAGTGAACAATTTGGAACGTCCTTAAGCAATGAAAATGTGCCTGAAAAGCGGAATCGTCCTGAATTCAGGAAGCAAACCGTACACACTGCAAAGGGGTCTGTACGCAACCGTTTTAAGAGCGAGCGTTATGAACGCCGAAATAATAAAGGGCACAACCGACAAGTGGTTATGATAACCCAGGATAAGCCTGTAAGTCGGGTAACACATAAGTGTGTTATATGCAACAAGGAACACTCTATAGTGAGTTGTTACAAATTTAAGGATATGAATAATCGCGAAAAATGGGAAGCGGTTAAAAAGGCGTAAATATGTTTCCAATGTTTGTCACCTAACCATAGGAGGTTAGAGTGCAGGGTGAAAAAATGTGGTGTAGAGGGATGTAGAATGGCACATCATCGAATGCTACATCGATACCCTAATAAAAATACCTCGCCGCAAGGGGACGAGGGGGGTAAAGAGGCTCAAATTACAACTGTTAGTACAGTAAATGCACTGGCATGTGCATATTTAAAAATTATACCGGTCGAGTTGTATGGACCTAGAGGAAAGGTTAAGACCACAGCTCTTCTGGATGAAGGATCAACCATGACACTCATAACTAAATAATTGCAACGGTGTACTCATTTGACACCGATTAAGGACGAGTTAATTTATGAGAGGTCCAGACCTACCATATTAATTGGCCAGGACAATTGGCATCTCATAGTTACTCGTGAATTAATTTCAGGAGGTAAGAACCTACCTGTAGCATCGCTCACCAAACTTAGATGGGTTTTACATGGTCACATATCGGGTGGCATTAAACCAATCAAGATTGTTAACCACATTTCCACCAAGAAGGAGGAGGACATGGAGAAGTTAATCAAAGATTATTTTAGTTTGGAGGCTTTGGGAGTGTTTGCGCGTAAGCCCACAAACGACCCAGAAGAACGAGCTTTAAATATTTTGAACAAAACGGTACGTCGTATACCTAATAATAGGTACGAGACTGCTTTGTTATGGCGCACAGATAATGAGTGCATGCCGTCGAATAGAGCACAGGTTGAAAGTCGCCTGTTTAATATCAAAAGGAAGCTCGATAAAAATAGCGAGTTGAAAAAGAATATGAGAAGCAAATTGAAAATCTCATTGTTAACAGTTACGCAGAGAAAGCGAACCATATTTCCATTTTCCCACGCACGTGGTATCTTCCTCACTTCGCAGTGACTCACCCACAAAAAAGGAAAATAAGGATAGTTTTCGACGCCGCCGCAAGGACGGGCGGACGTTGACTCAACGATGCATTGTTAACCGGACCGGACTTATAGAAGTCGTTATTAGGCGTTCTACTACGATTCAGAGAAGGAAGCGTGGCAGTGACGGCAGACATTAAACAAATGTTCCTGCAAGTGAAAATTCGTGAAGAAGACAGGGACAGCCTTCGATTCCTATGGCGGCACAATCGTGACGCGCCACCGGAAGAGTATAGAATGACGTCACTCATATTTGAAGCGGCATCATCACCATGCATCGCTATATATGTGAAGAATAGAAATGCGCAGGACAACGCACATCTCTATCCAGAAGCAGCTTCCGCGACGGAAAGCAATTTCTATATGGATAACTATCTACAGGTATTTCCCGACGTGACTACGGCCGAAAGGATAGTAAACGATATGTATGAATTACATAAACGTGCTTCTTTCCAACTGAGGGGATGGGCCAGCAACCGACCCGAGGTTTTATGTAAAATGGAGAATAAATATAAGAGCGATAGTACTTCGCTGGGAGATAAGGAGCACACAGAACGCACTTTAGGTTTGATCTGAAATATCAAACGAGATATAATAAGTTTCTCCATAAGTCTTCGTAACACACCGGAAGAGGTAATAGAAGGTTTACGACCGCCTACGAAGAAGGAGATAACTAGTGCTGTGATTTCAGTCTTCGATCCTTTAGGACTCGCATCACCCATAACGATTCAAGGGAAGTCGCTAATCCAGCAAACATGGAGGACAGGCATCTCTTGGGATGAAAAAGTTGCACACGAATTACACGTGTTATTTTGTAAATGGATATCGGAAGTGAAGAAATTAGGTCATTTAGAAGTACCTAGACCCGTTGCCGAATGCGTCGGCAAGGGAGAGTTACACACTTTCACGGATGCTAGTGAGAAAGCATACGCCGCCGCGGTGTATTACGTCACCACGGACGAGCTAGGAGAAAGGCGGATTACGCTCATCACCGCAAAGGCAAGAGTAGCGCCGCTGAAGCCAATTTCCATTCCAAGGCTTGAATTACAAGCAGCTCTTATGGGCAGCCGATTAGCTGCATCAGTTAAAGAAGAGAGCAAGTACGAGATATCCGAACGAATATTTTGGACGGACTCACGTACAGTGTTAGCGTGGATTAAGTCAGATCCTTGCGCCTTTAAACCATTCGTTGCTCATCGATTGGCTGAGATCGAAGATCACAGTAAACCATGTGAATGGCGATGGGTACCGACGTCACAAAACGTGGCAGGCGACGCCACTAGAAGCTTTCCTTCCACCTTCGATGAAAGTCATCGCTGGTTTCAAGGACCTGAATTCATCAGGACAAGTCCTGATTTATGGCCCAAACAAGTGTACACCATAAATAGCTTAGAAACGGGTGAAGAAAAATCGCCGAAAGGCGTAAATACGCTAAGAAAGCAAGAGCCGTTAAGTCTACGGACGATTTAGCAGCTTTAAGAAATTCCTTGGGGCAACTACACGCACCTTACAAGCGGTAGAAAAATTCAAGAGTTTAAGAAAGTCGGTTAAAGGACCCGAAAATGCAGCCGAAAAGTCGGTTATGTGTTCCAACGAAACTTTAGCAAAGTCGGTTAAAGGACCCGATGGCGCGTTAGACATAACGCTCTTAAAAAGAGCTGAATTATTAATTTGGAAGTTCGTTCAAGACGAGTGTTTCAATTCGGAAATAAAATGCTTGAAAGCAGGCAAAAGCGTTGAAAGAAGTTCACGCTTAAGTAAATTATCTATGGAAATAGGAGAAGATAACTTACTTCGTTTAAACGGGCGTTTACCTTTCAAGTCTAATTTGACTGAGGAAAGTAAAAAACCTGTCATATTAGACGGTAAACACGAAATCGATAAAAATGATGATTAGAGAAGTTCATCATCATTTTGGACATGCGATTAACCAGACGGTGATGAATGAGGTGAACCAAAAATTATATATCTTGAACTGACGTAACGCAGTACGAAGTGTGTCACATCACTGTCAGTGGTGTAGGACATACAGGTCAAAGCCGCAGAACGTGCCACAAGGAAATCTTCCTCTGGAGAGAACAGGCTCAGCCGTAGATTATTTCCGACCTATGAGTGTGACTATAGGAAGGCGACACGAAAAACGTTGGGGTGTTTTATTCACGTATCTGACCACCAGAACAGTACATCTGGAGTTAGCAGCCTCATTGACACCAGCGTCAATGATAATGGCGTTAAGGCGATTTATCGCCAGAAGAGGAAAACCAGCCGTTATATACAGCGATAACGGGACGAATTTCAAAGCTGCAAATAAAGAATTATTGCAAGCATGCGAAGAGTGCTATGAGGGCATGAAAAACGCGTCATTTAGAAAATATATTAAATGGAAATTCATATCTCCCGGAGCACCGCACATGGGTGGCGCTTGGGAGAGGTTAGTAAGATCGATTAAAATTGCGTTGACCGCTACGCTCAAAGAAAGGAGCCCGCGAGAGGAGGTTCTGCATACGTTGCTTTTAGAAGCAGAGCATACTGTAAATTCCAGACTTCTGGTAACATTCAGTATGGATAGTCCTGAAGAGGGTTTGACACCCAATCATTTTCTTCTCGGACGCTCATGTGGTGATCGACCACCTGGATTGTTTTTAGAGCGACATCTGACGGGTCAACTCAATTGGAAAGCCGACCATTTTTGGACGAGATGGCTGAAAAAGTACATGCCTACATTAATACCTCGAACGGGTGATAACAGAAAGTTTATGGAACCCAAAGAGGGTGATATTGTCTTGATAATAGATCATTCGTTGCCACAAAATACGTGGCCGAAAGGCAAGATTAATAGGACGCTACCGGGACCAGACGGTCACACCAGAGTGGTTGACGTCATTACTAGCACAGGTATCTTGAGGAGACCTACATCCAGAATAATAGTCCTGGTACCCGCGACGCCCTCCCAAATGATGGTGCTGATGCACGGGGGGGAGATTGTTGGCGACGCGTCTATAAGAACATTTCAATTTATTAGTTAACCGATTACGAATAGCTTCTAAAAGCAAAAATTTCAAGTCATAATAATCTTATAAGAAAACGCTTAGTTGAATCTTAAAGAAATGTCGAATTAATAATTTGAAAGTTTGGGTTCGATTCCCAGGCCGAACTAGTTCGTCGTTTTCTTAGTAATATTTTCTTAATAAATTCATAAAGGGAATTTTTAAGATATAAATTATGTTTCCGGTTTCAGTTCCCGGCTGAAATCACCTTTCCAATAATGTTGATAATTTAAATAAATATCAAAATAAAGTTAGAGACCAGGATTTGTTCCCCGGTCGAAATGATCACCTTGTGTATAAGTGGAATTAATGTAAATTAATTACATAAGCATTATCTTATATAAGTTTGATACGTTTTGCAAGAAAATAAAATGTCTATTTTCTAAGATTAGCTTATAAAATGTTTCCTTTGTTTTGTCTGATAACACGGTGACTGATAACAACTTTGATATCTGATAAGAGATTCTTATTAGAATTTTATTTATTTATTTATTTATAGGAGAGGGGGCAAACGAGCATGCGGCTCACCTGATGGCAAGTGACTACCGCCGCCCATGAACATCTGCAACACCAGGGAGGGAATTGCAGATGCGTTGCCGGCCTTTCAAAAAGGAGTACGCTCTTTTCTTGAAGGTCCCTAAGTCGTATCGGTCCGGAAAAATCGCTGATGGTAATTGATTCCACAAGGAAGTCGTGCGAGGAAGAAAACATCTTCTAAATCGCACAGTGGTGGACCGCCAATCATCCAGATGGTGTGGATGGTATCGGGAGTTCTGCCGCGATGTGCGTTCGTGAAATTTGGCGGCTGGGATTAATCCGAACAATTCCTCAGAGCACTCCCCATAGTAGATGCGAAAGAAAATGCAAAGAGATGCAACATCTCTTCGCAACGCCAATGAGTCGAGCCGATCGGAAAGGACTCGGTCGTCGACGATTCGAGCCGCTCTGCGCTGGATGCGGTCAAGTGGAAGGAGCTGGCACTGGGGAGCCCCTGCCCAGAGATGGGAACAGTATTCCATGTGAGGCCGAACCTGCGCCTTGTAAAGTTGCAGGCGGTGTGCCGGCATGAAATACTGTCCCGCTCTGCTGAGCACGCCAAGCTTTTTAGAGGCCAATTTGGCCTTCTCTTCCAAGTGACCACGAAACTGCACGTCACTCGATATGTCGACGCCGAGGATTCCGATACTGGCTGCGGCAACCAGGGGAGTGCCTTGAAACTGAGGAGATACGACAAAGGGGTTCTTTTTAGCGGTAAACGCGCAAACTTGTGTCTTCTGAGGATTAAACTGGACTAGATTTAGTCGCCCCCAGTTCGAGACTTTGTCCAGCAAAGACTCGACTTCAGACACCAGTTTGTTCCGGTACTCGGAGACGTTTTCCCGAGAAATATTAGCACGGCCGGTGTATAAAGCATCACCAGTGCTGTCATCCGCATAGCAATGAATGTTACCAGTTAGCAACATATCATTGATATGCAGAAGAAACAGCGTTGGTGATAGCACACAGCCTTGTGGAACACCAGCGTTAATAGGCTTGTAGTCAGAACATGCACCGTCTACAACGACCTTGATGCTCCGATCTGCAAGGAAGCTGGTGATCCAATTGCACAATTTCTCGGGAAGCCCATAGGAAGGGAGCTTCGAAAGAAGCGCTTTGTGCCAAACCCGATCGAAGGCCTTCGCAATGTCCAGACTAACGGCCAACGCCTCCCCCTTGGACTCTACTGCCTCCGCCCATCTATGGGTCAGGTAGACCAGAAGATCACCAGCTGATCGACCCCGACGAAAACCGTATTGGCGGTCACTAATCAGCTGGTGATCCTCAAGGTACCGGATGAGCTGGCAGTTGATAATGGATTCCATTATTTTGGAGAACAAGGAGGTGATCGCGATAGGCCTATAGTTGGACGGGTCTGAGCGGTCGCCTTTTTTAGGGATCGGGTGGACAAAAGCTGTCTTCCATGAATTCGGGACTACGCCTTGGGAGTAGGAGTACCGGAAAAGACGCGTTAGGACCGGTGCCAACTCCGGAGCACACGTCCTCAGCACAATTGGGGGGATTCCGTCAGGCCCACTCGACTTCTGGATGTCCAGAAGCCACCTTACCGACAATAGGAGTCGTATAGGAATTAGCTACTCATGTTGTGGTGATGGACCACCGAGAAATAGGCTAAAATTGCCACTTGCTTTACCGACAACGGCGTGTAGGGTAAAAGTTAGTTGTTCATTTAGTTGCAGATAACAACAGCACGATAACTTGTAAAATCAAAGTTTGAATAAGTGGAAATTTAAATGTTTGTAAATTTCAGCAATTTATGTAAAATTGACTTGTAAAATGTTTCAGATTGACTGTATGAGCGAAATAGGTGAATTCTGTGTTATTCCCATGAAAAGATTCTTTGGAATAGTGAAATATTGAGAGTTTTGTATAAGAAATTCAAAAGTGTTTTTAATAGTAATATACATAGGAAAAATGTAAATTAAACTATAGTATTAGTTAAGATATTTGTATTTTCAAATAAAGAACATTGTTTCAACCTTATGTGTTAGATATTTAAGAATTCTAACTTAGTGCACATGTTGTAAAATCGGCATATTTTGTTGAATAAATAAAAGGTTTTTTGTGATATAAAAATGTAATGTATATCGTAGTATAGATATTTTTTTGTGTTATCTTTATAAATAAAATGTATAAAATGTATGTCTTATACAAATAAAGATATTGGGCAAACCGTGAAGGAGTGATAGTACAAATTTGATGTAATTGAGTTGCGAAATCGCACAGAGGGTATGGCTCTCTTTCGAGTATAGCTTTGTTGATACCCCGTTAGACTGGTTTTCATGCAAATCGTTGCGGGTTGGAATCGACGCCCAAGCCCCAGCGGCCGATGAAATCAGCGAGAAGGCACACCCCACCGGAAACGGAAAGGTCCCTAAAAGAGAAGAGGCAGTGCATAGGATCTCCGATGCCGTCGTCTTCATCATCATCCTCATCATCATCCGCCTCATCATCAGATGAAGAGCAGGAGGAAATACCAACAGCGAAAGGGAAGAAGAAGGAGCGGACTCCTCCGAAGTCTCCATCGCCACCCCAACCAGCCACCTACACATCGCCGGACCGAAGGAGCCAAATGGACTCGGCCCACGAGGAGCAGGGAGGCGAAAAGTCCTACAGCTGGGGGTCCACTACATATGCGACCCTAGCTGCATCTGCCGGACGTTCATCGCCCGTGCCTCACCCCAATCCATCAGGACTGCCGCAAGATGACGGGCAGAGGCCATCAACCAGCTATGCCCAGCTGGCAGCAGCACCTGCAGTACCAAGGGTGAAGGCGGAGGAGGAGCCAACATCGGCTAGAGAAGTCGAGAAGGCAAGATATCCGCCGATTGTCGTTGAATGCCTCCCGAATTGGACGGGGCATTTAAAAATCTTGAACGAAAAATTAGGCCACGCCCCCAATGCCCGCCCATTCGGGAAGGGGGTACGATTCACGCCCCAGAGTCCGGATGAGTTCCGTATCATACAGAGATACATGAAGGAACATGAAGGAAAAACAATAGATCTGTCCTGGTACTGCTTCACCCCAGAGGAGGAGAAGCCCACAAAAGTGGGCATCAGGGGGCTGCCAGCAGGCACGGATACCAAAACCATAGAGGAGGCTGTTAGGGCAAAGAGCTTCCCAATTCAATTCACCGCGTAGAGGCAGACCGGGATGCCTCTACTTTGCCCAATTGGATCACCTGAGCCTGGAGCAGCTGAACTCCTTATACCATATCGACGAACTCCTATTTATGAGAGGAGTCGTCATCGAAGCCTGGCAGAAAAGGACAGGACCGGCACAATGCCACCGTTGCCAGGCTTTCGGGCACGCTTCTGCCAACTAACAACAACAACCAAAAGGCCAGTGAAGTGTGTTCGCTGTGCCGGGGAGCACATTGCCGCCCTTTGCCCTCGGGGTAGAGAGGAAGAGCCGACGTGCGCAAATTGCGCATAAAACCACACTGCGAACGATCGTCGCTGTCCAGTCCTTAGGAGGGTTGCCAGGAGGCAGGGGATTACTCTGCCGGGCCTACTCCCGGAGGACCCGAAGAAGATCCCCCAGAGTCGCCCAAGAGCTGTAACCATACAGGAAGACGGGTGGACCACGGTGGGTGGGAAGGGCAGGAAATCAGCCCCCCCCCCCCCACCACCAGTAATACCAATGGAAACGGTGGAACCTGCAGAAATGAAGGCAACCACCGGGGCGACTCTACAGCCCCCCGCTAATGACGCAACAGAGCGTCAGCCCTCAAAGAAGAGGAAGCGGGGGAGGAAGAGGAAGAATAAGGAGCAGCCTCTACCTCCTAAGGCTGTGACCTCTACCCCGACACCGCAAGTAACAACAGCCGCAAAGGCGCAGGTTACTAGGAGAGAAACCAGCGAGGGTAGAGTGCCGGAAAGGGCTCTATCAGAACATAGAGCCCGCTCTACATATAGAGCGCGCTCTACCCAACGTAAAGAAGAACCGATTGTGAAATCCAATGTCCCGAGGCCAGTACCAAGAACAAAAACATCAGTTCCAGCACCATCAACCGACTTCGAGACAGCTAATGCCATCCAAATACTGGTAGGCATAGCTATCGAAGTCGGCACCCAAGTCCTGGCCGACATAAGGGCCGGGACTGATCCCATCACCGTCGTGATGAAGGCGCTCGCAACCTTACTGGCCCGGCATTACGGAGGAGAGTAACGGTAACCTGCGCCTCCTCTATTGGAACCCGGACGGGATACAGCAGAGGATCCATGAACTCCGTACAGTCGCTCAACAACAGGACATTCAAGTGATCTTGCTGGGGGAGACGAAACTTAGATCATCAACGCATCTGAAGCTGCCAAACTTTCACATCTATAGGCGGGACGAGGTCAATCCTCACGGGACCGCCTATAGAGGCACGGCGGTTCTAGTGAGGAGAGACATCGTCCACCAAGAGCTAGAGCTACCAGACTACCGAACGATGCGCTCCATCGGCATAAAAATGGAGGCGGCGGGCGAGGAACTAAGGATCTACGCAGCATACCGCCCGCCAGGGACTCCATTTCACTCCTCAGACGTCCGGACGGTAATGGAAGGCACGACGCCCACCATCATCGCCGGGGACCTAAACGCCAAACACCCGGCATGGGGGTCAAGATTGATCAACCCGCCGGGTCGTGCACTATACGAAGATGTGGAGGAGAACAACTATGACGTTTTAGGTCCCGAGGAACCTTCACACGTCCCTACAGACACACGCAAAAGTCCGGACGTATTGGACATCGTGCTCTTTAGGAACGTCAACTACCCGATAGTGGTAGAGGTGCTGTATGACATGGACACACAGCACCTCCCGATACTAATTACCATTGGCCTCAGGGCAGTGACTACGCCGCCCAGAGCATTCAAGACTAGAATAGACTGGGGGCTCTACCATCAACACCTGCAGGAGAGACCTTCAGTCTTCACACCTATCAGTGCAGCGGACGACGTAGAGGCCGCTGCAACAAGAATAACCAACACCATTAAAGAAGCCCTCGACGCGGCCTCTACGGTCGTCCCACTAACAACTAGAAGAGACGTCCTGCCGCGCAACATACGCGAGAAGATAAAGCGCAAGAGGGCGCTAAGGAAGCTCTGGGTGAGCACTCGCTGCCCAAGACTGATGACTCAACTAAATCGGATTTCCGATGAACTGTCGGTTGCAATCCAGGCCCACAGAGGAGAGGCCTGGGAGCGGCGCATCGTGAAGGCAGACGAGCAAGATGCGTCGCTTTACAAATTGAACCGGCAGTTGACCAAAAAACGACCAGCCGTATGCCCGCTGACCAACAGCGCGGGCGAACGTCGATATGACGCCAAGGGTAGAGCGGATATCCTAGTAGAGCACTTCGAGGAGCAATTTATGCCGAACCCAGCAAGTGCGGAGTTCATGGATCTTCATGCCCGGAAGGAGAGCCGCGTACGGGAGTTCCTGTCATCGCCCGCGCCACCGCTTGCAGGAGAATGGTACATCTCCCCCGCTGAACTGCGGAGGACAGTAGCCCGCCTGCAACCCAGGAAGGCGCCGGGGCACGACAGGATCACTAACGCTGCGCTTCGACAGCTGCCCAATAGGACACTAGTAGACCAGGGTGCTGCACTACCTAGCGGCTGAGTACAACTTCGGCCGCACATCGTTGGGCGTCCTTCTCGATATAGAGAAGGCGTTCGACAGAGTGTGGCACTCTGGTTTACTCTACAAGTTAGAAGAACAAACCAGTATCCCTCCTGCTATGTTGCGGCTAGTGGCGTCATTCCTGGCTGACAGGAAGTTCTACGTCTGCGTAGAGGACGCCATGTCCGCAATGAAGATCAGATCCGGCGTACCACAGGGCAGCTGTCTGTCACCAGTCCTGTACGCGGCTTACACCAACGATATCCCAACACTGAAAGGACACTTGCGCGAGTGGGAGGACGACGTCGAACTGGCGCTATACGCGGACGATAGCGCCTACTTCACCTCGTCCAGAAGAGCCCACATCGCAGTTGCCAGGATGCAAAGGCTGTTCGAATTGCTGCCAGCATGGCTGGATGAGTGGAGGATGGCCGTCAATGTTGGTAAGACGGCCGCTCTGCTCACTCGCCGCTATAGGAACTTCCCACCACCACTAACGCTCAGAGGACAGGAAATTGCATACCAGAAGACCGTGACGTACCTTGGATGCCGGATCGACAGAATGCTGCGCATGACCGCGCACGTCGATCTCGTCGTCCGCAACGCGAGAGATGCACGGACGGCGCTGCGTCCCGTACTGGCATCCAAGTTACCACTGAAGACAAAGCTGAAACTATATAAACTTTACCAACGACCTGTTTTAACCTACGCTGCTCCGGCCTGGTATGCACTCCTGAGCGACTGGCAGAAGCGGCGACTGCAAGTCCAACAGAATTTGACATTAAGGACCATTGTCGGTGCTGGTCGCTACGTCCGGAACGACGTGATAGCGGCCGACCTGAAAATTGAAGACCTGGAAGAATTTGTGGTCCGGTTGGCGCGCGGTATGTTCAACCGCGCTGACAACGGGCCACACCCCCACCTTAACAACTTCGCGCCGCTTCACGCCCGCCCCCCGGACGGGCGACCATTACCAAGAGAACTCCTCCCTATATAGATTAGGGAGTTGAGTAAAACCCACAATGCCACAGAAAGGCCAACATAGACACCCGACCATATTTACAAGATTACCAGATATTATTGATAACCAACTCACAGCGACCGGAATTGAACCCGCGTCGCTGTAGTAAATGGATAAATGCCAAGAAGGCACCCATGACCGGCCCATAGTTATGGGCTGAGATGAACACCCAGGCAATGGGGAGATGCCCCGAGGCCTGAACCTGCAGCACTGATGCGCGCGCAGAAGAAGACAACGTAGTATGCAAATCGTTCGGGACCAGCTACCAGTATATAATATAATCAAGAAAGAAAAGCATATACGGAAGTGATAGAGAAAGTAGTTACACTCTCACGGAGCGATTTGAAGATAATTACTGTTTTATTCCCAAGGGATCCTTCACCTTTAAAATAAGTACAGTCCTTCTGGTGTCGCTAAGCGCGGCACATATTGAAGAATTAAGGCGTTGGGACCGGGACGACCTCGGAAGACCCGTAATCCCCGCCTGAACCTATTTGAAGAAAAGGAAGAGGTCGACGCCCTTGTGTGTTACTCCGTTGCGGGGTTCACATACGTTGTTCCCGAACCCAACGTAGGTGTCTTGGGAGGTTGCGAAGTCCGCTGCTGAACGAGCCGTGACAAAGAACCTGACCCCTGACTTGTTCATTTTCAATATGTAATCGCGTATTACTCGTCCACGAATAACTCTGCAAGTTACTCGGCGAGTCGTTCGTCCGATAATCTAATTGTGCCATTAGGGTAAAATGTACCTAGCGATTATAACCTCTTGGGAAGGAGGTCAAAGATTAGGTATAATAAGGAGAAGGTTCTCATTTTGTTCATTTTCTTCAGTTTTGTTATTATGAAAGTATGCAAAGATTTTAGGCTATACAGCCTAATCTGATTTGTATTTTACACATAAAATTATTAACCTTACCTAACCTTAAAATTTTATTATGAATGTTGAATAAAATAATATTTCAAGACCCCTAAACTGATAAAAAAAACCTGATATTTTGTCACCGTTGAAGTATTTATTATATCGTTTCCACTATTAGTTCTCACGCAAAGAAAATTAACTTTAAACGACAAAATAGGAGCAACAATCCACCGGCGGTCAAGTTCCCGCGCATTGTAAAAAAAAAAACATTCTTTAAAGGTGACAAAATGGAAGATGAAGTTTTTAATGGAACTAATGAGGGCTAATAATTTTCCACTCACCAGATGTCGCTAGGTGTGACTGAGGTAAAGTTTTTTTTACACAGTGTCAGTTAATTGAGAAATTAGTTTTAAATAATAGTTTATCATTTTCTAGAATATTATATTAATACACAACATAATGCGTCAGTGGTTTGATTTTTAATTTTTTGCACATTATAACTCTTTTTTTTTAAAAGTCGTCTTTTAGTTATATTTATAGTTTGGTTAATTCATTTCCAACGTAATTAATATAAAATATAACTAATAATACAGAAAGAAACCTTAAATATTACATTTTTCTAAGAAATTATTGTCCCCGCTATGAAATCTGTCAAATATTTTACCTCACTCTAAAGTGGCGCCGCCCTGGTGGCAGAAAAAGTCGTGGATGCCCTCATTAGACGACATCACATGAGTAAAGAAACTGTACAGAGGCAAAGCTTCTAAGAAGCTGTCAAAATGTTTACCTATTTTGGTAGGATTGGCACAGAAGGATAAAATTAAATAAACAAAACGTTTATCAGCATTTTAATAAATACTTAAGATATAATATTTGATAATGGTGTCTTATATTTACGCGAACACAACACATTGAATAAAACTACTTTTACGGCAAAGATGTTTTATAGGTCCAGATACCGTGTACGCGCGCATAAAACGCTTCCATTTCAAAGGCGCCAATATTGGCGTATTCGTTCGATCATTCCGCCATTACGCCAGCGACGTTCACTGTGAACATACGTCACGCACCGGTGTTTTTAATTTCGCAAAATGACTGTTTGTGCTGTGAAATCATTTAAAAATTACTCTAGGAAAAAAGATAAGGATAAGAACATCACTTTTCATAAGTAACTATACAATTTTATGGTGTATTTCTTTGTAAAAAAATACGAAAGCTAAATGTCAATACAAGTAATAATACTGCGCTATAATATTCGAGTGTTGCCTAGTCTATGAAATGTTTTTACCATTTTTTAATGTCATGATCAACCGCAAAGGTTATCTGTATAGGGGTTTTAAACAGTCTAATTTTACAGATTTTACCCAACCTATAGAGTTAAACCGTTTTAAGGGTTAGGGTTGAACTACATCTGGCAGCATGAAATTGCATTTTCCTGTGCTTCAATCCTTTTTGGTCATTCAGAACCGTTATTTACTAGAGCGAGAAAGAGAGTGCGAGTGTATAGTTCCACCCTCCAAAAGCCGATTGTAAACCGGTTTTAAAAGTTTATCTATCATTCTTGACAAATCATACTAATATAATATTATAAATGTGAAAGTGTGATTTTTTTGTTTATTTGTTTTTGTCCTTCCTTCACGCAGCAACGGAACGGAGTAATTTAAAAAAATCAAACATTTTGCTATCTCTTGGCCGAAATTTACGCTTAACCAAACTTGCTTTTTTTCGTCATTTTACTTAAGATTGAAAAATAATTTAATGTCTTCGTAAAAAGCGGCAATATTTTGTGTTCTACAGTAGAAAAGTGTAGTACTCTGTATATATTTAGTAATAATAGATTATAAATATATGTTACATACATTTCCTGTGCTTCTATCCATTTTGGTCATACAGAACCGTTATTTACTAGAGCGAGAAAGAGAGCGAGAGTGTATAGTTCCACCCTCCAAAAGCCGATTGTAAACCGGTTTTAAAAGTTTATCTATCATTCTTGACAAATCATACTAATATAATATTATAAATGTGAAAGTGTGATTTTTTTGTTTATTTGTTTTTGTCCTTCCTTCACGCAGCAACGGAACGGAGTAATTTAAAAAAATCAAACATTTTGCTATCTCTTGGCCGAAATTTACGCTTAACCAAACTTGCTTTTTTTCGTCATATTACTTAAGATTGAAAAATAATTTAATGTCTTCGTAAAAAGCGGCAATATTTTGTGTTCTACAGTACAAAAGTGTAGTACTCTGTATATATTTAGTAATAATAGATTATAAATATATGTTACATACATAAATATCTACTGTGTTTTTATTAATTTTAACTAATACATTAGTTATAGGTTTTATTACATATCTTCAATATTTTAGTGCGATGTTCGTACCTACATAAAACACACATAAGCAACCATATCCCCATATACACACGCACACAAATGCATACGCCACGCACACACATTTTATACTCTTAGAATCAATAGGTACGTCAATATGAAAGAAATATAAAATCTCCCACATTTTTTGGGTAATCGATTCGCACTGTTATTACCGAAGTCACGCACATTAATGCAGCCATGGTGCGTAAGATATGCGCGTCACGTGGTACTCACGCACACGTGAATCAAAGACTGTCTTCACTATGAATGTTGCGGTGTGTTAGCAACACGGTATCTGGACCTATAAAACATCTTTGTTTTACGGCTTTTATCGCGTATAATTCTTTTTTTTTAATTCCGTGGGGAATTTGAAAATAAGTAAAATTTAACGCGATAAAAATGATAAAATCCATGAAAGTAGTTTTATTCAATATAATATTTTTTTACAATCTACGTATTCTAAATATTTTACTTTTACAATTATTGTCCTTCAACAATTTGTTGTGGATTTTTATTAAATAGTAAATTCAAAATTTAATGTAAAGCATTTTTTTTTAATAATCTATTGGAAAACCATCGCATTTCCTAACAAACATCAATCTCTATATATCTCTTGCTAATATTTAGAATGTTTCTTTCGAGTTCAAAATATTTGCGAAATTTTTGCTCAAGCAATTCAACAAAACGCGATTAAATTGTCACGAAGTGTTATGTATTAAAAAAATCCCGATTGTACACTATCTTTAAAATCCTTGTAATGGCTGAAAAAATAATCTTTTCCCATATTTATAGGTTGTTCAAATCTATTAACGAATGGTTTTTTTACACATTTGTGGTGTTGGAGACAACCTTAGAATAATAACACCTAGAAGCCGAGTCCGCGTCCGTAATATGAGGCAACTCAAACTAAGCCAGTATGGCTCAGTTCAATACTCGGCCCGTTAGTGCTCAAAGTCGTGTCGTGTTGACAACAGCTCCCGAAATTTTAATTAAAAATGACGTTTTATGCAGTGAACAGATGTCAGTACATCAGAGAAACACAAGAAACATAGTTACATTACATTTCACGAGTAACTAATGCTTTTGAACTTATATTTTTACGTAAAACATTCATCAAAAATAAATATGAATTTTTAAAAACTGACATTCCATTACATGGAAATGTTGCCAAAGCGAAAGAAAAATTCTCCCACCTTTTTTTAATTAAAACTAAAACACGTCAATAGGAATGAGGGCATCCACGACTTTTTCTGCTACCAGGGCGGCGCCACTTTACAGTGAGATAAATATTTGACAGATTTCATAGCGGGGATAATAATTTCTTAAGAAAATGTAATATTTAAGGTTTATTTCTGTATTAATAGTTATATTTTATATTAATAACATTAGAAATGAATAAACCAAACTATAAAATACAACTAAAAGCCGATTTTTTTAAAAAAGAGTTATAAAAAGCTAAAAATTAATAAAATCAAACCTCTGACGCATTGTGTTGTGTAATAATAATATAATATTTTAGATAATGATAAACTATTATTTAAAACTAATTTCTCAATTAACTGACACTATGTTACAAAAAACTTTACCTCAGTCACAACTAGCGACATTTGGTGAATGGAAGAGAGCCCTCATTAAATAGAGTGCGTAACGCAACTTGACAACTTATTACTACGAGGGCTGCCAACATTGAAAAAATGCAACGTATTGTTTTTATTTATCGACGGCTCCGTGGCACAGTGGCTTAGTAATGAGTTGTTGCGCTGGGGGCCGCGGGTTCGAATCCCGCACGGAACAAGTATTTGTATGCCTTACAAATCATTGTTCCGGGTCTGGATGTTTGTCCTCGTGCAATTTATGTTTGTAAGCTGCCTTCACGATACAGGAGAAAATCCTAGTGTGGGGGTAGTAAAAAAATTAAAAAATATGAATGATTTTTTTATACGATAAGGGTGACAAACGAGCACACAGTCCACCTGATGGTAAGTGGTTGCTGCGGCCCATAGACATCTACATCTATCCTCGTTTGCTAATCAAAATGCAGATGCGTTGTCACCCGTGAG
The DNA here is from genome assembly GCA_033319125.1 of Parnassius glacialis. Classification (NCBI taxonomy): domain Eukaryota; kingdom Metazoa; phylum Arthropoda; class Insecta; order Lepidoptera; family Papilionidae; genus Parnassius; species Parnassius glacialis. The sequence continues at coordinate 15,021,384 of JAVANC010000012.1, forward strand.
GACTAGGATGGAATGCCTCATTTCCAGTAAAAAGGGCCTCCGGCCACCTGCACTCACCAAGCGAAACGCAGAGGTAACCGCTACTTCACGCTGGTATTCTGTGAGGTCGTGGTACCACCCCAGTTCGAGCCGGCCCATCCGTGCGACAGCAAAAGCTGCCGCGTGGCTTTACCACTGTTATATCCTTTTTACATACCTACCTATCTTTTTTACATACGATTATTTATTTATTTTTCCTTTATTGCAACACACCAACTAGGGGTTACAAAGGGCGGACTTAATGCCCTATGGCATTCTTTACCAGTCAACCAGACGAAAAATGGAATAAATAAAGACGTTGGCAGGTGCAAGTTAAGGACAATAATAAAACATAAGTTATAAATAAAAACAGTTCAGCTATAAAAAATAGATAACACAATAAAAAAACTACGTAATTGCATTATATAAATGCAGTATACATAAACAACACACATATGTAAATATACACACACACACACACACATATATATATATATATGTATATATATATATATATATATATATATATATATATATATATATATATATATATATATACATACACACATATATACACATACATGCATTTATACACACATATATATATATATATATATATATATATATATATATATATATATATATATATATATATATATATATATATATATAGGGTATTTTTGAAACGCTACCGAAAACAAAGACAAATGATAGTAGATACTACACCTTAGCACATGGGTCACAAATAAATTTGATCCCGACGAAAAAAAAATCATTTTTTCACAACGTTTTATTAACTTTATTCACGCTCCATCATGTTAGTACATCTAAATGAAATGATAATATCATAAAAAAAAATCATGAAAATACTTGAACATAAAACCATCAGTGGAATTACTGAATTATACAAACAGCTGATTAAGGGTCAATGTACACGAGAACGCAGAATTCGCAGAGGCCGCGCGCCCACTAGCCTAATGGGCCATACCATATCACAATACTTAATAATTTACAACACTTGTCTAAATACCTAACTTATCTACTTAACCTACTATTTTGCCACTGTGCTTGTCTCCACGTAGCCACTTTAATTCGAATTCACAGGTAAAATAACCCAAATAACTGGTTCGATTCCCCGCTAATGAAAAAAATACTTAAATGATATGTAACCAAGGTGCACCATGTGTTTTATTCATGGTGTAGGTATGTTTATTATTCGATGTATTCAGTTATGTACCTATTCAAATCAGTTCAGTACTAAGTTACTTAAAAAAATTAGGTATGAAACAGCTTACCGCTCTAAATCCTCCGTGGTGACGTACTCAATGAAACCAGGCACACGTTGTTGCTGGTCTAATAACCAACGGCAGAAGATGCGTATTCACCCGTGAGGACTAGGATGGAATGCCTCATTTCCAGTAAAAAGGGCCTCCGGCGACCTGCACTCATCAAGCGAAACGCAGAGGTAAACCTCTACTTCACGCTGGTATTCTGTGAGGTCGTGGTACCACCCTGGTTCGAGCCGGCCCATCCGTGCGACAGCAATTTTGCCGCGTGGCTCTACCACTGTTAAAAATGATAAAAGATAAAAAAATGATGAATTTTAAGGAAACTTTTCATATGGTCTGATAATAAATGCATGTTTGGTTTTCGTTTTATGTTCTTCTCTGATCCGATCATTGCGGCTTGTGAGACAGAAAACAGCAGACACAATCAAAATGAAAGCAGTTGGAAGCCCACAAAAATACAAAAATTTGTTCTTTACATTTTTTTTATAGGATACGGTGACATACGAACACACGGTCCATCTGATGGTAAGTGGATGCTGTGACCCATATACATCTACAACTATCCTCAATAAAGAGATGCGTTGTCATCCGTGAGGACTGTGTTTTACGTATTGTAGCTTACATTATGCATGCAGTGAGGTGCGGTACACCATTACTCGACGATTATTAAAAAAATGTTAAAAACAAACTGAATAATAGATACTGAATACGTTCAATCGTTCGTCGAACAGTCGTGTGTCAGGCATCGGGTGGGTGTATATCGAACTTGCATTAGTCATATAATTATAACGTCTCTATACAGTTACCAAGAAAAATATGATGCAATCACATTTATATGGTTCATAAAAGTATCTCACTTGGCTAGATAGGCAAATATCCTATTCAAAAATATTTTGAATTTAGCGGGCTACACTTCGATAATAAAATTCAAACAAACTTATTTTCACATTTGTGTGAGTCATACGTTAACGTAACTATTAGACCAATATAGTTTCAACTTCCCTACTTTTCGGGAAAATTTAATGTATTGGCCACATTATTTCTTCACTTGTTGTGTTTCGTCTAGCGTAAACACAAGTGGATAATGCACACTTAGATTTTGTTCTTGCCCCACTTTTGAACGTCCGCTTTGAAGGGAACTATCGTTCTAGGTGTTATTATTCTAAGGAGACAACATTTACAACTATACAAATATTCCAACACAGATTAAATCATTTTTTATGGTAAATCAAATCGATAATCATTTGCTCCTACTGTTAATACAGGGACAGTAACATCGTCAGGTTACGGTGATGGTCTATTAAAATACGACAATCGTCTGGTTTTATAAGTAACATATCGAAATCCTAATCACAATTAGTATTTTGAGGTTTCCCTAAGATATCGATTATAAACATCTTATTGAAGGCAATACTAACTAGTCGACACGTTGGTCGTGGCAGTTACAACCCGCCTGTTTGACTTTTCCAAAGAAATTTTCAAGACAATGTTGATTGAGACGTCTCGTAAATATAAATTAATTTAATTTCTTCTGATTTTAATTCTTCGTGAAGTTTTATTAAAGATTTTATAGATACTTGAAATCCGTGAATGAAATTCATGCTATTTGTAACGTCTTTCTGCCTATCACTTCTTATTGATTTTAAGTTCCTGTAAAATGTTAACATTTCTTCTAAAAACTTAATTTGATAACTGCCGAATCGAAAAGCTCTTTTATATTTATTAGAAAATCGCAGTGTACTTGAGTGTAAGAAATCAAACAAATTATTAATTTTATTTACAAAATCAACGGTATCTCTTGTGGCAACCTCGATATGATTTAAGTCTACGTAGGAATTAGTAAACCATATTTACACTTTTGTATATTTCATTTGATACGAATTATTCTTTAAAAACCAAATTTGACACATTATTTTTTATATGAGTGCTGGTCGAGCCTGCTTAAAGCAGTTTATCTCTGTACGTGACGAGCCACCAGTGCTCACTCACACACACGCCTCAAGTTTGTAGTGGTGTACATATCACAGCGCGGTTGTATGAAGCTTTGCGTCTGTACGGTACGGTTTCTTTACTTATGTGACTACATTGAGATTGTAACATTCCATAATCCACATAAAAGGGTAAAAAAATAACTTTTAACAAAAAGTAAAAACCGAAGCTAAGCCATATTGTATAGAAAAATGAAAGCACCGACTTCAGAATGTGATATTATTATCATTTATCACGATCACGATCAGAATAATTTTCTAGTTTTTGTTTAATTGAATACTTGTAATTTACAATAAGCAGAAATAATAATAAACAATTCAAATCTTTTTTCGTGCGATGCGTAATAATTTTCCTACTAGTAAAAATTTATACTTTTCTATTTTATTTTATAACCTGTATTTTCATGTATATAACACAAAATATTGGAACGTAAATCGGAGCGTTATGTTTATTTACGTGCATATGTCAATCACACGCAAATCACAATAGTCATTACGCACAAAAGTAAAATAAATTCATAGTGTAATGAACGTAATATTAATTTAAAAATGTTGTGGTATCTACCATGGTCTGAAAGTATTAAAAAAAGAGCCTGCAGATATCTGTTACAACGCTATCTGGGAAATTTCCTTGAAGAAAAATTGACTTTGGATCAGCTGAGTGTCGATCTATACAATGGAACTGGAACTGTATGCGATGTCAGCCTTGACTGCGAGGTAAATTAAATTTACTTTATATCTATAAATCACTTATCAGTAACCCTGTATACTTTATTATCCGGATATTTCTAAACTATGCTGCATCTGCGCCAAATTTAAGTGCGCATTATTTTTACAAAAACACGTGTTTATTTTACGTATTTAGACAAAGAAAACTTTTAAAGTTATACTTTTATTTCACTGAATAGTCTACGAATATGATTCTTAGAAATAATTGAAATATATTTTACATAAAATTATTATTTTAGGTATTAAATTCTATTTTTAATATTTATTTTATTAAAATAAGTTTAAAACTAATGATTTATAACGTAGTGTAGTAATAATATAGTTACTTTAAATATATTTCCCTTATGTATGTTAAATATTTTTCTCTAACAAGACTAAGAACTGGCCTGTATCCCATATAATTTTATATTTTCTGAAGGTATTTATGTCATATACAACCGTAGCGATTTGTCATCAGGTGGATAAGTCCCCCTTATAATATATGTTTTTTAAATATATAGTAGCCCAAATACAGATATGTTCATGATTAATGTTATCTTTATATGTAATAACAAACGAAGTTAGTCATAAGCTCATAACCACTTAACCGTCCACCCCGCACGAGTGATTCTCGCCTCACCTGTCCACGCATTAAATGTCACCTTTTTACGCCAGTGCGAGACTGCCTCAACAAAAACGATTACAACTGAAAAACAACTATAGCTATATTCAAATAAAAAATATTCTCAAAAGACTCAAAAAATTCAAAAATTTATTTTGTTACAAGAAAATTAGTCAAATAAAAATTAAGGCTGAAAATAAAGCTTAAAAATGGGATTGTCAAAAAAAATTGTATTTATTTTTAATTTCGAGTTTTACGAGAAAAGTATAGTATTTACTGGCGACAATTATTTTATATTATAATAGTACATGATATTACCTTTAAAATGACACCAATATCAATAATATCTTATTTACTCAATATACATAAGTATATAATGTTGTGTATTATATGTTGAAAATAGTGAATATAGTGAAATGTGTTAATAGTTAATCATTCTTTTAACACAAAAAACTGATTAGAATACATTTTAAACAACATATAAGGAATAAACGATTATCGCATATAATGATTAAAATTTCGAGCTAAATTATTATATGTAAACGTTTTTGAATTGTTGTAATGATACATATTTCCTAGAGAAAATAGCTTGACAATTAGTTTGATGTACAATAACATTAGAAATAACGTATAAAAACAGAAAATTTATCACATTTTTATCGAATTTCTCACACTTTAACAGCCCACAAACAAAAATGGCGAAATTTAATTTTAACTTTTTTTTCTAAATATTTTGTTACTATTATACACACGAAGATAAAATTCACTCTCACAGATTGTTGTGATGACAAATTTATAATAGCACCATTTATAATTTTTTACTGTAATAATAACAGCTATCTTTTGCACTGTACATGTTTAAACCGAAAGATGTCGTTTGGTGACTATAGTCACCATGGACAGGTGAGGCAATAATTTTTTGGGGACTGTAGTCACTGTGGGCGGTTGAGTTGTTAAGTGGCTACTGTAATTGGTGGACGCCAATCGCAAACTTTAAACAAAGCAGGCTACAGATATGTTGTGTATATAAGGACTCAGTTGGAGGCCTTATTGCCTGTAACTATAATTTATAGGTGGGCAATGCAAACCTTATAATGATACAAAATCGATATATTGGTACAATATCTAAAATCTGCTTACTGGTTCGTTCAAAAACTATGTATTACAAAATCTGATATTTGTATTCTGTCACGATGCATATATCGCTTTGTTAGATTCGCCGTGTGCGACAGAGCACGAACAATATAGGTATTAAAGTTTAATTTCTGTTGCCTAATAATGATACATTTCAAATGTTATTGTTTTTTACAGACTAATATCGAGTGCATATTATATTATTTTATTTAGAATTTTCAATTTATTTTTAGATTTTATATGTGGTAGAGCCATGCTGCAGCTATATTAATAGTATAGTTGTAGCACGAATGGGTCGGCTCGACTGGGGAAGGACCACGCTCTCACAGAATACCAGCGTAAAATAGCAGCTTAACACTGCTGTGTTTCGTATGGTGATTGTAGAGAACCGGATACCCTTTTTACTGGAAAAGAGGCATTCCATCTAAGTCCTCACGGGTGACGACGCATCTGCATTTTGATTCGCAAACGGGGATAAATGTAGATGTCTATGGGCCACAGCAACCAGTTACCATCAGATGGACTGTGTGCTTGTTTGTCACCCTATCCTATAAAAAAAGGTCTGCCTGTGCCCTGTGCTTTTTATATTATATATTTTATAATATATTTTAAATATATTTTGTGTTATAAATAAATAATACACTGGAAATATGTACTATTTTAATTGAGCTATTTATAATAACTAATTAATCAATAACATATGAAAACTACAGCCGACCTTTATGAAGATTAAGTTAATAAAATATAATCAAAATGGGTTCATTGTTTTTTTTAAGAATTCTGAAAATCACAAATGCGCATAATATGTACATACATACGGGTCGAATACAGACGTTCCTTTTTTAGGTTAGTTGGTTAGCTCTATTTTGTATTTAAGTACATCCACTCAAAGAAAGGATTTTGAGAAATCCTGACGGTATCTTTTTAAATCGGTTTTCAGACGGATGAAGTTATGGGAATCAGCTATTTAATTTATTAACACCGATATATATGTAGGTAAAGCAAATTGTACTAAATTGACTTAACCACAACTGAGTTCAAAACTTTAAAAAAAGAAAGTTAAAACTACGATTAACTATCTGTATTAGCTCCAAAAAAAATAACATAATATACATTTAATCTATATATACATCTGCAATACTGATTTGCATTAAAAAGATAAGAGTAACTGCAAAATCTTCGTATTGTACGCAGAATATCTAGATATTGAAATATATAGTTTTGATATCAGATATTGAGGTTCAAAATCTGATATAGATACGATTCTCAGAAAATGCAATACAACCCAGGCCTATTATAATGGCAATATATTTTTTAAATATATAAACCAAGGATAATTTCAGTTTTGGGTATGTTATGGGAAGTTAGTTTTTCAGCTTTATAAACAATAATAATCTCTCATAATAATGAACTTCTATCCTTATTTATATTTTTGTTTTATAGTTTTCTAAAAGTGTAGGGTCTCTATATAGTGTAAGGTATCTATATCTCAAAAAGTATAAAAAAAATCTCAAAATTACAAATGTAGAGTAAGGGTATAAATAATATGTTATTTTTATCATCCTTATTTTTTTTAATGCATTTCAATTTAAATGGTTAATAACCATTTTTCGTGAAAAAACTACTGCCTCCTAAAGTAACTACAAATCGGCCATAAATGGCTTAAAGACTGGCTACTGAGTTGTAACTACAGTTTGTGCTTAATATACGTTATTGATTTTTAAATCTGAGATTTTTGGTGTTTGTCTTAATGCCCCTGATATTCCATGCAACTTTGTCTCTGTTAATCCTTCTAGCTTTGTCTCTGATCTTAATGTTATTAGCTTTACTTATTTAGGATAGCAGGTAGTAGTATGAGTGATATGTTGTAATTGTAACACATGTAACAATTATGTTTATGCGGTTACAATTACACTTTATTTTACAGTATTTAAGCTGTAGTTGGCAATCTGCCTGCTAACTATGGCAACTATGGAAAAATCCACTCTTTGAGGCAATATATGAAGGAGGCCTATGTTCACCATTGGACTTTTCTACCAACTTCAAAAAGGAGACAGTACTCAATTTTTTAGACTATGTTTTTTTTTATGCGTGTTACCTCTATAACTTTTTTCTGGGTGGAACCGATTTCGATGATTATTTTATTATTTGAAAGCTGGTGCTTCTCATGTGGTCCCACATAAATTTGATCAAGGTCTGACCAATAGTTTGTAAGTTATTCTTAATGATTATGTCTTAATATTGAAGTTGGTAGTACAAAATTTTTAATTTTTAATTATATAGACTAATGGATGAATGTGTAATTGTAAAACCTCTGTACTTACTGTATACTACATTACTATAGATCTTGCAATATGGCTCTGGCAAATGTATCCTACGCTGTTAACAGTTTCAGTAAGCAACTGGTTGTCTTTATGTCCAAGAGTAGACTATAGAATAAAAATTTATTGGTAAATTTATTCTATCTTTGATATTGCCTGTGTGTTTATTTGTTATATTATATAAACTTCATTTATAACACTGCCTATTTTTAATTATGTACTTTTTAAGGCACTCAATGAACTGGGTGATTCACAAAACTGGCCACTTGAAATAGTGGATGGACAAATGCATGAAATAACAGTAACCATACCTTGGTCAACATTACTAAAAGATGATTCAATTGTTGAAGTCAATGGACTCTCACTCACAGTACAACCCAAAGTTCGAGCTGAACCAGGTAACAATAATTTCAATGAAAATCCATAAAATTTATTTTTTGTATGAAGTCATTGTAATCATCATCACCATTATCATAATATAACTCACAAGGGGATTACTTGACAAGGTGCCCCGCATGGCAGTCAGATTGGAAACTGCAGTTTTTTTTCTAATTCTTTTGTTGGAAAATGCTGCTGCCCTTGCTCTAGTTTCTTTCTCTCTGTGGCCTATTAAAACACTCACAGGTCGATATGGGGTCACTACCCCACTGATAGTCTTACTCGCTCATCGTCACTCAGGTGTCACTGTCATAATTGTGTAGTATTTGTAGTATAGATAAGAATGTGATAAGATCTTTTGCACTTTTTATTATAGAAATAATTTTGCTCCATTAGAAAGATTTTTTTACTTTTTGTGCACCATAAAGTTAATGTGTGATGATGTTAATGTGTGTGCGTTCTATTAATGTGCAAAACACGTAGTATATTAAGAGGCTGACCTGTTTTAATAGTCTTTCTCACGATAGTAGTCCCTTAACTCTTAGCAACTTTTATTAACAACGGCTTTAAAGCGATGGACACTTCCTTACTCTAGAATCCTCAGAAATTATAGAAGACCTGTGCCCAACAGTAGGATATATAGGCTGCAAATTTACTTTACAAGTCATTTATTGGAGTGACCAGTAAATGGTAACTTTGTTGAGAGTTCTCAATTTTGCAAAAGAATTCTCGCTCTACTACAAAAGATATCATATTTTTAATAACTGTCACCAAAAAATATTAATAATTATGTAATTATATTTGGCTGTATGAATTAAATCACACAAATTATTTACAAAAGAAGTAACCACCAGCGACAACAATATATAGGAAATACAGGATGCGGGATGTACTTGGGCAGGATATTGTAGAGGGAATATGAATGTTTAGGGCATTCGAAGAACCGATGATAAGAGGATCCTTCGTCTAGGCCACATTCACAGATTGAGCTATCCTTAATCCTAAGTTTAGCCAAGTGCATATCACATTTTCTTATAACAAACAATTGTTACATATATATATATATGTCTGTGTGTGTGTGCATGAAATATATAAAATTGCTCCTAACTACAGAATATGCGTATTTAAACAGTATCTTCAATGCTGGAATCAATGTGGTCTTCAATGTCATCGTCAATGCAACTTGCTGCCGAGTGTCTCCGGGAAGAAGCTGGCCCACAAGAGTCAAATCCAGTGGAGGGTATTGAAATGTTCGCACATGCAATCGATTCTGGTAAGACTACAGCTAAGACATATTATCTTTATTTATTAAATAACATGTTTTTGGACTTTAATCAGAAAAAATTCAAAATCATATAACATGCATTTGTTTACTTAAAAGATCTTTATATATCCTTAGTAACTGTCTTGTTGATTAAAAAAAAATCAGTTATTGGTTTTTCTGACAAGAAATTATCAATAGCAGCACAGAGTTGGGAAGTTGGCGGTGTCTTAACCCCCGTGCTTCGGAAAACACGCACGTCCTGCATCTGATCTCTCTCCGGTCATTTCGAATTTCGGTTTTTTAACCATATCCTGTGCAGATAGTTAGTCTCCGTTGAGGCTGACCGCTATGACAAATTCGGTCTGGAGGACAATGATATCCTCAGTGAATTTATTGTAAACCTTACTCATTTTAAACGTAAATAATAAGGAAGATATTAGATTATCATTTTAAAAGTTCCTATATATCCCAATTTTAATGACCTCCAAATTAAGTTTGTTAATTTGAATTGCTTTGTTTATTTCCACTTGTTTTTGACTGAATATTTAAAAAGGCGTAATTAAGATTTTTATTAAAACTATATAGTCAAATTAATGATTCACAATTTAAAAAATAAATGTTAGTTAAGTAACTATATATTTGTAACGACACTACACATATAAAGTAACCTCTAGAAAATATCTATGACTAACAGGCAGACAAACAGAGTTAATTATGTAAATGTATTTTTTTCTAAAATATGAATAAGTAGTTTAAAGAAGTATGACTGTCTATTACTCGACTAAACACTACAGTACACTCGACTTGTTGTCATTAGTATTCCTATGTTCTTTCTTCATCCAACCAAAAAGCGCACCGCTGGGCATGGGCCTCTCCTGTTGTAGAGACAATTTGCCTTAATCTTCGTGCTTGGCGGGCGGATTGACGATCCCAGTAACAGACGTCTCGCACCTTAACGCAGCTGCTCGTCGCCGGGCTAGGTTAGGTATTTTACGTCGTAGAATTCAAATAAACCAACTCAATAAATCCATCCGTTACAGCGTATAAGAGTGAATAAACTGCCTCATGGGGGGGGGGATTCTGCCATAGCTACCACGCTTTTTTATTATTTTCAGTTGTTATCAGAAAGATGCTGCCACGTCTTACGACACCCTCGGCAGATATGGGGTAGTGGATATTCCTACACCGCCCCCACTACACGATTAACTGTTCTGTTCTAAAAATTTACTATTTTTTTTTATTACATAATTAAAACAGTTACGGTAATAATAAAATAGAACGAAAATACTATCAATTTTTAAATGTCACGGAATTCATAATAAGTAGACCATAATCTAATCTTTATTTCAGTTTTGAGCAGAGTGAAAGTTAAATTTGTTAACACTAAAGTAAGAATTGAGCACGTGCCGAAAAATGGCGTCCGAGGAATTGCTTTAGAAATTCATATACAAAAGTAAGTGTCCTTTTTTTTCTAATAAAGTTCAATTTACAATAAAATAAGTGCAGTTATCGCTTCTGTAAATTAGCAATGGGCGATTGGTTTTATATACATTAATAATTAAAGTAATTGATTGTTCAGATTATTCTATTGCAATTTGGAAGAGATCACTTTCAGAGTGATAAGACCATCCAATCCATGTGTCTTAACATTCCAAAACTTCTAATAAGCGATAGGCTTCACAAATATTTAAATTTTTTTTTTACAATCATAATAATCATTATCTTCAAGAAAATCAGTTTTCCTTGGTGTTATTATCATTATATCGCTTTTTATGCTGTTTAATCATCAGCATCAATAAGGCTAGATATCCTCTAGGTGAAATATTATCATCAACAAATCTCTTCTGACAATGCACCAGCTGACAATCATTACATCCAATTGCACAAAGCATGATGACTATTCGATGGACGATTTTCCCATGCGTTTATAAGTTCAAAGCCGATACTTTAAAGCCAATATATATATAATATAATAGAGATAGTAAAATCTAATAATATAATAGAGACAGTTTTAAAAATTTGAGTTCACTGTGGGTTTTCTTGTGGATTTTCTGTCATCAGTTGATCCTCGGAGCAATGTGCACTGCTTGCAGGTTAGGTGGACTTTCGAAGAAAAGATTGATATATTTACCCTTACAGCCCAGCTATTTCCGATTTGAGATATTTATGAAGATGTGTCGTAATTTGGAATTGAATTGAATCCTTCGATTAACCTCTCGAGCGAATGATTTCTTATATTTACGCGAACACTACACATTGAATAAAACTGTTTTTTACGGATTTTATCGCGTTTATTTTATTATTTTTATTCCCGACGTTTCGAGTGCTTTTCAGCAACCCATGGTCACGGGGGGGACTGAGATGTTTGACGTCCCGATGTCACAGTTAGCCCGGCTACCTTCAGTTTTTTAATATTAATTTTTGGTTCGATTTACGCAGAATGAACTTACAGTATCCTGTCCATCGGGACGTCAAACATCTCAGTCCCCCCCGTGACCATAGGTTGCTGAAAAGCACTCGAAACGTCGGGAATAAAAATAAAAAATAAACGCGATAAAATCCGTAAAAAACAGTTTTACTCTCGATCGAAGTTGAACTTATCTAGTCAGACTATTTGTCCCAGGTAAACATACTCGTCAACAACTTCGAGCTTAAGTGTAGGGCGACAGCCCACTAGATGGAGTTACGAACTGGTAAGACAAGATCCAAGAACCTCAATAGTGCCTACCAACGGATAGGTCTTAAGATGGACATGGACCTTCATATACAGGCCAGCCATATAGCTCGAAGAACCGACAACCGATGAGGAAAAAAGGTCCTCGAGTGGCAGTCTCGTACCAGTAGGCGAAGTGTAGGACAATCCCCCCCACTATATGGAGTGACGATCTAGTAAGACATGCAGGAAGTCTATGAATGCAGGGGGCTTAGGACTGTGCTTTGTGATACCACAAAGGAATACTCATACAGTAAAGCAATACTCCTTGGGGGAGGTCTATGTTCATTAGTGGACTTGTGAAGGGCTGTAATGATGATGGTGATATTTATGAAAGCACCAAACTTTCCTTCATTACTCATAATCGTCTTTAACATAAAGTTGTTTAAAGATAATCTATTAGACTATCGCAGGCTATTAGAAATATTATTTATATTTCTAATAGCCTATAGAAATATATTTATTAAAAATTCTGCTTCAGAAGTACTCTCTTATTTTATATACAACAAAAATGTTAATTTGTTTAAGCATTGATTACTTTGATGAGGCCGGTGCAGAACCCGTTCCGGAAACAACTGACCCGGGCAAATCCAAAACTTATATTGTTGCAACATACACTAACAAAAAAATTAGATTTGATGGAGTGACCCTATATGTAGATGAATTTCCATCAAGGCTGCGAACTATGGCCAGGAGTCTCACCATGGAAAAGTCCGTTTCATCACAGGCTGATAAATCTGACACTGCAGCTGAGACACCGGATGTAAATTACCAAAGCACACTATCAGACGTGTTTTATGAAACAAAAAGTGTGATATCAACCATTGAAACTGATCCAGTCAAGGAAATAATTGGAGAAGATAGAAGGCATTCGGTATCTAGAGAAGCTACTCCAGAAGAGAAGTCTAGTCAGCCCGAACCAATAGTATTTGCTAAATTAACAGGCCAACAAGAATTGGCACTTAAACTGAAATATTCAGAAGAAGTTGAGGGACCAAAAGTGGAAGTGAAAGTGTTGTTAGGATCTCTGATACTCTTTTTGACGCCAAGACAGTTACACACTCTTATAGAACTCGTTGATGCGCTAAATCAGCCAGATCTAGAAGATACAAGGTATTAGCCAAATATTTCTTGTAAATTAATCTTCTTGTAGTCTTTGAGCTCCTTTGCTCAAAGTTCAAAAACTTTATTAAACAAAGTTTATATAAAAATGGTTATTAAGGAATTTATGGATGATAATAACCACTGGGAATGAGGCGATCGCTACCATGCTAGTTCTAATTTGTTTTGTATGGTTAATTGTGAAACATACATGATTGTAAGCTTCATTTATACGTGGTAGTGCCATGCTGCAGCTATATTTCTTGTATAGTTATAACACGAATGGGTCGGCTCGACCGGGGAAGGACCGCGCTCTCACAGAATACCAGCGTAAAATAGCAGCTTAATGCTGCTTTGTTTCGTATGGTGAGTGTAGAGAACCGGAGACCCTTTTTACTGGAAACCGAGGCATTCCATCTTAGTCCTCATGGGTTACAACGCATCTCATTTTAATTCCTAATCGAGGATAAATGTAGTTGTCTATGGGCCACAGCAACCACTTACCATCAGGTGGACTGTGTGCTCGTTTGTCACCCTTATCCAATAAAAAAGCTGTTATTTAAAAAAGTCCCACTGGGTATCTTGCTGGTTCTTCCCAGGACAGGTTTTTTTTTCGAACCAGTGGTAATTAAACAAAAGAGTGACTTTCAATAAGTATTATTAATAATCTATATTGATTAAAAAAGTTTCTGTTTGCTTGCATAAAATGTGCCTATGCTTATACTTGAGTATTTATAATAGATATTTTTTTACTAAATAAATGATACTAAGTATTTAGAGCACTAATGCTCTTTCTTATGTAAGACCTCTGTTTGAGATTGTCTCTAGTAATTCTTCTTTTTAGGCAAAAATCTTAGTTTTAAGTCTAAATATAGGTGGCATTATCCAGTAGACTTATTCTATATCCAGTATACTGGATGGCGAATAGGTTATTACGTTAAATAGCACAGCAGTTAATACAAGTTGATATATGTCTGTTAAAATAATAAAATAAACAATAATAAAAGAAAATAAAAGATGCATTTTTCAAACAAAATAAATAGCGTAAAAAATTGACAAGAAATAAATCAGCCTTGATAATATATAGGTTACTGACCTGAAGTGACTTACAAAACGTCGCATTCGCCAGAAAAATAATAATTTCGATACCCGGTCCCATTTCTTGTCACTTCGCGCATAGAGAATTATGCCTTAACGTCATTATTTTAAGTAAATTTTTCGCTTGAATTTGTTTTCACACACCCGCAGCGCGCGGTCCCTTTGTTTTTAATTTCGCGCATAAAATTATGCCTTAAACTGTTAGCCGTAAGTACAGTTTTTGTTTGATTTTTTCTTTATTTGAGTAGTTCGGATTGACAACGTTTAAACTACCTTCCTTCGCCTTCAAATGGCATGGGTCTTTGACCTTCTAGAATTCATCAGGTGATATCTGTATGCATTTACATGATGTTATTTAATATTAAAACGAAAAAAATGCTACCGCGACTAATGTATTAATTGTTATATATTTTTTTAGTTGTGTATGTTTAAAGAAATTTATGTAGCATACGTCTTATCATTTTATGTGATAACTTTTTCGTCACTCGGTATATGGCTATTTAGTGCAGTGGTTTTGCAAGCCGCAGTTTCGAATCCCGCACGTAACAAGTCATTGTAATGACCTACAGAGAATAGCTGGATGATTACCAATACACAGTTATTTAATTTATGTAAAACAGCCCCCGCGATACAGACCAAATTCCTATTATGTAACGTATATGTTGGTAATATAAAAAATGTAAAATGTAGAGATAATTTAAAATTAAAAAGAAATAAGAATAATATGATATAAACAAGAAAGATATGGCCTCTTCTTTTGAGGCTTTTCACTTATTACTATATGGACCATACTAACTGTGTGTGTGTGTGTGTACTTTCCTATTTGAATCGTTTTTTTTTTCATAATTTCATTGTTTTTTTATTTTTTTGCCCGGTATCCTAATTCCTTTTTTTTTAAATAAAAGTAGCCTAAGTTACTGCTTATAACGTGAGCTATCTGCCAGTGAAAGCCACTTCAAAATCGGTCCAGCCGTTTCGGAGATTAGCAGGAACAAACAGACAGACGCAGCAAAATGTAAAAGAAATTGTTTTTTGTTATAAGTATCGTATATACTTGTTATTTTGACATAACAAACAGACACTCCAATGTTATTTATTTGTATGTAAAGATTAAACATTAGAGCTTTTAATACTAAAACATTTTATTTATATTAATATTTCAGCAATTTACCACTTCGCCCAAGTGGCATAAATACGCAATGTAAACCAATGAAGCAAGCAGACTTCCAGCTAATAGAGGCTCAGCTACAAGGAAACTTGGAAAGGCAAGCTAAACCAACTCACATGTATGGATGGTCTGGACCTAGCTTTGGTGAGATGGTCAAATTTTCTGAAATTGTAACAAATTATATCAAACAAGTATTTTGTTCTATAGCGATTGTAAAACACTGGTTCAGTTCATGGGCGCCGCCAGCATTACTTCCAGGGAGGTGCATCTGCATCTACGCATTATACTTTTAACTAATATAAAATATAGAAATATACATGTATTTATATAGATAAATGTAATGTCAAATTCAAATATATCATAATATATTTCGCGGGTATTTGATTAGAATATATTTCGCTTATTGAAAACATACTTAATCTTTGTACTCGATGGTTGGAATAATTGCTCGGAGAATCCCGGCTGTCGAGCGACATGCATAGTGTTCACAGGTAAAGAGTAGAATAGGATACAGAATTTATAGACAAGGTAATAAACAAATTTGAACGGCAACCTAGACGCCTTCAGTTTTTCTATGTATTTTCTTTCCTGACAGAGGGCTGCAAGGGCACCCTCTTGCACCCTACTGCCGGCGCCCATAGTTCAGATACTTTTTTAATATTTCTTAGATTCATAACTTGATCAGTTTCGCCATTCAATGACATTTTCAAGTTTATAATATTCCCTCCATTCAATCCATTACATTACTACCTGTCAAAAGTTCACTGTTGCTAGGCCTTTTCATAGTTTGTCTCAAATATCCTATATATAAGGCAAACGTTTTCTCAAAAGAAAAAATCACCCATACAACCCTCAAGTTCATATAATTCCGGAAATAGCCATACAATAGGATTATACGAACTTCGAGGGTTGTATTGATGATTATAATTCTGTAAATACATACTCGTCACGGTCGCGAATCATATTTTATTAAACATACAACCTGATACTGACCTACAAATTGCAAAAAACGTAAGAAAATTTGAATTTTATCAGGCCACCCTGGAGCTTTCACTTTAATCAATCTTGACCGGAATCGGATATCAATTCTTTAATTAATTTCCGGTTGCCTGTACAAAATTATAAAATTGCAAAGGTCTACTCCAATACACGCTCCGGTCTACGTGCGCATGCACATTTACATAGGTGTACCTCTCCAGTAGACCGAAACGTGTTTGACTAATTATTAAAAAAAATTGACAAATTTTAGAGGACAGTGATGCTGAGAGTGAGAAATTTCATCCCATGACGTCTTGCGGCAACCAAATGACGGAAAGTTTTACATCCTCGGTCAGTTCCATGAGCACCAGTATGACGTCCAGTGTCAATGTCCTTACTTCACAACCTCGAATCAAGAGAAATAAGAAAGGTAATGATTTCTTATGTTTACGCGAACACTACACATTTCATTAAAATTATTTTACTGAGTGCTGTAAAGTACTCGAAACGTCTGAAATATAAAATAAGTTAATATACGCGATAAAATCTGTGAAAATAGTTTTATTTAAATAAGAACGGTGCTCCACTTTAAACTCCACACTTTCAAATTGTAGGACAGAAGATAAAATAAAACTATTTTAGCTTATTTTTATATTCCTGACGTTTTGTGTGTTTTGCACTCATGTCTACGGGGGACTTTGGGTTGAATAAACACGATTAAATGCATAAACATTAGCTTCATTATATGTCTAGTATTCAATAATTATTAATAATAAAATCACTACAATATAAAATTTAAATTTATTGTTATATATATACTAGATGACCAGGCAGACGTTGTTCTGCCCTTTCCAATGTCCTAAAAAAATCATTAAATTCACAATAAAAAAAATTGAGGGTCACTTATCAGGCTAAAAACTATCCTATCTCTCAAGTTGGACCAAACTGCACTCATTGTGAAACATTTCATTGAAATCATTTCAGTAGATTAGGAGTTCATCGCGGACAAACGTGACACATAATTTTTATATATAAAGATATATATATATATATATATATATATATATATGACTTTACTTAATTTTATCATCTGTAAAAAAACAATGATATTTGTTAATGATTCCAAATTAATTAACCTAATGTTAAATTCATTGTACCTAATATTTTTATTAAAGTTATTTTTTACTTTTAGTTCCATACATTGATGGAGATCCAACAGCAGAAGTGTCGCATGTTAGTCTAAGAATGGCCTCGTTCTCTTGCGTCCTGCTTCACAAGGTAAAATTTATGAAGAATATTTGAATAAGACTGATAGTTCAAATGTGTTGATAAAAGGGCTCGCCAAAACTTTCCTACTCTTTTTTTGTGTGTTTAGACCAGTGGCGAAACAGAAACAGAAACAGAAACTTTTTTATTCAATATAGATTATAAATAATGCTTATTGAAAGTCACTCCTTTGTATAATTACCACTGGTTCGAAAAAAAACCTCTGTCCTGGGAAGAACCAGCAAGAAACCCAGCGGGACTTTTTTTTTTAAATAACAGCTTACAATCATGTATGTTACACAAATTAACAACACAACAAATTAGAAATAGCTTGGTAGCGATCACCTCATTTCCAGGGGTTATTATCATCTATAAATTCTTTAATAATATAATAACCCTTTTTATACAAACTTAGTTTAATAAAGTTTTTGAACTTTGAGCAGGTCAAATTTTGTATATTTTCTGGAATTTTGTTGTAAAAGCGTATATATCGCCCCAAGAATGAATTACTGACTCGATGGAGTCGAGTAACCGGTACTACTAGCTTATGTCTGTTCATAGTATTTACAGAATGAATATCACTTATTTTTGTAAAACTACTTTTATTTTTGTGTACGTACATTACATTTTCATAAATGTATTGAGAGGCCAAAGTTAATATATTAATTTCCTTAAATTTTTGTCGCAGCGACTCTTTAGGCTTTAAATCATAAATTGCTCTTATGGCCCTCTTCTGTAAAACAAATATAATTTCAGTGTCAGCTGCGTGTCCCCATAGCAAAATACCATACGACATTATGCTATGGAAATAGCTAAAGTAAACTAGTCTAGCTGTTTCAACACTAGTTAGACTTCTAATCTTTTTTACGGCATATGCTGCAGAACTAAGTCTGCTTGCTAGTTTTGATATATGGGGGCTCCATTGAAGCTTCGCGTCTAGTGTGATTCCAAGAAAAATGGTGGTATCTACAAGACTCAGTTTCTCCCCATTTAAAATTACATTAGTATTTAATTGTTTGACATTTGGAGTCATAAATTTCATACATTTCGTTTTAGTGCCATTTAAATGCAAATTATTAACATTGAACCAATTTACTAATTTAGATATAGCATTATTTACTTCGTCATATTTTAGCAATTGTCGACTTGTTTTGAATGATGAATTGTCGGCGAAGCTAGGGCTTCAAACTAGGGCAAGTCCAAGATATGGTTTTGTTGTTTGTAGCACTTTTATAAAAATACACCAATCTTGATCTGTTTCCACTATTCCGTTTCATATTCAGTGCTGTTGAGGACGTGTTTAACAAAGCACACAGAAGATATACTACTGCTGGATAGATTGTATGACATATAAGCAATTGCATACTTTCGGTGGCTTTGAAAAAAGCCGTTTGTGTTTGCTTGAGCGAAAGAAAAAGATATTTACATACAATACAATACATGAACAAAAGAAAAGCATGAACAAAGTACAAACAAACTATGTACAAAATTAAAAAGTCTCTTTCCTAAGGAAAGATTTGATTACGTCCGCGTAAAATGTTGGTGAACGTTTTAATTGTACCAATAACTTTTTTTTCAAATGCGATAATGACCTTGACCTTGTGTATTTCTCAAATAAGTATGGATGCGCTTCATATATGATAAAGCACGTTCCGCGGACGAACATGTGGAGATTTAAAGAAGTTTAAAGATTTTACCTTTTCCTTGCCGATTAGCACTTTAACACACTTCAATTCATCACAAGGAACACTATTATCCTCCATTTTCACTAAAAATCTTTAAAAAAAAGCACAAATTTTCAACTCGCAATATTCATTCGCACACAGAGTAAACACACAGAGTAAACATTGAAATTTGAAGTGAACTTGCAACCGTATCGCCCACGCCGCCCTAAATTCACACCGAAAGCCCAGGTTATAACTCCGTACTAATTGCTATATAAACAATTGTAGTTACATTTCACAATAGAACATTTTGCCACAGGTTAGAAAGGGCGCGATCGTCTTCTCGAGAGCCCGGTAAAAAGCCCACACGTGCGAGAGAGACGACTAATCGCTCAACTCTACTCCTTTTTTATGACAGCAGTATCGCGCAGTTTTGCCGCGACGATTAATTTTGACAGTCCATTGCGTGTTCGCTTTGAGACAGAGAGAACACGAATCAGTGTATTTCGAATTAAAAGCAATCTGCCAATTACATCATAAGGCTACGAGGTCATGACCTGTTTAGAATAGAAGTGCGCGCGGTAAATTTGAAATAATTTGAAACAGTTTACGAGTTATTTTATTAGTTGATATTATTGATTGAGCAGTTTGATAAGGCAAGCACGGCTTGTCGGCTTCTATGGAGGCTTCGCTACCGGTTCAGACTTATATGAGTCTTTCGTTATTTCTTAACGTGTTAATATGATCCTTACCGTAATGATTTCTAATATGTTAAAACTTGTTTTCGTCCCTGGAAGTCCGTATTGATGGGTTAGATAGGATAGGACACTCTTACTCCACTTTTGGCGCTAAGCGATAGTGCAACCACTATCGTGTTCTGATATATATTTTGTTATAACTTGTTACTATTTAAGCATGTGCGGCCTTACTTATAAAAACCGACGTCAATGAGGGCATCCACGACTTTTTCTGCCACCAGGGTGGCGACACTTTACAGTGAAGTAAAATATTTGACAGATTTCATAGCGGGGTCGATAATTTCTTAGGAAAATGTAATCTTTAAGGTTTCTTTCTGTATTATTAGTTATATTTTATATTAATTAATAATTACATTAAAAATGAATAAACCAAACTATAAATATAACTAAGAGATGATTTTTTTTAAAAAGAGTTATAATGTGCAAAAAATTAAAAATCAAACCTCTGACTCATTGTGTCGTGTATTAATATAATACTCTAGATAATGATAAACTATTATTTAAAACTAATTTCTCAATTAACTGACACTGTGTAACAAAAAAACTTTACCTCAGTCATAACTAGCGACATCTGGTGAGTAGAAGATTATTAGCTCTCATTAGAGAAATTCTTAAAGTTGCTTTCTCTAAATGACAATAGAAGGAAAGAAAATTATTTTAGTTTAAAGTTACAGCCTTTATACGTCCCACTACTGGGCACACAGGCCTCCTCTCATTTCTGAGAGAGTTTTAGGACAAAGAAATGTCCACCTCGCTGCCTCAATGCGTGTTGGCGAACTTCACGTCTTCGAAATATTTTTTTTCTTATTTCTCAAACATGCAAGTTTCCTCACGATGTTTTCCTTCACCGCCGAGCAATTGGTAAATCAGCACATAAAACTACACTTAACAATTTCATTGATGCCTGCGAGGATCGAACCCGGGTTGCTCGCGTACTGTGTAATTTACAGTGAGCGCTAACCATCTGAGCTACCACGGCTCTCGGGGAAAGAAACAAGTATAGAAAAAATTATTACATTGCATTTAGGCTTCGCTTGGGTTGGCAACCGCAGTTTTTTTTTTATTATAGTTTGTGAGGGTATATAACTCAAAAACTACAGCCTTATTTGCATAAATGGCTTTGTGATACGATAGCTCTCAGTCGTTCAAATATTAAAGGGTCTAAAGGGTGCCGCTTTATGGACGCCATTTTGGCTGATGATATTATAGTAAATATTTTAGTCGATTTTAGTATTGGTTAGTGTAGTTAGTTTTTTTAAGTTGATTTTTCGAAGTGGTCCTAATTATTGCAAAGGCTTGTTTGCTATTTTTTTCTTAATATATTAGTTATAGTCTATGACAATGTGTTGTTGTCTCTGCCCTCCTGCTAATTTTGGTTTTATAGGGCGGCACAGCTTAAGGTGACCATGTTACCCTCACATACCTTAGTTATCACAAAGAACAACTGCCCACCTCCCTTTGTAGTCCCTTGCGATATCCAAGGAATGATTCGGGGTAGTTGATATTCTTACACCGCTACTACAAGGCGTTTTTATTTTTTGTTTGATAAAAATGTAATATAAAACGGGAAACCAACGTTTGAAAAATAGAAAATTCAAATTATATAATGTAGTAATATGATATATTGATGTAACAACACTAACTATCTTAAACACTTGTAGGATATCCTAGTTCCGACACCAATGGGAACAGATTACGTGTCACCCGCTTCCGCGTCCAAAATGCAACAGGCCTCCAGGGAATTTTTCGACAGCGTCGAAACGTTCTGTCGGACCGACGAGCGAAGAGAAAGTCACAGAGTCAACGATGCATTGGATAAAGCCACCAAAAGAAATCATTTAAGGTATAAATTATATGTACTATATCGAAAAACGCTGCAGCTATATCATGGTTGTAGCACGAATGGGTCGGCTCGACTGAGGAAGGACCAAGCTCTCACAGAATACCAGCGTAAAATAGCAGCTTAATGCTGCTGTGTTTCGTATGGTGAGCGTAGAGAAATGTAGACCCTTTTTACTGGAAACGAGGCATTCCATCTTAGTCCTCAGGGGTGACAACGCATCTGAATTTTGATTCTTAATCGAGAATTTATGTAGATGTCTATGGGCCACAGCATCCACTTACCATCATGTGGACTGTGTGCTTGTTTGTCACCCTCATTCTATATGAAAAATGTGTAATACAAATAATATAATATTGTGGTCTCACACCAACAAACAAATAAAAATGGAACGCTTCGTACATTTCAAGTGTCGCAAAAGCCATGCTCAACTTATAAGATCACGTCATTACGTACACTATAATCGAGATATAAATTGAGCACTATAGTCCTGTCCTGCGCAGATAGCTAGTCTCGGTTGAGACAGGCCATTGATCGAAACTCGATCTGAAAGGCTTTATGTTACTAAAATACCGCTAAGATGCGCATAGTTTCAGCCGCGCGAGGCGGCTAATGTCGCGAACGGTGCTTTCCTGTATTTAGCACGATTATTCTGCCAAAGATGTGAAAACCAATTAGCTAAACGCTCAATTTAAAAAAAACAACCGGTAAGTGACAACTTAGGGGAGAGTGAAACATCGCGGTCTATTTCCCGTAGTAATGCCTCGTTTAGAGGCAAAACGCGTGTTTTGCCTCTAAACGAGGCATTACTACGGGCATTAGTATTGATTAGTGTTGGGGGTAGTAGCTTAAATTTAGTAGTAACCATGCTAATGCACGCAATTGTAAGAGAGGGATGTGCTCTTCAAACTAGGTAATAATTTGAATATTATTCATCTATGGATCTTAGCCAAAGAGATTTAAATATATAGGTATACTATAGAGCGGGCATTGGGAACATTTATATACAAAAACTTTGAGCTAGTGCGCGTGTGGCACCCTCTATCTAAAAATAGCAAAACAACGCTAAGCATTTATTAAGACAACATTTTAGCTATTCCTTAGTAGGTGACGCTAATAAATATAACGTCGTTTTAGGAATGGTTATCGTTTCGATATCAAAGTATCGATAATGTTGTTGAAGATTACTAAGTTTGAAATGTTTTTCGACATAATAATAGGGAATATACATGATTGTTTTACTGTATAAATCTATTTGTTATGACTTCCATCACACGAAAAAAATCATATTAACTTTTTACGCCACTTTAGTGTCATGAAATAAAATATTTAATTTCCATTAACTAAGAATCAATTCAAACAGCAGTCACTTTTGTTACCACCTTGGTAGCATCTTGGATGACGTCAATCGGTCCATTAGCTGCTATAATAATAGCATATGATTGATCGGTCGGCGTTAAAGACACATCGAGAAACGCCAAATCTATTAAGAGAGCGCCTCTATGTTTTTAAATTCGTTTCTATTACAAAAACACATTTCAAATATAAAATATTTTAGGAAAACACTGAACTTAAAAGCCGTTTTACGATTTTTCACGTTTCATCAGCTGCAGTACTTAAATACACTACCCACATAAATAAAAATTATTATTATAAGTTTTTACCTTATTTTGTAACTCAGGATTAGCCTACAACATCTTTAACAGTACAAATTGTGTTTAATGTAAGAAACTATCCCTCTCCTATCACTGTAAGCGAGGATCTATAATGGCTTTGTCCTTGAAAACCACCAGACAATGAAGCCCGGTGTAAAACCACCAGACAATAAAGCATGGTATGTAAAAGAGAAGACTTGCTGTATTGCTTAACATCAACACAACAAATATCCTCAGCTTGCTCATAAGCAACACAGAAAATCTCATCAGCATGCCTAAAAAAAATCCCACCTTTGCTCAACATAAAGTAGGCCACTTAGCATAGTTGGTATATGCTACTCATTTTTGTTGGTATGGGTACAGTATCGTTGACTGTTTTACCTCCTTAAATATTGTAAAGGATTAAATAGGCATGCTGTATTTTTTTATCGATAATCCCAATCGATAAACGTCGTCAATCACCAACTTTAACATAGGTATCTAAATAGTGAGGTTTACTGGATAACAGAGGGCGCTTATTACAATAAAAATAAATGTTCTAGAACAATCTACTAGAAATAATAACATTTCAAGATTATTCGGTAAATATATGTTATATTTACAATAATAAGCCGAAATCACGTTAATTTTTTGCTCCATATCGTGACATACCATATCTTAATGCACAACCGGGCATATTTTTTTTAAAAATATTTTTTAAATATATGAAACGAATGCGTCTTGACTTTTGACGATGTCACTAAGACTAAATGAAAAAAATTGGAGATATATCCTATAGAACATAAGTTACTGACGACAATTTTGCTGCTGATGTCCGGTCTATTACTACTACTACTTAAATGTCTTTGATCTTAGCCAATTAGTTTTCACATCTTTGATATATTGAATTACCGCAAAGTAAGATCTGATTCTTTTGGTTGTACCGGCAGCTATCTAAATCTATTATTGGAACGAAGTTCTTTATCGCACGGTACAGAGTTGTCGGATGGGCGCTAGGCGACAAAAAGTGTAAGATTTTGCCGTCACGACCCCTTCTGATATAGTGTAGACGGCCTTGGCGGCTATAAGGAAGCGAGATGGAATAATATCTATCTCCCTCGCACTTTTTCTTATATTGCCATGGAAGATATTTTATTTTAAATGTAGCTTCATTTTAATAGACGCTAGTAATTAATTTATTTGTATTTGTTAATCAATAATATAATACGTTTATCAATAATAATATACTACGAAAGAAACTTCTTTCCAACCGAGTGTTACGCGACACTCATTCATGTTTTTTTTAAAGGTTCCAATTGAAAAAGGGTTATATATAGGCTAGAACTTTCTTCTCTGTAAAACTTGATAAATAACTGACAATCATAAATGCTTGTAAAGGAACGTTACGGTTTTTTTTCCAGAATACTCACCACGGAAATGAGTTTGGACGGAAGTGAAAAGGTGACATCGCACGGCAGTCAGACGATGTGTGAAGCGGCCATAAAGAATGCACTAGTTCGAGAATGCCTCTACTTCCAACACGAAAGTCCTGGTGACGTGAGACGGCAGTGTTTTGATATTATAAAATTCGAAAATAAAGGTAATAATTAATTGTCCTCAGTTGATTCATATCTATCATATTCCATAAAGTTCAAAGTATGTACAGAGAAATAACCGCTAAAGGCTTCAAATCTAAAATGAATATTAAAAAAAAAACACTAGGTAACAGAAGTTTGGGTTGGTACCAATCTCTTCAGTATAAATACTAATTTGGCGGCATTCCATATTATAATTCTTTCGTTTTTATCTGAAGTAGTTGGTCTCCATGGGCTTCCAGCAGCCACTTACAATTAGGTAAACTAATAGCTAACTAAACTAAAACTAAAATAACTAACTAAAGCTAAAAGTCATTCATTCCAGCCAGTCATAGGGGGATATTTCTTTTTCTTTTAAAAAACTTTACCTCACACATATATGATACAGTTGCCACGCTCGGCGGGCGAGATGGAATGGCAAGGGCCCTTTTTTTATTATTTTGAGTTGTTATTAGGAAGATTTTGTTGCGTAACTCCTGTTACATCTTTTTTAATAGTCCACTTATGGGATTATTAGTTTGCCTCTTTTGGGTTATGACAGGAGTCCAAGGTGATTTGCGACATTTGAACAATTTTCTATTTCGCAGATGACCCGGAAATGGGAAGTGCAATTTCAGCGCCAAATATAAAAATAAACTTTAAACAAACCTCCAAATATGTGAGGGTATCTGGAGAAAAGAAACTGGTTTCCCCAACAACTGATATTGTGTAAGTAATTTATTTGTATATTATAAATTTACATAACATAACAATACAAATTAAACATTCAAATCTAAACATGGAGAATATGTATTTATTTATATCCACTATTCGTGTTTTTATTCGTTAGTTTGTACTTACGTTAAATGTAAAAAAAAGAGGGTAGTACCTTGTCTGTAATATATCGCAATGCTGTGCAAGGGATTTTATTGCATCTTTTTTCGGTATGAAATACATCCAGTATTTCATACCGAGCATTAATAAGTTTTAAACAAAGCAAGTAATGTACATAATTTTATTTTGTCTTCTTATTTTTAGAGTAAAGTGCACTCCGTTCTACGTGGACGTAGAACTCACATTGATAGAGCGCATGTCGGCAACTTTTTTCCCATCGAAAAGCACTACGACTGCGCACGTACCCGCACCACAGAACCATATGAACGTAGCATTACATTGCCCGCAACTCAATGTTATACTCAGGTAAGCCCCCCCCCCCCCTGATTTGTTAACTTATACTAAATATAAACTTTGCCTGTACACCTATCACCTATCATATAATTGATTTGATTTCAAACACAGAAATCTGTGAGAATATTAACTGATCTTCATTATTGTGTATCATCATGGCACAAGATTGTTTCACATAAGCCACCATCAAAGATCAGATCATAATACATTTATTCTTTCCTAGGCTTTGATAAAAAGTTAAAGTTACAGCATATATACATCCCATTGCTGGGTACAAGCCTCCGTTCGTTTCTGAGAGGGGAATATTGTTGATACCCTTATCAAACCCTCTCAGACTTTGATATGGAATCAATAATTAAATGTAGATACTCAAACGGCTCCGTGGTGCAGTGGCTTAGCAATGAGTTGCTGCGCTGGGGGGCGCGGGTTCGAATCCCGCACGGAACAAGTATTTGTATGGCCTACAAATAATTGTTCCGGGTCTGAATGTTTGTCCATGTGCAATTTGTGTTTGTAAACTGCCTCCGCGATACAGGAGAAAATCCTAGTGTGGGGGTAACGTTTAGAATAAAAACAAAAAAAAAACAAAAAAAAAAAGCGATCCAACTCACAAACAACTCATGGAACGACATGAAATGAAACAGGAGATGGACAGCAGCTTTTATGTGAGAACAACTCAAAATAAAAAAAACTGCAGTTGCCAAACCGTTTGCCAAGCATGATAACTGTTAGTAATATCCTCTTTATAAGGCAATTTATGGGGGAAGCATATGTTCAGCAGTGGACTTTTGATGATCTTTAATGTTGATTATGATGATAAACAGCTGGAATTTTGATAAGAGATTGAATTACCCTTTCTCATCTAACCTGTTGTCGGCCTGTATAATTAACATTTGTCATATACGAAACGGGATACCGCCATCTATATATTATTGAGTTGATTTTATTTGATTAACAAGATTCTCTGTAATATTACTGATTTGCTTTTGCATAACATCAAAGCGATATAAAAAACATTTTTATGAAACGATATTATAAATTAGATGATTATATTTAAAAGAAGAGAATGCGTGGACATAATGAACTCTCTTAATTTTTCTTTATTATGTATATTTTACAAGGATGTTTTGTAATTGTTGGGAAAAAAATAATCTATTTGTGAGTTTCTTCTCACTTCTTATAAGTTCAACGTCAACCTGATGGTAAGTGATTAGCGCCACCCATGAACAACTGCAACACCAGAGGAATTGCAGATGCGTTGCCGGCCTTTTAAAAAAGAGAATTAACCAGCTAACGGTTATCTGTGCCGAATACCAGGTTCCCGATAGCGGACCTCCGTCCGGGAATCAGTGGCGAGAGCCGGCGCGTGCGGGCCGACCACGTGTTGGTGCGGCTGCAGGCGGCGGCGGCGGGCTGCCAGCGGCCGGCCAGCGCGCGCCCGCTGCCCACCACGCTCACGCTCAAAGCCACTACGCTCGACCTGTTCTACTGTGTAAGTAAAACATAAAATGCATTCGTATTTCCATGTCTTTATTTGTTCACTAGCTGTACCCCGCGATTTCGCCCGCGTGTAATTTAGGGTTTTAACTATGTTGCGCGGAACCCTAAGTCTTTTTCTAAAATGTAAGGAGTCTAAGTTACTCCTTATAACATCAACTATCTGCTAGTGAAAATCCCGTCGAAATCGGTCCAGCCGTTACGGAAATTAACCAGAACAAAAAGACAGACAAAATTTTAAAAATTGTCTTTTTGTTATAAGTACCGTATATAATTTCATATGAATTTAGTAAAAAGCTGTTATTTTGATATTACAAACAGACACTTCAATTTTATTTATTTGTATAGATAAATTTATTTTGTTGAGGCCTTCGATCGGGTTTCGCATAAAGCGCTTCCTTCGAAGCTTCCATCTTATGGGCTTCCAGAGAAATTGTGCAATGACTTCCACGACTTTTTCTGCCACCAGGGCGGCGCCACTTAAAAATTAGGTATAATATTTGACAGATACCAGCGGGAAAGTTAATTTGTTCGGAAAATGTGAAGGTTAATGTTTCTTTCTATACTTTTAACAATATCTCATATTAATATGATTAAAAATAAATAAACCAAACCACAGATATTCATAAAAGTAGAAAATTTAAAAAATGTTAAGAATGTGCAAAAAATTAAAGAGCAAACCACTAACATATTGTTTTGTATATTAATATAATACTCTAGAAACTGATAAACTAACTACTCATTTAAATAACATTGTGTAACAAAAAACTTTACCTCAGTGTCAAGTAGCGACTTCGGGTGGGTGGAATAATATTAGCCCTCATTGGATCACCAGCTTGATCATAACATCAAGGTTGTAGTAGCCGGTGCATGCTCCAATTACAAGCCTATCAATGCTAATGTTCCACAAGGCTGTGTCTATCACCTACGATATTCCTTCTGCATATCAATAATTCTTATGTTGCAAACTAGTAGCATACATTGCTATGCAGACGACAGCACAGGTGATGCTTTTTACACCGGCCGTGCCATTATTTCTCGGGATCACGTCATCGCGTACCGGAACAAACTTGTGTCTGAAGTCGAGTCATTGTTATACCAAGTCTCGGATTGGGGACGACTAAATCTATTCCAACTATAGTAGACCTTATTTAAAGCCCTCAACAAAAAAACCTATAGTGCTATGTTAAAACTGCGATAATTTCCTTGTCATAGGAAAACGAGCATTTACCTCCTACACACATAGCGCAATCAACAATGGACGACACGTCTCTGGAAGGAAACATTTTGAAAGGAAATACGACTACACCACTGCCTATGTGAGTTAAATTTAATTAGTATTATAACTAGATAGTTACCTATACATCTTAGCTAAAGAAAATCACAAACTTAAATTTATTCCCTATATTAAAGCAAAAAGTAAAGTTACATCATATTCGAATACGACCAACTACACGCAAAGGCCGAACTGACACAGCCGCCTACGGCTGGCGCCAATTCGCATTTTGTCAGTGTTTAGTTGTTATAATTATTTTCTTCGCTATTTTTGTGACGTAATGTTTGTGTGTGGATAATGAAGGAAGGGTAAATTTTTGAAAAGACAATGGCGCGAAATAATTCTGGCAGTTAACAGGTATTTCGAACAAAAAATTTGTCAGTGTTCTAGTCTTAGTTTACGTGGTAGAGCAATGCTGCAGCCTTAAAATGGTTGTAGCACGAATGTGTCGGCTCGAACATCTGCGTAAAATAGCAACTTTATATGTTGTGTTTCGTATGGTGGGCAAAGGGAACCTGAGAGCTTTTTTATTGCAAATGAGGCATTCCATCTAAGTCCTAAGGGGTGGCAACTCATTTGCATTTTGATTCTAGATGGAGGATATATGTAGATCTATGTGTCACGGCATACACTTACCATCTCGTGGACTGTGTGCTCGTTTGTCATCCTTATTCTATAAAAAAGTTTTCTAACCCATTGAAAATAATGACACAGTTGGCTAAATAATCTAAAGATTCAGACATTATGTTATTTAGAGTTCTTTTGACGAATCTATTTGTTTGCTCAAAATACAGATGAAATAACCGCACGTGTTTTTGCTCACACTCTGATGATGATCCCCATGGAGCAAATATTAGTGGCATTGAGGAATTAGAACGGCTCTTTTAAATAAATAGTTTTTGAGTATTTTCGTAATTATAATCGTACAAAATAAATGTTAAACTTATTTCACTTAACATATAATTCACGGGACTGCCATTTTCAATTCACTTCGACAGGGTTCCTCGCCATACATCACGCGCGGATTGATCCCAGTATGTATTATGAATTGTCTTTATGTATTTCTTTCAGGATATCACTAACGTTCCAACCGCGAGAATCAAACAGGGGCCCCTTTGACTCACTACACGACGAACTAAATTTCGATGCAAAAGTGGTTAACCCCATGACTACGTCCATGTACATAATGAACAATTTGAAAAGTGCCCTGCCTAGCCCGTTCAGCGGCAAGAAAATGGCGCATCAGAGTATAACAAAACAAGAGGACAGTCAGCAAGGTTTAAATTGTTAATGGATTAATTATATTATTGTATTTAAATTATGAATGAATTCCTTATATAATTTCTAATACTTAAATTATTAACTATCTAAATTGTCAAATTACAATGAATTCTTTATTAACCCAGTTTCCTGCTTTTTTTAAATTTTATTTACAATTATTTATTTTGATTATTTACAAAACCAACCGAGCGCCTAATATGTATATCGTACGTGCCGCCTATTTGAGGTTATGTAGAGGGCGCGAATAGCTATTAGATCTTATTTATAACTAGATAATTTTAAATATTTAACAGAATATTTTACATATATACTTGCTAAAAATTGTATTAAAATTCTCAAATGCTTTTAACATAAATAGCTGACCGCAAAATCCTCCTTTATATTCTGTTATCCAGGTGCCCAAATCGCAAAAATCATGCTTACGTAATTAATGAATGGCCTTACGTGATGTATGACGTTATTGCCTTACCGTATTGCTTTATAAATGTGGCCTTTAATAGAATCAGGCGTTACTTTGCGGAAATCCATTATATTAAGGTTGGTAAAAAAATACCTCGCGGATGTACGCGAGGTATTTTTTTACCAACTTTAATTAAATGTGGCCTTGTAGGCTTAAGCCTTAATCCGATGCTACTTGTGCCCTCCAATAGGGTGTTTACACAATATTTATTTATTATTCTGTTTTTTTTTTTTGTTTTAGGTCAAGAAGAAGACATAATCGTACCAGGCACAGAAGAAGAAATGGCGGAATTCACAAACAGTTCTGTTGAAAATTCATCTATACACCTTGATTTGAACCTGCCGATACTCAGTTTGCAGCTCGAGTATGTATTCATTTACGTTATGTATTATGTATCACCATTACTCCCTTGTATATAGTAGGTTTGAGATTCCATAAAAAAATAGGAAAGGAATATTTAGCTACCAAAAATGTAAAGTATTTTTCTCAACAACAATTTCTACTATCCCAGGAGTGTGTAAAACATGTTATAATATAATACTTTCTAAATATGAGTACGCAAACATTGTTTACATTCGTAAAAAGTTGGATTGGAACAGGAATTGTAAAGGAAATGGTTATAATTTTTCTAGTTGGGCTAGAAGTATCTTCTAAGTTGCACGGATTTTACGTAATTTCGGAATGATAATTATAGTGTTGGAGGTTTCACACACTCATCACATCATATTTGAGATGAAGCAACTTATTATATAGATTTCTATTCGGCAAAAATCATATGACTTTTTAGTGATTAATTTACTAGCGTATTAGAGGGTTGCTTAGAAATAAGAAAATGTCTGAGCTAAGCAATGGATCATAGTGAAGTTTGTTCCTTTATTTACACTTTCTTATTTCATTATTATTGTTCTAGATCTAAACAACTATACGAGATAATCTACAATAGGATAAACTCAGACCTTCTACTTTGGGAGCCACTGATAGTGGATCAGTTTGAGATTAGTCCGCACATGTGTGGAACCATCTACCCCGCCTTTGGTATGTGCAAAGGCGCCGGATATGGTAAGCGTAATAACATTAGATTATTGTATAAAAAATATTTCGATACAAAACTTCACCTTTTTTATAGGATAAGGGGAAAAACGAGCACACAGTCCCGATGGTAAGTGGCCGCTGCGGCCCATGGACATCCACATCTATCCTCTATCACAAATCAAAACGCAGATGCGTATTCACCCGTGAGGACTAAGATGGAATGCCTCATTTCCAGTAAAAAGGGCCTCCGGCCACCTGCACTCACCAAGCGAAACGCAGAGGTAACCGCTACTTCACGCTGGTATTCTGTGAGGTCGTGGTACCACCCCGGTTCGAGCCGGCCCATCCGTGCGACAGCAAAAGCTGCCGCGTGGCTCTACCACTGTTAAATCCTTTTTACATACCTACCCATCTTTTTTACATACGATTATTTATTTATTTATCCTTTATTGCAACACATCAACTAGGGGTTAATGCCCTATGGCATTCTTTACCAGTCAACCAGACGAAAAATGTAATAAATAAAGACGTTGGCAGGTGCAAGTTAAGGACAATAATAAAACATAAGTTATAAATAAAAACAGTTCAGCTATAAAAAATAGATTACACAATAAAAACACTACCTAATTGCATTATATAAATGCAGTATACATAAACAACACACATATGTAAATATATATACACACACACACACACACATATATATATATATATATATATATATATATATATATATATATATATATATATATATATATATATATAAAGTACGTGTCACGTTGTTTGTCCGCGATGGACTCCTAAACTACTGAACTGATTTCAATGAAATTTTTGGTCAATGTGCAGTTTGGTCCAACTTAAAAGATAGGATAGCTTACATCTCAATTTATAGTCGCAATACAAAATTATTTTATTGAAAATTATTTGTCTATTATTTGACAGTCACAATTATCTGTTAGCTCCAAACGATTCTGTCAAATGACGATATCTGTTGACTGGATTGAGTAAATATTTAATAGATGGCGCTATGTTAAAAATACAAACGTTTAATATAAGCTACAATTTAGTAGTATAACCACCACGTTTTGCTGTAGGTATTCAACAAATAGAATCGACTTCAAAAAAATTTTGCAGACTGTGTGCAGTTTGATCCAACTTGAGAGATAGGATAGTTTTTATCCCGATAAGTGAACCTCAATTTTTTTATTGCTAATTTCAGGAGTTTGTTTGCGAAAGCAATTGGTCATTCGGAAAGGGCAGAACAACGTCTGCCTGGTCAGCTAGTATATATATATATATACATACACACATATATACACATATATATATATATATATATATATATATATATATATATATATATATATATATAAAAAACTAGGAAGGCAATTAATTGTTGTTTACCTCTAAATAACGTTGTCGCACCAATCTTTTAAACAAAAGCTTATTCGTAACTTCCTTGACATCAGCGGGTAAAGCGTTCTAGAGGAGAATAGCCTGAACTGTGAAGGAAGAATTAAAAAATTTGTTCTATGTTCTGGAATACTAACTTTAAGTACGTTAGAAGGACGAGGTTCACGGCCGGAAATAGAGTAGAAAAAGTTAAAGTTTTCTTTAAGATATGGCGGAGAATTAGCATCATTTAAGATGGAAAAAAGTGTCAATAAAATTCTGGAGCAACGCTTTTGACGTATAGTGAGCCATTTAAGCTTAGAACGACAGGCAGAGATATGTCGTATTTACGTAAATTAAAAACAAATCTTATACAACTATTGAGAAGGCGCTCCAATAAATTGAGAAGATTTTGCGACAGATCCGGATAGCATACATCAGCATAATCAATAATGGGAAGAATGAGGGAATTAACCAACATAAGCTTAGTTTTGAAGAGTAAGAAATTTTTCAGACGATACAGGGAACGCAAGGCAACAACAACTTTACGGCTTATTTCAGAAATTTGCAAACTCCAGTTCATAGTTTGATCTATATGCAAGCCAAGATTAACTATTGATTAATTGAAAGGGATCGATATGCTATTGTAAATCACAGGTTCAAGGTCTCTATAGTCAATCCTGGCCAGCATCCTTGAACTACCTACAATCATTGTTTTGCATTTCAACGGATTTACCGAGATACCATGTCTGTACGACCAAACTCGGATAGCATCAAGATCATCGTTCATCAGTCTTATGACGTTATTGATGTCATCGATACTAGATTGTACGTATAGTTGAAGATCATCTGCATACAGATGGTGCGAACACTTGATAACAGAAGATATGGAATTAATGAATAAAGAAAACAATATAGGAGAATGTATGCTTCGTTTTCGATTATGTCTATCTATAATTATTTTCGTTTTGATTAATATTTAAAGTAATATTTTTAAAAAAGATTTACATTGAATAATTACAAAGGGGCATACAAGCCGTGCTAAGTTAACAACTTAACAATTAATTTTCTTTTATTTACACTATTTTTTTTAATTAATTAATTTCCACAGATTCGGACACGGACAGTTCATCTTCGGAAGAAGACAATCTTTATTACTCTACCTACGACAATAAACTCAAAAAAGGTATTGGCAACACTAAACCATTGCCTGAAAAAAAAGAGAGCGAGAGCCATAACTTCTGTTTAACTCTTAAAATCGGGAAAGGGTTACTGACTATCTTCGCTCCTGTACGGGTACGTCTTAAAATATTAATTATTTATTTAGGTTCTAATTCACCATTTTTAACAAATGAAAATCGAAGATCGAAAATTGTACATCTAAATTAGACAAAAAGTGCTTGTGAAGTGAAAATATTGCTTTCTTAAAAAAAACTACCCTAGGTTTTTCTCCCGTGTCATAGAGGTCCTGACCTAAATTACACATAGACAAACATCCAGACCTGCCTGCCAAGTGTAGGAACTGTAAGCATATATATAAAGCATATATACCTCATCGGTGGTCTTGTTTTTCAAGAAAGCCGAAAATGCTAAGTTCAAAAACTACAGACTGATTTCGCATCTGAGCCACGTGTACGTGCTGTTTTCGAGAGTTATACGAATCGTCTCGCAGGCAGATTTGAAGGCTCAAACCTCCCGAACTAGTAAGTTTCCGAATAGGCTTTAGTATACCATACACTTCGGCAAATTGTACAGAAGACCGGACAGTACAATCTGCCACTATATATTTGTTTTGTGCACTATGAGAAAATCCTTTGAATCCGTCAAAATTTAAGCAGTGCTATAGTCCATTCAGCGGTGTTTGTACAGTAGGGCTACAATAGCTATCGTATTTCCGAGTACAAAACTATAGACTAAGTCATGTATAACGTCCATGTCACACCTATACCGGTAATTGTCTGACTAGCTGAGTCCAACTTCGACCGAGAGATCTATGAAAGCTAATAATGTTATTGTCACCAGATGTCGTTAGTTTCGACTAATAGACTAGGAGATGGTGACAGAAAATGTTCTCCCATTTTCTCCTGCATGCCTTTTTAAGAATTGATAACTAACCCTAAAATATGAAAGATAGAGGGGTTACGAGCCCTTGCGCGCTTGCACGTCATAAAGAAAATGGCTTATCTTTGTGTAAAGAATTTTAGTATTTTTCCGTGACATTATATTGCATGCCTTTGTAATATAACGTAGTTGGAACAAATTTAAGCTATAATAATTGATGGCATGCAATTCGTAACGGCCGACAGGGCTCAAAGGGTTACGTAGAAATGAAAAAAAAATAGAACATTTCCGTGTTTACAAATTGCATGCTGTTGTAAAAAATTAGTTTTTTTTTATCTCAAAAATACTCTACGAAAATTGGCATGCACCCCTCGTATGACCAAGGGTGGAAAATATTAGGAAAATGTTGTGAAAATTCAATACAACTTTTCCGTGATTTCAAGCTACTTCTAATAAAGATAAATATTAATTTTATGACCCAAATAATTCTGAAATACAAATGGCATGCATGTGGCACATGATAATTATATTATAAATAATAACAAAAGTTGCAATAAAATTAATAAACATTTCCGCGTTTTTTATTTGCATGCTGTTTTGTATTTCATAAAAACATATTATTTTAAGTATATACCGAAAATGGCATGCGTATTAAATAACACGATCGTATTTTAAATAATAATGAAAATTTCATAAAATATATGAAACATTTCCGTGTTTTTAATTTGCATGCCGTTTTGCATTTCATAAAAACATTATTTTAAGTATATATCGAAAATGGCATGCGTATTAAATAACACCATCGTATCTATACAATAAATAAAATTGAAGTGTCTGTTTGTAATATTAAAATAACAGCTTTTTACTAAATGCATATGAAAGTATATACTGTACTAATAACAAAAACACAATTTTTAAAATGTTTGTCTGTCTGTCTGTCTGTTTGTTCCGGCTAATCTCCGAAACGGCTGGACAGATTTTGACGGGACTTTCACTGGCAGATAGCAGATGATAGAAGGAGTAACTTATACTACTTTTGTTTTAGAAAAATAATTAGGATTCCGCGCAAAAAAATTAAAACACATGAAATCCAATTTCACGCGGGTGAAGTCGCGGGAAACAGCTAGTTTTTAATAATAATGAAAGTTTCCTAAAATATGTGAAACATTTCCGTGTTTTTCATTTACATGCAATTTTGTATTTTATAAAAAAAATATTATTTTAAGTTTATGACGAAAATAGCATGCGTATTTAAATCTATAGTTCAACAGAAAAAAAAATGTTATAAAAATATGGAAATGAAAATTTCTCAATTGTAATAATTTGTAATTCCCGGGCTCTGTGATCGAAATGCCGCCTTTGCGAAATGTCACAAGGGGTCGCTTCCAGCCTAAAGTAGACGCTACACTTTTATTTTTTCCTCTTTATATAAGAAATATACAAGAACTATATTTCGTAAAAATTTTAAGTCATTTCACAAAGTATATCCTGAGAAAAAAAAATCAAATAATTGAAAAAAAAATCGTTTTTCGTGGTCGCATGATAACTGAAGCAAAACCTTTTAAACAATTAAAATGTAAATTAAAAGAGAGAAATGTATGCTTAAATAAAAAATTACAAGCATTTCAAAATCGCCAAAAACATTTCTTTATTTTACGTGACTTTTTGTTGGAACTAACAATATACTATATAAAATATTTCAGTTATTTAATAAAGTAAACCCGAGTACTTAATAATAGAAACAATAACTTAGTTTGAAGAAAGCCACGTACCAATGTATTGGCAGCGTTTTTTTTTTGTTTATTTAAGTATTTTCTTATCAATAAACATGCATGCCATTTGTTGTTGAAGTTTAAAATAATATTTACAGATAATGTACAAAAAGACATGCAAAAAAAAAACAGGGAAATGTTCCTTATTTTTATTTTCGTTAAAAAACTTTTGTTAATTTTATTTTTGCACATGTTTTTTAAGTCAGGCTTGTGTAATATGCGTTGCCATTTTTTATCAACTTAAAATAATGTTTTTTAATGAAATATTGAATGGCATGCAAAATAAAATCACGGAAATTATAACAGCGTTTTTTGCAATTTTCGTCATGCATGCCAAATTTGCTAACGTCAATAAATTATAAAAATTAAGTATTGTTCAAATGGCATGTAGTTTGAAATCACGGAAAAGTTGTATTGAATTTCACAACATTTTCCTAATATTTTCCACCCTTGGTCATACGAGGGGTGCATGCCAATTTTCGTAGAGTATTTTTGAGATAAAAAAAACTAACTTTTAACACCGGCATGCAATTTGTAAACACGGAAATGTTCTAATTTTTTTTTCATTTCTACGTAACCCTTTGAGCCCCGTCGGCCGTTGCGCATGCCATCAATTATTACAGCTTAAATTTGTTCCAACTACGTTATATTACAAAGGCATGCAATATAAATGTCACGGAAAAATACTAAAATTCTTTACACAAAGAGAAGCCATTTTCTTTATGACGTGCAAGCGCGCAAGGGCTCGTAACCCCTCTATTTTTCATATTTTAGTGTTAGTTATCAATTCTTAAAAAGGCATACAGGAGAAAATGGGAGAACATTTTCTGTCACCATCTCCAGTCTATAAGGTGAACTTATTTGTTACGCACATGGTCACACAGTGTCGTCGTCATTTAAAAGTTGCGATTTAATTACAAGTTTTTCGGTTCCCAGTGTACACAAAACAATTTAATTCAAGTTAAATCAAAGAAATGCCTGTGTCGTACGCACTGAGACATTTCTTGAATTGTTTACGCATTTTTAACTTTTTTTTTAATTCTACATTTAGGATAATCCGTAGTTAGGTTTATCCGTTTTTAATCTAATTAATAAAATATTTAACACCAACATTTCCCAAATAAACATTAATTTCTACACTTATCTAACACATTAATTTCCCCTCCTATAAAATCTGTCAAACATATTAAATGATGCCGGCCTGATGGCAAAATAAATCGTGTATTTTCGGATTTCATTCATTATATTCATTGACGGATTCAACTCGACTGGGCAGTATTCGGATTCGGAGATTACGACACCTATATAGTTACGTATACCTCAAATTTGAAAACAAGATTCTACAGCCAGTGCGTGTTGCCAGTGATGACATATAGATCTGAAACATTGTTCTTCACTGCTCCCGTACGGGGAGCCCAAGGTCACTCAGTAAGCTATAGAAAGGTCCATGCTCGGAGTTTCACTGCATGATAGACTTCGTATTGAGGACTTTCGCAGTAAAACTAGAGTAACCGACATATCCCAATGGATCAGTAAACTGAAGTGAAAATGGACTAGCTCGAAGAACTGACAACCGACGTGGAATTAAGGTTCTCGAGTGGCAGCCTGTTACCGGGAACCTAAGTGGAGAGCATAGTCAAAAAAATCGAATATGGCACAAAATGTTTGTCTTACGAGCTAGACAACCCTATAGTTGGTGATTATCAATGCAAGAACCTGTTTTTCTAGAATTTTCTTTATCCTTTTTACTTTAACAGACAATAAGTTTATACAAGTAAAATCATCTTTTTGTTAACAGGACTCCAATAAACGCGTAGTCCCTGGGCAAATGGGAGAACTTGTGTTGGAAGCACACAAGTTGAGCATGTGCCAAGTAAGTGGCCTTAACGGACGCGCAAAAACTGCTCAAATGTGTCTTAGATCCGGAAAGATGACGCTGTACCATGAACGTGAGTATTTTTTGGGTGATACATATATTTATTACTGTCAATTATTTCATCATCAATTTAAAGAACATGCTTTATGTCGCCTCGCGCCTTAGACGTTGTTTTATAAGATTTTACATCGTAAATTATAAAACGTGTAACGTGTGACAATCTTATTAAAGATACAAGTTATGTAATATATACAGTCAAAGAGAAATGGTATCAAATAAATTTAAAATGTCTACCAAATTCACAATAAGTAACACATTATTACTACTATTAAATATCAAAGTTACTATTAAATTATATATAAGAGGTCAAAGAATTATCCACCATGGAATATTTTCAATGTTATGAAACCTTTAAACCGAGGTTATAATACGCGGCCGGAAAGTTGACACAGCGAGCCTTACGGCCGATTTACACTTCGACAAGTACAGTGGCGAGTTCAGTTACCGGGCAATTTACAGTAAATGTTTAAGTGGGCGTTCATGTGTCTTCGTAGCGAGTTTACATAGGCTGCACTAAAAGTATCAGGAATGGAATATTTCCACTGTTCCTGTCATATTAAAATCTTTTTAATTGAAAACTCCTTGGTTTTAAAAATCGAATACCATTTATTTATTTAAAAAAAGATTCTCGGTCTTGTCACAAGGTTTTGTCAAACTTGTTTAGTCGTTGAGAAAATGGAATTGACTCGAGAAAATTCAAGAGCGATGATTTATTATGACTCGAAGTGGTTTAACACAAAAGCAGTGTGTTGACCGGATGAATTCTGCATTTGGTGATGAAGCCCCATCCAAAACCACGATTTATCGTTGGTTTGCTGAATTTCAACGTGGACGTGTCAAGCTCAGTGATGATCCCCGTCAAGGTCGTCCAAAAACTGCAGTCACCCAAGAAAACGTTGATGTTGTGCGTAAGCTGATTGAGGAAGATCGACATGTGACATACCGCGAAATTCAAGCAACTTTAGACATTGGCATGAGTCAAATACAAATAATCTTGCATGAACAATTAGGTGTAAACTTAGATTATTTACTCTCTAGATAGAGTAACGGCGGCTCAAAAGCGTCGAAAAAAATATCAGCTAACTGTTAGCCTCTAAAGCGATCCCCGCTCCTCAGTGTCAATTGTAACGTCAAGAGATACGCACGCACGGCTAATTTTTTGAGGTAAATAATTTTGGTGAAAATAACAATTTCCGCGATCAAAATCTGCAGAAATTACAAAAGACGTTTACTAACAACTAACAAAATCTCTTACCATCGGTGAGTAACTCAAAATTTGTAGTAATTTACGAAAACAAAACTAATAATTTGATAATTTTATTTACAAAATCAACGCGTCATTTTATGGTGTTGCTAGTTTTAGATTGCAAATTTCCCCGTATAGTTGTCTTAAAAGCTGATGTATGTTCATTTTTACCCGACTGCACCAGAAGGAGGAAATACATCATGGTGTGTGTATGTATGTGTATGTGGCTATATTTCAAAAATTGTTTGGCTGAGCCTACAGCCTAAACGGATGGACCGATTGTTCTTGTTTTGCAAGCTTCCGCGCAGTGTGGTGGCAGGTGTTTTTTTTTATTTAGCCTTAAATATTTTTCTTTATTTTTCTCTTTTTTATTTGTATTATTAATTAGTATTGTATAATAATTATCAAAATCGAATGTGACCATTTGGATACATGATGTTAGGATACCTATTGATCCTATAATTAGAAGTATAATTAGAATTAGAATAGAATTATAAAAAAAAATATTTTTCTTCACAAAACTTAAATTAATTAGATAGTTGATTGGGGTCTCCATTTAAGCAAGTAATGCTTGTGGTATGGGTGGACATAATGAGAAAAAGCCGTGGAGAAGTGTACTGGAAATCATCCAAAACCACAGTGATATAATCTGAACATTTCCGTGAAAAAGACTTATAGTTTAGTTGCAACTGAACACGCATGTGGTTCTCTTCACCGAGTGAATCTAATAAGACTGGTCGCCGAAAAATATTTGACCATACTCTGTTATCATATAGCTAAATTAGATAATGTAAAAAGTGATACAACCTCAAAACGCAAATTATTTAAAAAACAATTCAAAAAGTGGGCCATTAAATTAGTATTTACAATTTTTAAATAATAATAAAATTTAATTTTAAATAATGATTAATTGAAAATAGAAGAGACTACTGTGTTCCTGGGGTTGACCTTAGATGCAAAGTTTCAATGGGGCACCCATATATCAACTCTTGCTGGTACAAGAATGCAGGACGGAACAATTTTTCTTAAAATAATCTATTCAATTAAAAAAAAATACGGTAAAGGGTACCTGCGGGATAAATTATTTAACTATGACGCAGACGAAATCGCCAGGCAATCTCTTGTATTTTATAAGTCAATATCTTACTTTAAACAATAAAACATATTTTGTAATTGCGTAATTGATTTTAATTTGATTATATTTTTCTTTACAAAAAAATTAGAAACAGACAACTAAACACACAATTGAAAGCACCATATTAAAATATTATAATTTATGATTTTATTAACATGACAATTTTACAGTTTTTCCCCATTTTATCGGGATAGATTCATTAGCTGGTATCTCTCAGATACAAATGACACTGGTGTAAGTCATAGTTATTTATTCCGTTACCATAGCAACCGCTAAGCGTGTGAGCTTGATCACGCACACACGCTTGTAAAAATTGGCCTGTTTTTGTTGCATCGCTCATTGCGTGACGCGTTATCTAGAGAGTAAATAATCTAAGGGTGTAAAAAGGTTGTTTTCCCGATGGATACCGCATTCGCTCTGTGAAGAGCAAAAAGCGGCTCGCGTTACTTGGTGCGTCAGAACTCTCGAAAGATTCCACGCAGGATCCTCAAATGCTGTATACAACATCGTATCAGGTGACGAATCCTGGATATACGCGTACGAACTCGAAAAAAAAAACCAGTCACGAGTTTGGATGTTCGAAAATGAGTTAAAGCCAACAAAAATTGTTCGTTCACGGAGTGTTGCAAAAAAAATGGTGGCCACGTTTGTCTCCACAACTGGCCATGATACGACTATTCCTCTTGAGGGACAAAGAACGGTTAATGCAGAATGGTATGCTAGCATTTGTTTGCCACAGGTCGTTTCTGAACTCCGTAAAGAGAACTGCAACCGCCGCATCATCCTCCATCACGACAATGCGAGTTCTCACACCGCACACAGAACAAAAAGAGTTTTTAGAGCAAGAAAACATAGAATTATTAGACCATCCGCCGTACAGCCACGACCTAAGCCCTAATGATTTCTATACTTTCCCTAAAATAAAGAATAAATTGCGTGGACAGAGATTTTCATCACCTGAAGAAGCTGTGAACGCCTACAAAACGACCATTTTGGAGACCCCAACTCCCGAATGGAATGATTGTTTCAATGCTTGGTTCCATCGCATGGAAAAATGTGTCAAATTTCGCGGAGAATACTTCGAAAAGCAATAAATACATTTTTAAATAGTAATGTTGTGTCACTTCCTTGATTCCCGAAATTTTCATTGCCGCCCTCGTAGTTCAAAAAAGTACAATTTTATATTTTGAGGGTCGAACGCGAACACGTTGCGTCCTGTCAACTTATGCACTAAACTAAACTCGCTCGTTCACACGAGCGGCGAGTTTAGTTGTGATTAGCAAGAGACGCACCGGAGGGCAACTTTTCGAACTTGACTCGCCGAAAAATAGACTGGCCGGCTATCCCGTTCAACTCTTAAATCACTGATTATCGTTCAAACTAGAAACTTTCAGTTAACTCGCCAGGTTAACATACGTGGTAGAGCCATGCTGCAGCTATATTTCTGGTATAGTTGTAACACGAATGGGTCGGCTCGACCGGAGAAGGACCACGCTCTCACAGAATACCAGCGTAAAATAGCAGATTAATGCTGCTGTGTTTCGTATGGTGAGTGTAGAGAACCGGAGACCCTTTTTACTGGAAACGAGGCATTCCATCTTAGTCCTCACTGGTGACAAAGCATCTGCATTTTGATTCGTAATCGAGGATAAATGTAGATGTCTATGGGCCACAGCAACCACTTACCATCAGGTGGACTGTGTGCTCGTTTGTCACCCTAATCCTATTAAAAAAAAAAGGTT
The DNA here is from genome assembly GCA_033319125.1 of Parnassius glacialis. Lineage (NCBI taxonomy): Eukaryota > Metazoa > Arthropoda > Insecta > Lepidoptera > Papilionidae > Parnassius > Parnassius glacialis. The sequence goes on from JAVANC010000012.1 coordinate 15,064,918, forward strand.
CGCAAGTTAACTCGCTACTGTACTTCTCGAAGTGTAAATGGGCCTTTAGAAAGAGACTACTGGCTACAATCACTTCGGCTTTGTAGAGGGTTGTCACAGTCATTCATTACCACCCAATGTCGTTTTGTTGTGAACTAATCAGTTGTTGTACTAGTTTCTTACTTTGGTCGCATCTAAATCTATTTGTTATAACGCTGCAATATTTTGTCCATTTACAGTGAATCTTATTGTTTTACAACTTTTATTATATACTATACACTACAAAAACTATTCGAACTGGTTATATTTGTCTACAACTCAAAGTTGAATATTTAGCGCCACCGGTGTTTTGTAATTATAAATAATATTTCGGCTTGCAGCTCTTCTCAGTATACCATCAGAGAAGCCACCCCTACGCCTTTATGGTACAACTCTGCCCTTATATTTGAAGAGCACTATTTTTCCATCAAGCAAGGGAGTAATCATAAAAGAGCGTCTCCAAGCTAAAGATATGTTTTCCTTAGCACTCAAGACTGAACCCGACAATGAGACACCTAATTTGAAGGTAAGGGAGTGATGAAATCAATTAATGCAATCTGGAAACTTAATGAATAGATCAGAATAGAGGGTTAATTATAGAAATGTTCAATTATTTTTATACAAAATAAAGATGATAAACGAGCGCTCAATTCATTTATATCTATACATATATTGTATTCCATATATTGTTATTCTTCACTAAGCATCAAAAACCAGATGTTACCAGTAAAAAACTACGGATTCGTCACTTACCATACGCATACGTAACAGAGCAGCATTATATCCGGGTCGAGCCGACCCATTAGTGCTGCAGCGTGGTTCTGTGTTCGGTGGACCAAGGAAAAACCGAGTAATCCTAAAAAAAATTAATTATTCCAGACGATCTGTATAGCGATGGGTATAGAGCAAGCAACGTTGCGTCACCGTGGCGACAAAGGCATTGCTTGGCTGACCCAACTCATGGATGTCTTGGATGTGCTGGACTACCCAGTACCTGGTTATACACCTTCTATAGTGCTGTCGGAGTTACATGTACACGTGTGGGATTGCGCAGTCGATTACAGGTAGGTCATGTACCATCTAGGAGTGCTTGCTCTTTTTAGAATAGCGATAATAATACATTCTGTATAATGGAGTTATCACGTATCTTCTAGTATTTATACGGTATATTAAGAAATATGTTACAGTAGTTCTTCAGACTTAGCTAAATTGACTTTCTGCAAACGTTAACGCTAATAGAAAACTATAAAATGAATGACATCTACGTCGAGCGACTTAACGTTGATATAATTATGTCTTGTAGCCTGCTGGCCAACCTGCATATATTGCCGATTTTTGGCCTTGACCTTGACAAACTTCTTCATGCTCACTTAAAAATCTCTGCTTGCTTCTTTGCAATGATGTGCTCTAAATTTTTATTCGTCTTTTATTTGGAGTATATTATAGAACATACTTCAGATACAGATTGGTCTTTTATCGTTTTTCATTCAGTGTATATGTAATATTAACTTAAAATATTACAAAATAAAAGAGAATAACTGCTGAGTTTCTTTATTTCTTCGTTTCTTCTCCAGTCAGAGGAACAACCACTCTTCCAAACGGTAGTAGATTAAGCAGATTTAAAAAAAATATTTGAAAAACTATATTTTATTTTCTGACGTTGAAGAATTAAAAATATTTCAATTCTAACGAAAATTTCTGAAATTTTTTATCTGATTGAAATAAAGTGATGGGATTCTCTTATGCAAATATATTTTTGACTCCATATTACCGTTACAACCAATTAAAGTCCACTGTTGAATATAGGCCTCCTCCATAGATTGCTTCATAGGGGGGATATTTGACTCCATACTCTTTTTAAATATCTTCCAATTCATTACGTTACAAGTGACTTCTAAGACAGCCATTAATATTTTTGTCAGCTATCGTCTACGACGAAGACACAGAATTTGTTCATCATAATAATACATCGTGTTTATTATTCCATTGCAGACCTCTCTATTTGCCAATACGTACAGTTTTAACACTCGGCAACTTCAGCGTGTCCAGCAACTTGATACCGGAGACGAACACATCATACCTCCGATTCTTAGCGCAGGAGTGCACTTTGTTCCTGTACCACTTGACGGGCAGCAAGGTGAACACGACCGTGCCTCAAGACGACGATAAGGCTCCGGACGTAAAAAGGGATTATGTTTGCGTTGTCGATGTCGGACTGTTTGAATTGTCGCTCAGGACTGAGGACAAATCCAATGGTGTGAGTGTTTCATTTGTAAATTACTGTTAATAAATTTGTTAGTTAATTTAAAAAATATATTTAAATGTATATCCAGTATCTATGTTGTATACAGTTTTGGAATGTTCGTCCATAAAGTCTCATGTCTCGATATTTTATGCCTGGTTTAAATAAGATTGTTATATCACCATTTATCGAAAGCAGTAAGGTTTTTCTGGCATATCCCATAATTTATAGTTGTCTCATGTGGGAATGGAGCGGTCACTCTTACGCAATCATCACACAACATACTTTTAAATACAGTATTAAGAAATATTCTTCTTATGAGTACAACGGTTTAGATAAGATATCATCATTTCTTTTTCTTCGTCATCATCATTATTATTACAGTCTAATAAATGTCCACTGCTGAACATATTATACTCCTCATAGATTGCCTTGTAGGTGGGATATTTTCTATAGTAGTACAGTTGGCAGGCGGGTTTGCGACCGTATTATTTTGTTATTTTGAGTTGTTATTATTCATTTTCCCCTTAAGAGTCTTACGACCGCCACGGACTGTTACATACATACATACACGGCATAAGGTATATAACATGCAAGCGAGAAAAGTACATTAACATGCGATCATACATTTAAGTTGATTTTTGTTCTCTTTTTAAAAAAACGCTACCTTCACATTATGATTTTCTCCTGTATCGTGGAGGCAGTGTACAAACATAGATTGCACGACGACAAACATTCAGAACTGGAACAATTATTTGTTCCGTGCGGGATTTGAACCCGCGGCCCCCAGCGCAACAACTCATTGCTAAGCCATTACGCCACGGAGCCGTCAATTTATTATATATAAGTACCTTAAAACGATATGTTGAAATTACGGACGTAAAAAATAATACGGTCGTACAACTAATACGCTACACTTAAATGTGGGAAGCACTCTAGGTCGTACGATTTTGTTTACATCCATATCTTTTTTCTTACGTTCGTGGTTGAAATATGGACTATCAAAGAGGCATGCGTGCAGCTACGGAGTTTTAGCGAAGGACGGTTTGTGTGTAGGCGGGGGGCAAGTGCGTGCCGCGCGTGGAGCTGACGGCCAGCAACAACCAGGTGAGCGTGCACACGTGCTGGGACTCGGCGTCGGCGCTGTGCCGCCTGCTCACGTACGCGGCGGCCGACGGCGACGCCGCGCCGCCCGCGCCCGCGCCGCCCGCGCCGCGCCACCCGCCCCACAGCCACCCGGACCTCGCCGACGAACGCCTGCTCGGTGAGCGCGCACTCATTCTGCTACATGTCTGTTCCGTCCATTGACTTATATGTACTACGTACTAGAGAAGCCGTTCTAAACAAAAAATGTGCACTACTCTATGTCTTCATGCATGCGCGGGGAATAGTGAGTTTTGACGGGAACTTGACCAGCGTCGGCTTGCTGCTCCTGTATTATAGTTTAAATAATGGTTTGAAGTGGACTTTGATATGTAAAAGTGGTGCGATTTTGTGTATTAAGTGTCTGCGCATGTGAACTATTATTGAAAACTGTGAAACAAGTGCTCTGATGGTGATGTAATTCTCAAAATAAGGTGTCTGTCTGCTTAGGCGCCTTGAGATACCATCGCCAACCGTCAGCTGTCTGCTAGCTCAAGTTGCCGTCAAAATCTCCGAAAGGCTGCACAATGTGATGCATCAACATATTGTGAAGCCATATACTATGAAGGATAGTTATTATAATCTATTGTAACTTCAAACTCAGAAGGGCTAGATCCCAGAGCCGTAAAGCCAGTTATTAAGAAGAAGAAGAGCGGGGAATAGTCAGTTTTTAATTTAAACTTTAATTTGAAATCTTGTATTATTAGCGACGCTCCACACTGCATGAATATTGAAACCACAGACTAACTAGTAGCTATTATTTATTTTGTACTAGTCGATTGAAGCCGCACTAAATTACACACTGTACCGATTGCAGTACAGTTCGGTTGAACATATTGTATGTTCGGAATGCGAAATCTAGTAGGTAGTACATATATATCGATGGCTACGTCACTCTACTCTATAGCCCGTATTAATAAACGTTACTCAGCTCAAGTACACGCACTTCAATACAATTTTGAGGTTATGATCATATTAATAAACATATCTCAAGGTGCGGTTTACGTTTACGATATCAGCCGAGTGCCACACTGATTAATAAGCGAAACTCGACTCTCAAATGTGTGTACTTGAGTGCAAGTCACAGAACAGTATTCCTAAATACAGCGTTTTGAGATACTGTTTTTATGTGTTTGTTAATTAGCAACGATCTTGAGATACTGATATCGAAATGAGGGCATATCAAATGATTACGTACTTGAGTTCGTCGTTGAGTAACGTATATTAATACGGGACTTAGTCTTATGTCGCCATCTCACTTGATTTCTGAACACTTGACACTTCCTAAAGGCTTGTACCCTGTAGAGAATTTATGTTTAATGGTGCTCTAAGCCCAGCCCGATATGACGTTATTACTCTTACCATTAAACGTGGTAGAGCCATGCTGCAAGTATGTTATAGTTGTAGCACGTATGGCTCGACTCTACCGTGGTAGGAACACGCTCTCACAGAATACCAACGTAAAATAGCAGCTTTTTGCTGCTAGGTTTGGTATGCTGAGTGCATGGAACCGGAAACCCCTTTTACTAGAAACGAGGCATTCCATCCTAGTTATCCGCGGTAACTACGCATCTGCATTTTGATTCTTTATTGAGAATTTGGTAGATTATTATGGACCACAGCATTCTCTTACCATCAGATGAACTGTGTGCTCGTTTGTTAGTTTATTCTATAAAAACAATTCTACACACAAGAGACCATATATACAGCCATAATACATGGATAAAAAGATGTTTATAAAATTGAAGTGACAAACGAACTCACTCACTCACGGTACCACTTACTAGAGATGTTACGGAGGTTCGATTACGATTCCGAAAGTTCGGAACTTCCGATTGATTTTGCACCTTCGATTCCGATTTCGGTTCCGTTAAATTTTAATCGGAAGTTATATATCAGACAGAGGTCGAAGCACAGTGGTGACGGTGGCCGCGATCAGCGTGTACAAACAATTTTATACTTGTCGCCCCAGGAACGTCCCTCCCCCCGTGCCTTCTGTTCTCTTTGACTTGATGTTTTGTTTCGTATTAGGCAATGGGCATGTTGTGCGGTCACGCTTCATTTATATCTATCAGAGTTTTTGATTCGTTTTAGTAGTGTTTTATTTGACGTGTAACAAATTTATTTGAATTGGACAATGAAGCAGAAATCAAGTGCCATTAGGAATTATTTCAATGAAGTTTCTGAGGATACGGCAAAGTGTTAACTATGTGAGAAGATATATTCACGAAAGGGAGGTAAGACTACTTCGTTAAAAAGTCGTTTAAAGTAAAATGTGCATGCCACTGAATGCGAAGAATTCAAAAAATTTTAAATTGAAAAAAAAATACAGTGCAATAGACCTGCCCTTAACACATATCTTCTGCCTCCACTTCCGATTCCGGTTCCGATTTCGGTTCGGATTTCGGTTCGGGTTCCGATAAACAAAATGTGAAAACTCTGCTTCCGAATTCGGTTCCGATATAAACACTTCCGTAACATCCCTATACTATCAGATGGACTGTTAGTAAGTGGTACCGTGATAAGACACCTGCAACTATCTTCACATAAAGAAGACTACATACTGAGGACTACGATGGAATACCTTACAGCCTACCAATAAACTGGCTCTCCCTTCAGATCGGAACAGAACAGTACATACCGCTATTTTATTATTATAGTTATTAAGTAAGGGAGTGGTTGTTAGTTGGTTGATGGAAAAGAAAAAGTATTACTTAAATTTTAATTATTTCAAAAAAATTGTAAAATAATATTTAAATTTTAAATGTCCTTAGTGTATGTTTTATTTATTTGTTTTAGGTTTGGACGATCGACCTATAGAAGAAATTAGAGAGCTGTCCCCAAGTGAAATTCAACAAGTAAATGATCTCATGGCTGAAGCAATGAAAGAAAGCCCCAATAATATGGGTGAGTATTTATAATATTAATTAAAGAAATCATAATGTAATTACGTAGAGCATATACTATATTAATTATGCTGGCCACTCACATGTGTAAAAAAACATTTTACTTAACTTTACTTTTTTTTTGTAACGTAGATTTACAGGTTAGTACGCAAATAACATTGAATATGCAATTTTTTGCAAATTTATAAATATGAGTGCGATACTAAAAATTTTTATGCACAGTTCTTATGTGTGTACACAAATCTTAGCAAATATGAGAATAACCAGAATTATAATATCATCATCATCATCATTACAGCCATTCACAAGTCCACTGCTGAACATAGGCCCCCCCAAGGAATGCCACAAAACACGGTCCTGAGCCACCTGCATCCATCGCCCTACACTTCGCCTACCGGTACGAAGCTGCCACTCGAGAACCTTTTTACCCCATCTGTTGTCGGTTCTTCGAGCTATATGGCCGGTCCATTGCCACTTCAGCTTACTAATGTAGAGAAACCCCACGCATAGCCCTCTCCATAGCTTGCTCAGCGACATTAAGCTTCCTCATAAGGCCAGCAGTAAAGGACAATGTCTCAGTTCCATAGGTCATCACTGGTAACACGCTCTGGTTTTATAGTCTCGTTTTCAAGTTTTGATGTATAGCTGACTAAAAGATGTGTCGTAATTTCCCGAACGCTGCCCAGGCGAGTTGAATCCATCGATTGACCTCTCGTCAAGGTCGAAGTTGGACTTACCTAGTCGAACTATTTGTCCCAGGTAAACATACTCGTCAACAACTTCGATCAGCATAGGTGTGACATGGACGTTAAACATGATTTTTGTTTTGTCCATGTTCATCTTAAGTCCTATCCGTTGGGAGACGTTATTGAGATCATTTAGCATAGTGCTTAGGTCCTCCAGCGATTCTGCCATGAGAACTATATTGTCGGCAAATCGAAGGTGAGTGATGTACTCGCCATTGACGTTAATACAGTATCCTCTCCAGTACAGTAGCATGAAAACGTCTTCCAATGCAGCGGTGTATATATATATATACACAATATATAAGACTTTCGGGGATATAACGTCACCCTGTCTTACACCTCTCTGCAGTTGAATAGGTTTTGTACTCTGGTTCTGTATTCGGACTAGAGCCCAATGACTTCGTCGATCTTACTTAGCGGTACCATGTAGCGACATCTATGGAAATGTATTAAATAAAGAACGATGTATTTAGCGCGTCAAATTTTCATATCGATATACATCGCAACCGCTTCCGTAGATAGATAATAGATGGCGCTAGAGTAGTCAAGTGAGCTCGGCCACGGTCCTTATTGCTTCGTAAGAGAGATATCCGTCGTAGCCCTACTGTACAAACACTTCCACACCTCAATTTACCGATAGTCAACTTTGCACCGCTGAAGAGGCTGCAGCACCGCCCAAATTTCGACGGAATCAAAGGCTTCCTCATAGTTCATATACGCAAGACATAGTTGCAAATTGTACTCCTCGGTTTTCTTGAAGAACAAGACCACCGCACTTCTGCTCCACGCCTTCGGAGTAGTCCCACCATGGAGGACGAAATTAAAGAACTTCTGAATGACTTCAAGTACCTGTTTTCCACCCGCTTTCAGAAGTCCGCTGTAATTCCATCTTCGCCCGGAGACTTGCCGTTTTTAAGGTGCTGGAGAGTCATTCTGATCGCGCTCATACTTACGTCCGGAATATCATCGGAATAGCGTCGAATAAAACTTGCTCTTGGATGATTACTCACACTTGCGTGTGGCTCAAACGATGATGTGTACAGCTGCCCATAGAACCGTTCAATCTCATTCAAAATCTCAGGTGTCCCAGAAACGATGCTGCCACACTCTGTCTTCAGCTTCGACACTTGGCTATTTCGGGCAGACAGATCTCTGGCAAAGACTTTGGAGCCATGGTTCCACTCGATCGCTTCTTCAATACGAGCAGTATTAAAGTTGCGTACGTCTCGCCACATGCATCTGTAGATCTGTCTTTCCAGTTGTCTGTATGCTGTCAAATCTGCTGAAGACTGCAGCTTCATTTCCTGTCTAACAGCCATCAGATTAAGAGTGTGATCGGAGAGTTTTTGTGTTCTTCTGCGTCGGTTCTTGCAAAACTTAGCTCCGACCGCATGGACAGTTTCCACGAGTTTGTCATTCATATCGTTCACTGTATTGCAATCTTCTAAGCACTGAAAACGGTTTTGTAACTCGAGCTGAAAGGTTTCAGGACTTTGGATTAGAGCACGAGGGGGAAGGAGCGTTGATTTATTGTTTTTTAAATACTAGTAATGCTATTAAACATTACTAATATTCCCTTTAACCACTTCTGGTAAGCTTAAAATGCTTGTGTTAGAAGTGGTTCACGACAGTAGTCGAATGGCGGATTTGAACCCACGAACTTTCGAGTTCACGGTCCGCACCCTGTCATTAGGCTACTGACGCATTTCTTCATTAGACGAGACCTTTCCAACTTAACGTTTAGGTCAGTGTGACTCTTAACGATTCGGTGATCGCTGCCAGTTTTCAGTCTCGATCACTGAGACATCACTGAACAGTTGCCTTCTAATCGTCATAATGAAGTCAATCTTATTTTTCATCGAACCGTCGGGGCTCGACCAGGTCCACTTTCTGTGCGGCCGCTTCTGGAAGAGAGAGTTCATCATAAAGAGTCCCTCTTTGTCCATGAAGTCAGCCTGCTGCTGACCCTTTGGGTTCCGTTGCCCTATTGCAAATTTCCGTACCTTCAGTTCTCCGTTCTCTCTTGTGCCTAGTTTTGCGTTGAATTATAATATATTCATATTAATTTGCTATAATTTTAAGGCCGTAATATATTTTTATTGCCTCTCACTGCCACAATTCATTATCCAAGCACCCACCAGTAATTTTAGTGGCCCTTAACTTTACTATTGTTGCAGTAGATGAAGATGAACTAAATAGTTCAACGGAAAAAGAGGGAGTGGAAATATTTTTCTTCCCCGACGAATCGAATATGAAGACCAAACAGCTCTCTTCCGAAACCTTGAACACAGAAACCGAACCAAAATCCTTAGATTTTGATGACACTCCCCCTATTACTGCCGAGGAGATTTTTGAAGATAAACCTGCCGCCGCACAATCTACAAAAGATGTTACAGATCCGCCAACCACGCCGAAAGGCACACCACGGAAATCAAAACGTAAAAAGGTAACTGATTGTAGACTTAAGTAATAATACAATTATCGGAAAACTTGATACAAATTTCGTGCTAATAATTTATTTTATATTATTACGAGCTAACAGTTCACCTAATGGTAAGTGGCTACTGTAGCCAATAGGCACCTATAACCAGATTCAAATAACAAGCCCTATGGTTGAAACAGTAGTAAAAAAAAACCAAAAGTTATCCCAAATTGAATGTGAACAGGCAATAACGTTTTTTTTTATACCGATCGATCTTTACGAATGTGTGCGTGCGCAGTAAAATCAGTTAAAATAATGCATTACCACGCATTTTGAATTTAAAAGATAAAAAGGACAGAATGTTTGAGATTTTTTTAAATCATTTGCCTATATTACTTATTCTGAACCTTCTCTGCCAATTTGGCCGGTTAATGCTAAACAACCCCGTATATTTATGAAACTTAAACATATGTGATTATCAAACAGAAATAGAAGAAACAGAAATTATTATATTTTATATTTCTGCTCGCAGCTAACATCCGTGTTTATTATTAAAATTTTGTAGTCTATTATAGCGTAGATATTTTCTACATCTAGTAGTTTAGGCTACAGAACGTGCCAAAGAAAAAGACATACATAAATGCATACATACATACATAAATGCATACATACATACATACATACATACACTCGAAAAACCTTACCCACCTTCTGGGGCAGTCGGGTAATAAAGTAAGCGATGTGATATCATTTTAGGACTAAAATAAAATGCTTCATATCCTATAATATTGGCTATATTAGATATTCAAACTTGAACTGCTACTATCGACTATCCATCCACTGGCTGGATTCAAGATGCTTGGATTCGAATTAATAATACCCGTCTTCTTTTTTTAGTTTAAATATTGTGTATTTGCATAATTAATGGAAGTTCTAAATTTGAACTGTATGCTCGAATAGATTAAATCTGGCGGCGATGGTAGCAACACAGACGACGAATACTGCATTGTGGAGAAGAGTGCATACGGCCAAGATAACGAAATGGATGAGCCAGTCGTGAACTGGATTGGCCCTGGTCCAGTTTATATGGTTGATAACCATTTCACAGTGCCTGCTGCCAGAACTGATGTACTAAAGGCACCTAAAAGTTTTCCAACGCCGGTGCTGCGGTAAGCATTATACCACATGAAAACATTTATGTTATTCGTCTATATTTTCAAAATGGACTTATGGTTTAAGTAGTTAGTCCGACCCACTTACCCTTTCTTGCCATTATGTGCCTGGGATAATACCAACGATGCGTTATAAGTGTAATGTAATCTGACAAGACTTAATAGTGTGTGATTTTAAAACATATAAAACGGAAAAAACAACTAACCCTCCCAAGATTAAGTGATTCTTTTACAACGATTAGCCATTGCAGAAATCTTATTTCTATCGTGGGTGCCTTGTTTAGAGGCGAAACACGTATCGTTATATCGACGGAGGTGTATCTGGCCTAGTGTGTAGTAGTGTTAAGATTAGTGGTGTTGGAAGCAGTGAAGTTGGGCTTAGCGTTGGTAGTAAAGTGCTATATAGGATTTTATTTTTAACGCATATAATGCATTTCTTATTCTATTATTATTAGTATTCCTGATTCTATTAATTATCTTATTATTCAACGGAACTTAAATTTATAGAACGTAATAATAGTTAAAGATATAAAAACATTTATAATATTTCCAGGTACACACTATGTGAGATGAGCTTAACTTGGAACATGTACGGTGGCCACGATTTCAAGAATGCCGGGGACACGACTACCACTAAAAAGACTGTCACTATTGAAGGCGACAAACGGAAACAAGGATCGCCTATTATCTCCAAGTAAATGCTAAATGTACATATTCCTAAATAAAGTCTTATGATGAGTACATTAACCATCTTCGAAGTGCGAACGACGAAGATGTGATATTGGATTTACTTTTCACATACACTTTAGCGTTTGGTTTTGACGTTGCGGTATAATGTTCGCCCATGTGCAATTTGTCTACGTAAAACGCCTCTACTATTGTATAACTAGCAATATTTTCCCTACAGACGGAGCAAAGAGTACGAGCCATACGAAAGTGTACATGCACTATCTGAAACGTACCGGCACGGAGTTAGCTGGGCCGCGGGCACCGAGCGGGTGCGCGGTGTGGCGCCACCGCACCGTGAGCTGCGGACACGTGGCGGAGTGCACCGCGATCACCAGACCTGCGTCAAACTGCGCCTCGCTAAGGTAACACCACACTACACTGCATCGCGACCACCACACCTGCGTCAAACTGCGCCTCGCTAAGGTAACACCGCACTACACTGCATCGCGACCACCACACCTGCGTCAAACTGCGCCTCGCTAAGGTAACACCGCACTACACTGCATCGCGACCACCACACCTGCGTCAAACTGCGCCTCGCTAAGGTAACACCGCACTACACTGCATCGCGACCACCACACCTGCGTCAAACTGCGCCTCGCTAAGGTAACACCGCACTACACTGCATCGCGACCACCACACCTGCGTCAAACTGCGCCTCGCTAAGGTAACACCGCACTACACTGCATCGCGACCACCACACCTGCGTCAAACTGCGCCTCGCTAAGGTAACACCGCACTACACTGCATCGCGGCCACCACACCTGCGTCAAACTGCGCCTTGCTAAGGTAACACCGCACTACACTGCATCGCGACCACCACACCTGCGTCAAACTGCGCCTCGCTAAGGTAACACCGCACTACACTGCATCGCGACCACCACACCTGCGTCAAACTGCGCCTCGCTAAGGTAACACCGCACTACACTGCATCGCGACCACCACACCTGCGTCAAACTGCGCCTCGCTAAGGTAACACCGCACTACACTGCATCGCGACCACCACACCTGCGTCAAACTGCGCCTCGCTAAGGTAACACCGCACTACACTGCATCGCGACCACCACACCTGCGTCAAACTGCGCCTCGCTAAGGTAACACCGCACTACACTGCATCGCGACCACCACACCTGCGTCAAACTGCGCCTCGCTAAGGTAACACCGCACTACACTGCATCGCGACCACCACACCTGCGTCAAACTCCGCCTCGCTAAGGTAACACCGTACTACACTGCATCGCGACCACCACACCTGCGTCAAACTGCGCCTCGCTAAGGTAACACCGCACTACACTGCATCGCGACCACCACACCTGCGTCAAACTGCGCCTCGCTAAGGTAACACCGCACTACACTGCATCGCGACCACCACACCTGCGCCAAACTGCGCCTCGCTAAGGTAACACCGCACTACACTGCATCGCAACCACCACACCTGCGTCAAACTGCGCCTCGCTAAGGTAACACCGCACTACACTGCATCGCGACCACCACACCTGCGTCAAACTGCGCCTCGCTAAGGTAACACCGCACTACACTGCATCGCGACCACCACACCTGCGTCAAACTGCGCCTCGCTAAGGTAACACCGCACTACACTGCATCGCGACCACCACACCTGCGTCAAACTGCGCCTCGCTAAGGTAACACCGCACTACACTGCATCGCGACCACCACACCTGCGTCAAACTGCGCCTCGCTAAGGTAACACCGCACTACACTGCATCGCGACCACCACACCTGCGTCAAACTGCGCCTCGCTAAGGTAACACCGCACTACACTGCATCGCGACCACCACACCTGCGTCAAACTGCGCCTCGCTAAGGTAACACCGCACTACACTGCATCGCGACCACCACACCTGCGTCAAACTGCGCCTCGCTAAGGTAACACCGCACTACACTGCATCGCGACCACCACACCTGCGTCAAACTGCGCCTCGCTAAGGTAACACCGCACTACACTGCATCGCGACCACCACACCTGCGTCAAACTGCGCCTCGCTAAGGTAACACCGCACTACACTGCATCGCGACCACCACACCTGCGTCAAACTGCGCCTCGCTAAGGTAACACCGCACTACACTGCATCGCGACCACCACACCTGCGTCAAACTCCGCCTCGCTAAGGTAACACCGCACTACACTGCATCGCGACCACCACACCTGCGTCAAACTGCGCCTCGCTAAGGTAACACCGCACTACACTGCATCGCGACCACCACACCTGCGTCAAACTGCGCCTCGCTAAGGTAACACCGCACTACACTGCATCGCGACGACCACACCTGCGCCAAACTGCGCCTCGCTAAGGTAACACCGCACTACACTGCATCGCAACCACCACACCTGCGTCAAACTGCGCCTCGCTAAGGTAACACCGCACTACACTGCATCGCGACCACCACACCTGCGTCAAACTGCGCCTCGCTAAGGTAACACCGCACTACACTGCATCGCGACCACCACACCTGCGTCAAACTGCGCCTCGCTAAGGTAACACCGCACTACACTGCATCGCGACCACCACACCTGCGTCAAACTGCGCCTCGCTAAGGTAACACCGCACTACACTGCATCGCGACCACCACACCTGCGTCAAACTGCGCCTCGCTAAGGTAACACCGCACTACACTGCATCGCGACCACCACACCTGCGTCAAACTGCGCCTCGCTAAGGTAACACCGCACTACACTGCATCGCGACCACCACACCTGCGTCAAACTGCGCCTCGCTAAGGTAACACCGCACTACACTGCATCGCGACCACCACACCTGCGTCAAACTGCGCCTCGCTAAGGTAACACCGCACTACACTGCATCGCGACCACCACACCTGCGTCAAACTGCGCCTCGCTAAGGTAACACCGCACTACACTGCATCGCGACCACCACACCTGCGTCAAACTGCGCCTCGCTAAGGTAACACCGCACTACACTGCATCGCGACCACCACACCTGCGTCAAACTGCGCCTCGCTAAGGTAACACCGCACTACACTGCATCGCGACCACCACACCTGCGTCAAACTGCGCCTCGCTAAGGTAACACCGCACTACACTGCATCGCGACCACCACACCTGCGTCAAACTGCGCCTCGCTAAGGTAACACCGCACTACACTGCATCGCGACCACCACACCTGCGTCAAACTCCGCCTCGCTAAGGTAACACCGCACTACACTGCATCGCGACCACCACACCTGCGTCAAACTGCGCCTCGCTAAGGTAACACCGCACTACACTGCATCGCGACCACCACACCTGCGTCAAACTGCGCCTCGCTAAGGTAACACCGCACTACACTGCATCGCGACCACCACACCTGCGCCAAACTGCGCCTCGCTAAGGTAACACCGCACTACACTGCATCGCAACCACCACACCTGCGTCAAACTGCGCCTCGCTAAGGTAACACCGCACTACACTGCATCGCGACCACCACACCTGCGTCAAACTGCGCCTCGCTAAGGTAACACCGCACTACACTGCATCGCGACCACCACACCTGCGTCAAACTGCGCCTCGCTAAGGTAACACCGCACTACACTGCATCGCGACCACCACACCTGCGTCAAACTGCGCCTCGCTAAGGTAACACCGCACTACACTGCATCGCGACCACCACACCTGCGTCAAACTGCGCCTCGCTAAGGTAACACCGCACTACACTGCATCGCGACCACCACACCTGCGTCAAACTGCGCCTCGCTAAGGTAACACCGCACTACACTGCATCGCGACCACCACACCTGCGTCAAACTGCGCCTCGCTAAGGTAACACCGCACTACACTGCATCGCGACCACCACACCTGCGTCAAACTGCGCCTCGCTAAGGTAACACCGCACTACACTGCATCGCGACCACCACACCTGCGTCAAACTGCGCCTCGCTAAGGTAACACCGCACTACACTGCATCGCGACCACCACACCTGCGTCAAACTGCGCCTCGCTAAGGTAACACCGCACTACACTGTATCGCGACCACCACACCTGCGTCAAACTGCGCCTCGCTAGGGTAACACCGCACTACACTGCATCGCGACCACCACACCTGCGTCAAACTGCGCCTCGCTAAGGTAACACCGCACTACACTGCATCGCGATCACCAGACCTGCGTCAAACTGCGCCTCGCTAAGGTAACACCACACTACACTGCATCGCGACCACCACACCTGCGTCAAACTGCGCCTCGCTAAGGTAACACCGCACTACACTGCATCGCGACCACCACACCTGCGTCAAACTGCGCCTCGCTAAGGTAACACCGCACTACACTGCATCGCGACCACCACACCTGCGTCAAACTGCGCCTCGCTAAGGTAACACCGCACTACACTGCATCGCGACCACCACACCTGCGTCAAACTCCGCCTCGCTAAGGTAACACCGCACTACACTGCATCGCGACCACCACACCTGCGTCAAACTGCGCCTCGCTAAGGTAACACCGCACTACACTGCATCGCGACCACCACACCTGCGTCAAACTGCGCCTCGCTAAGGTAACACCGCACTACACTGCATCGCGACCACCACACCTGCGCCAAACTGCGCCTCGCTAAGGTAACACCGCACTACACTGCATCGCAACCACCACACCTGCGTCAAACTGCGCCTCGCTAAGGTAACACCGCACTACACTGCATCGCGACCACCACACCTGCGTCAAACTGCGCCTCGCTAAGGTAACACCGCACTACACTGCATCGCGACCACCACACCTGCGTCAAACTGCGCCTCGCTAAGGTAACACCGCACTACACTGCATCGCGACCACCACACCTGCGTCAAACTGCGCCTCGCTAAGGTAACACCGCACTACACTGCATCGCGACCACCACACCTGCGTCAAACTGCGCCTCGCTAAGGTAACACCGCACTACACTGCATCGCGACCACCACACCTGCGTCAAACTGCGCCTCGCTAAGGTAACACCGCACTACACTGCATCGCGACCACCACACCTGCGTCAAACTGCGCCTCGCTAAGGTAACACCGCACTACACTGCATCGCGACCACCACACCTGCGTCAAACTGCGCCTCGCTAAGGTAACACCGCACTACACTGCATCGCGACCACCACACCTGCGTCAAACTGCGCCTCGCTAAGGTAACACCGCACTACACTGCATCGCGACCACCACACCTGCGTCAAACTGCGCCTCGCTAAGGTAACACCGCACTACACTGTATCGCGACCACCACACCTGCGTCAAACTGCGCCTCGCTAGGGTAACACCGCACTACACTGCATCGCGACCACCACACCTGCGTCAAACTGCGCCTCGCTAAGGTAACACCGCACTACACTGCATCGCGATCACCAGACCTGCGTCAAACTGCGCCTCGCTAAGGTAACACCACACTACACTGCATCGCGACCACCACACCTGCGTCAAACTGCGCCTCGCTAAGGTAACACCGCACTACACTGCATCGCGACCACCACACCTGCGTCAAACTGCGCCTCGCTAAGGTAACACCGCACTACACTGCATCGCGACCACCACACCTGCGTCAAACTGCGCCTCGCTAAGGTAACACCGCACTACACTGCATCGCGACCACCACACCTGCGTCAAACTGCGCCTCGCTAAGGTAACACCGCACTACACTGCATCGCGACCACCACACCTGCGTCAAACTGCGCCTCGCTAAGGTAACACCGCACTACACTGCATCGCGACCACCACACCTGCGTCAAACTGCGCCTCGCTAAGGTAACACCGCACTACACTGCATCGCGGCCACCACACCTGCGTCAAACTGCGCCTTGCTAAGGTAACACCGCACTACACTGCATCGCGACCACCACACCTGCGTCAAACTGCGCCTCGCTAAGGTAACACCGCACTACACTGCATCGCGACCACCACACCTGCGTCAAACTGCGCCTCGCTAAGGTAACACCGCACTACACTGCATCGCGACCACCACACCTGCGTCAAACTGCGCCTCGCTAAGGTAACACCGCACTACACTGCATCGCGACCACCACACCTGCGTCAAACTGCGCCTCGCTAAGGTAACACCGCACTACACTGCATCGCGACCACCACACCTGCGTCAAACTGCGCCTCGCTAAGGTAACACCGCACTACACTGCATCGCGACCACCACACCTGCGTCAAACTGCGCCTCGCTAAGGTAACACCGCACTACACTGCATCGCGACCACCACACCTGCGTCAAACTGCGCCTCGCTAAGGTAACACCGCACTACACTGCATCGCGACCACCACACCTGCGTCAAACTCCGCCTCGCTAAGGTAACACCGCACTACACTGCATCGCGACCACCACACCTGCGTCAAACTGCGCCTCGCTAAGGTAACACCGCACTACACTGCATCGCGACCACCACACCTGCGTCAAACTGCGCCTCGCTAAGGTAACACCGCACTACACTGCATCGCGACCACCACACCTGCGCCAAACTGCGCCTCGCTAAGGTAACACCGCACTACACTGCATCGCAACCACCACACCTGCGTCAAACTGCGCCTCGCTAAGGTAACACCGCACTACACTGCATCGCGACCACCACACCTGCGTCAAACTGCGCCTCGCTAAGGTAACACCGCACTACACTGCATCGCGACCACCACACCTGCGTCAAACTGCGCCTCGCTAAGGTAACACCGCACTACACTGCATCGCGACCACCACACCTGCGTCAAACTGCGCCTCGCTAAGGTAACACCGCACTACACTGCATCGCGACCACCACACCTGCGTCAAACTGCGCCTCGCTAAGGTAACACCGCACTACACTGCATCGCGACCACCACACCTGCGTCAAACTGCGCCTCGCTAAGGTAACACCGCACTACACTGCATCGCGACCACCACACCTGCGTCAAACTGCGCCTCGCTAAGGTAACACCGCACTACACTGCATCGCGACCACCACACCTGCGTCAAACTGCGCCTCGCTAAGGTAACACCGCACTACACTGCATCGCGACCACCACACCTGCGTCAAACTGCGCCTCGCTAAGGTAACACCGCACTACACTGCATCGCGACCACCACACCTGCGTCAAACTGCGCCTCGCTAAGGTAACACCGCACTACACTGCATCGCGACCACCACACCTGCGTCAAACTGCGCCTCGCTAAGGTAACACCGCACTACACTGCATCGCGACCACCACACCTGCGTCAAACTCCGCCTCGCTAAGGTAACACCGCACTACACTGCATCGCGACCACCACACCTGCGTCAAACTGCGCCTCGCTAAGGTAACACCGCACTACACTGCATCGCGACCACCACACCTGCGTCAAACTGCGCCTCGCTAAGGTAACACCGCACTACACTGCATCGCGACGACCACACCTGCGCCAAACTGCGCCTCGCTAAGGTAACACCGCACTACACTGCATCGCAACCACCACACCTGCGTCAAACTGCGCCTCGCTAAGGTAACACCGCACTACACTGCATCGCGACCACCACACCTGCGTCAAACTGCGCCTCGCTAAGGTAACACCGCACTACACTGCATCGCGACCACCACACCTGCGTCAAACTGCGCCTCGCTAAGGTAACACCGCACTACACTGCATCGCGACCACCACACCTGCGTCAAACTGCGCCTCGCTAAGGTAACACCGCACTACACTGCATCGCGACCACCACACCTGCGTCAAACTGCGCCTCGCTAAGGTAACACCGCACTACACTGCATCGCGACCACCACACCTGCGTCAAACTGCGCCTCGCTAAGGTAACACCGCACTACACTGCATCGCGACCACCACACCTGCGTCAAACTGCGCCTCGCTAAGGTAACACCGCACTACACTGCATCGCGACCACCACACCTGCGTCAAACTGCGCCTCGCTAAGGTAACACCGCACTACACTGCATCGCGACCACCACACCTGCGTCAAACTGCGCCTCGCTAAGGTAACACCGCACTACACTGCATCGCGACCACCACACCTGCGTCAAACTGCGCCTCGCTAAGGTAACACCGCACTACACTGCATCGCGACCACCACACCTGCGTCAAACTGCGCCTCGCTAAGGTAACACCGCACTACACTGCATCGCGACCACCACACCTGCGTCAAACTGCGCCTCGCTAAGGTAACACCGCACTACACTGCATCGCGACCACCACACCTGCGTCAAACTGCGCCTCGCTAAGGTAACACCGCACTACACTGCATCGCGACCACCACACCTGCGTCAAACTCCGCCTCGCTAAGGTAACACCGCACTACACTGCATCGCGACCACCACACCTGCGTCAAACTGCGCCTCGCTAAGGTAACACCGCACTACACTGCATCGCGACCACCACACCTGCGTCAAACTGCGCCTCGCTAAGGTAACACCGCACTACACTGCATCGCGACCACCACACCTGCGCCAAACTGCGCCTCGCTAAGGTAACACCGCACTACACTGCATCGCAACCACCACACCTGCGTCAAACTGCGCCTCGCTAAGGTAACACCGCACTACACTGCATCGCGACCACCACACCTGCGTCAAACTGCGCCTCGCTAAGGTAACACCGCACTACACTGCATCGCGACCACCACACCTGCGTCAAACTGCGCCTCGCTAAGGTAACACCGCACTACACTGCATCGCGACCACCACACCTGCGTCAAACTGCGCCTCGCTAAGGTAACACCGCACTACACTGCATCGCGACCACCACACCTGCGTCAAACTGCGCCTCGCTAAGGTAACACCGCACTACACTGCATCGCGACCACCACACCTGCGTCAAACTGCGCCTCGCTAAGGTAACACCGCACTACACTGCATCGCGACCACCACACCTGCGTCAAACTGCGCCTCGCTAAGGTAACACCGCACTACACTGCATCGCGACCACCACACCTGCGTCAAACTGCGCCTCGCTAAGGTAACACCGCACTACACTGCATCGCGACCACCACACCTGCGTCAAACTGCGCCTCGCTAAGGTAACACCGCACTACACTGCATCGCGACCACCACACCTGCGTCAAACTGCGCCTCGCTAAGGTAACACCGCACTACACTGTATCGCGACCACCACACCTGCGTCAAACTGCGCCTCGCTAGGGTAACACCGCACTACACTGCATCGCGACCACCACACCTGCGTCAAACTGCGCCTCGCTAAGGTAACACCGCACTACACTGCATCGCGACCACCACACCTGCGTCAAACTGCGCCTCGCTAAGGTAACACCGCACTACACTGCATCGCGACCACCACACCTGCGTCAAACTGCGCCTCGCTAAGGTAACACCGCACTACACTGCATCGCGACCACCACACCTGCGTCAAACTGCGCCTCGCTAAGGTAACACCGCACTACACTGCATCGCGACCACCACACCTGCGTCAAACTGCGCCTCGCTAAGGTAACACCGCACTACACTGCATCGCGACCACCACACCTGCGTCAAACTGCGCCTCGCTAAGGTAACACCGCACTATACTGCATCGCGACCACCACACCTGCGTCAAACTGCGCCTCGCTAAGGTAACACCGCACTACACTGCATCGCGACCACCACACCTGCGTCAAACTGCGCCTCGCTAAGGTAACACCGCACTACACTGCATCGCGACCACCACACCTGCGTCAAACTGCGCCTCGCTAAGGTAACACCGCACTACACTGCATCGCGACCACCACACCTGCGTCAAACTGCGCCTCGCTAAGGTAACACCGCACTACACTGCATCGCGACCACCACACCTGCGTCAAACTGCGCCTCGCTAAGGTAACACCGCACTACACTGCATCGCGACCACCACACCTGCGTCAAACTGCGCCTCGCTAAGGTAACACCGCACTACACTGCATCGCGGCCACCACACCTGCGTCAAACTGCGCCTCGCTAAGGTAACACCGCACTACACTGCATCGCGACCACCACACCTGCGTCAAACTGCGCCTCGCTAAGGTAACACCGCACTACACTGCATCGCGACCACCACACCTGCGTCAAACTGCGCCTCGCTAAGGTAACACCGCACTACACTGCATCGCGACCACCACACCTGCGTCAAACTGCGCCTCGCTAAGGTAACACCGCACTACACTGCATCGCGACCACCACACCTTCGTCAAACTGCGCCTCGCCAAGTTTACACCGCACTACACTGCACCGTGACCACCACACCTGCGTCAAACTGCTCCCCGCCAAGGCAACACCGCATTACACTGCACCGCCGTCACCACACCTGCGTCAAAGTGCGCCTCGCCAAGGTAACACAGCACTACACTGCACCGCGACATCATTCATTATCTTTATAACTATTTACATAACGTAATAATATACAATGTTTATTGTTTTAATAAAAAAAGAACTAAAACTAAAAACTAACACTATCATAATATAATCCTACTTCTCGCGGTATATTACCAAGAACATTTCTGCGTTTCCTCGCTGAATGCTTAGCGCCAATTAACTTGCCAAGCGTTGAGATTGTGGAAAACCAGATAATACCTAAATTTAGCACCGAACGGGTTGCATGCTGATGCTAATTTTGTCAAATTTTCTATAGGTGAAGTTTCAACACGAAGTGTACCCTTCTGGAGGGACGCAGGCGTCCCGTCAGACCCTCGCAATCACGAAGATAGAGGTGTTGGACCGGCTTGTGTGCAGCGACATCAACAAACTACTCAGTCAGTACAAGCTCAAGGATGAGCCCGAAAGAAATAATGCGCATATGGTACGAAAATTTTGTTTCTTGTATTTCCTGTTAAGCTTTATATTACGGTAAAATACGGTATTACTATCTCTTAACGTCAAAAATACAAGACTGTCAATCCGCCTGACCAGTGTGACGATTGAAACAAATCTTACCTAAAACAAAGGAGGCTTACGGGGGAAAAGAAGTTAAAAGGTTGCACTTACCGAACAAAAGTATAAATAAATACTACTCATATGAAACCACCAACTAGATTTGCGAAATTTGATACACTTGTCAAGTTTGACAACCATTGCTTGTTATCATATACCATATACCGCCTGGCACAGTCCTCTTCTCATACCTGAGAGGGTTTTATAGCAAGAAAATTTCGACCGCGCTACCCCAATGCGTGTTGGCGAACTTCACGTCTTCGAAATATTTTTTTTTTCTTATTTTTTAGACATTCCGTTTTCCTCACATTGTTTTCCTTCACCGCCGAGTACGTGTTAAATCAGCACTTAGAATTGCAATTAACAATTACATTAGTGTCGGTGGGTAACGGATCTGGCTCTTCTCTCTCTTCTTGCTCGCGTACTGTAAAATTTATAGGGAGCGTTTAACCCGAGAACTACCACAGTTGAGCTACCACTGTGTCTTAAGACAGCATAATGATGATAATGAGATACCTGAATCTTTAGATCCCATGATATAAGTATAGTAATACAGCTTATAAATGATATAATTCCCACACAGAACACAAGCCTGGTGCCATTATAATAGAATTATGCAGCAATCACCGCGCTCCTCCAGTGCTTGTTGGCGGATTTCACATATTTTGGAAATATGTGTTAAATAATTCATTGGCCGGCGGGGATCACTTGTTCACACACTGTGAAATATACAGCGAACGCTTAGCACCTGAGCTACCAAAGTTCTTATCAAAATATAATTAGACACTTTTACCGTGTGTGCTGGTTAGTTGACTTCAAAATAATCAAGGCTTTGTTCTGCCAGTTCCAGCAGAAGACTGGTGCAGGCTGATGAAAGAAAGAACTTAAATCTTACAAAAAATGTGAAGTTGTATATGTAATACCCGTACTTATTACATATAGAACTGTATATTTATATTACTTACATAATATTTACGTGGGGCTCAGACCAACAAAGAAAAACAGACGAAGTGCTGCGTACGTTTCAAGTGAGGTAGAAACCAACGCAATCAAGCAAACACAAGCGTTTAAAATTGTTTGCAAACAATAACATGGTTTTAATGCATATAGCTGTCCAGTAGTGGATTTTTACGAGCATTTACAGAAAGAAAAAAACGATATGTGTGTGAGTGGTTGCGCCTTTACTTGGAATATACTTAGCGCTTCTTTGTTGGTCTGAGGCGTGGGTATGGTATCGCGGACGTTCGCTCGCAACTAGCCGCTCTGTTAGACGTTGGCACAACTTGCGCATACATTCCTTTTATTTATTACATATTATATTTTATTCATACATACGTACGTGCCTAACCACAAGTGCAGTTCGCGCGCGCATACATACATTAACTAGGCTGGGCGCGCGCGTGCGTGCGTGCGTGCGTGCGTGTGTGTATGTGTTTGTGTTGTAGTATTTGCTATAAGTTTTTATACTATAGTGTACATTGATCTATTTATATTAATAAATTTTCAGTTTCATCATACTCTATCGTCTTTAACCACACTATTAGACATTGCCACAACTTGCGCATACATTCCTTTTATTTATTACATATATTTTATACATACATACGTACGTGCCTAACCACAAGTGTAGTTCGCGCGCGCTTAGGAATTGCAAAAACTATAAGCCATCTCCTCATTCCTGCACAGTTGGTAGTGAAAGCGGTCCACCTGCGTCCCGACCCGGCGTTGAGCGCTCAGGAATGCTGTCTCAAAGTGTCGCTGCTGCCGTTACGGTTTAACCTCGACCAGGACACGCTTGCCTTCCTCGTCGGATTCTTCTCCAAGCTCGGCTCTGACGAATGCGGTGGTGAGTGAAAATATTAGTGTTATTTATGACAGTAATATTTATTGAGATACATAGAATATTTTTTTTTTTAATTCCTTAAAAATGTAAATTGTATGACTCAATCTTCATAAGCGTAGCGGATTTATGTGGGGTCCAACAGAAGCGAGTTACGCCACATAGTCTTTATATAACTTTCAATTTTAGTTATTTTATGACATGAAATCCACGGGACGGAATTAGGTGCTAGACTCGATGATAGAGAGAGATATAGATGTTAAACGTCATTATTTACACGTGGAAAATTAGATTGAAAAAAACTTCAGTTTGATGCCATTTTTCTCATTTTCAATGCAGAAGACGACACGAAGAGTGTAAGCGGTCTATCGACAGATTCAAGCGGGTCCCGTCAAACAACGCCCACGCACCGGCCGCCAGTAATGAGCATCGCCAGCCACTTACGAGATCCGCCGCCGACGCCCACTTCTCTGGGCGATGCGGACTCGCTGTCGCTTAATGAAACTGGTAATTACAAAGTTAATATTAAGGATATTTGAATAAGTTATCAAACTGGTATGAACTATATTTGGAGTATTGTAAGCGTAATTTCCACGCATACCACTGTGTTGACTTTACGATCTACGGACCTCAATTAATTTTCATAATATAATTTGCATGTCAATTTCCATCCAACTCAAACACAAATAATATTTTTTTAATATGATTTGAATTATTTTTTACTGTGTTATGAATTATCAAAACTTAACTTTGTTAATAAACACAAAATATTCATGATGTACACTACATTATGTATTAATTAGTCAAGAGTTGTAACTAATCTACTAATATATAAAAAATTGTTTGTTTGTTCGTATTTTATGCGCTGTCATTCTACTGTTGATCAGATTGCACTGAAACTTTGTCAACTTATTACTTGCATTTGCGCGAAGATTATAGGCATAGTACAATTAATTTACAGTAGGTGACGCGCATATCGTACCGAATATTTTATTATTAATATAAATCATTCAATTTCAATGAATGTATTATCATTTCTAATCAAACAATATAACTCTTCCAAAGGAGATGATGAGATGAAGGCTTGAACAAACTTAAATTTTAAAGATTTTGTTTTTATTTTATGTTTTATGATTTGTAGGTTATGTAGTAAAATTACTTGTTCTTGTGAAAGTTGTTTGAATAAATTGAAAAGAACACAAAAGAATGCAGTTTTGTAGTTATTATTAAATAAAGTAAAATAAAATAACCATTTTAGTTGTTTAACTGTTTTCTGCAATTATTAATAAAATGTCATCTAAAAACACAGCCTGAGGTTGCATTGTCTATTCTATTCCTCTCAAAACTTAAGTACCACATTATTTTCATTATGTGTATGTGTAATAGCCTTCATTGTCTATTGCCATAGACAAAACACAGAAAGATATTTAAAAACGTTTCGTTTTTGCTAAATCAAAAGCATTATCTTTCTATTTCAGTTTTTAAAAATGTTTTTATGATTCTCCCAAGCATTACAGAAATAAAAACCATTTATTTATGCTTATAATTTATCTTTTTATTTACCTACATATTTTTGTATGACTGTTACTAACGATGTCAAGCATCCAATTTCATACATCTCCTTTAAAACGATATCCGCGATTATTTTTTTCTACGGTTGCAACGCGCAGCTTGTAAATTATATAAATTACATAAACGTAAATATTCTCATTCCTCAAGTGATCCGTGACGATGAGCCGCTTATGGAGACCTATGAAGCTGAACGCTTGGTGTCTGAGAACTTGATCCAACTAGAAGAAGACTTCCAGAAGCTCGGCATTAATCAGGAGAAACCAACCACCAGGCTTCCAATGGAAACGGAGGCGGTTGACGACTCGCCTATCTATTTCAGGTAGAAGTTTTTCTTTATTTTAAAATTAATCAGTACTTTTATAACAAGTCTCCTTCTCCATCAGCTCATCAAAGTCTACTCATCTGATTTGCTTTAAGTCAAGCATCGGGTGCCGTGTAATGGCAGTGTAAGAATATCCACTACCCCACATCATCCCGTGGGTCTCGTAAAAAGCGACAGAAGGAAACAAACCATGAGATTGCCAGCAGCGTCTCCCTAAAAGCAACTAAAAATAAAAAAAATTATTGCGGTTGCCAACCCGATTGCCAACTATGGCAAACATCCCTCCTATGAGACAATCTATGGGAAAGGCCTATGTTCAGCAGTGAATTTTAATAGGCTTAAACGGTAACGTAACGGTCAAGCATCAGAGGCAGTTTGTTGATTAAAGAACCAGACGCCTTGATGCTGCCGAATTTGACACTGCTTCCCGTCACTGGTCTGGGTGTGTAACGTCTGTCGTTAATGTGATATCTACATCACCATCTATTGAAAGCCATAATTTTTTCTGGCATTTTTTTTATAGGATAGGGTGACAAACGAGCACACAGTCCACCTGATGGTGTTTGCTGTGGCCCATAGACATCTACATCTATCCTCGTTTGCGAATCAAAATGCAGATGCGTTGTCACCCGTGAAGATGGAATGCCTCATTTCCAGTAAAAAGGGTCTCCGGTTCTCTACATTCACCATACGAAACACAGCAGTGTTAAGCTGCTATTTTACGCTGGTATTCTGTGAGAGCGTGGTCCTTCCCCGGTTGAGCCGACCCATTCGTGCTACAACTATACTACTAATACAGCTGCAGCATGGCTCTACCACGTGGGGATTTCCTGTAGTTGTCTCTTACAATACCCACCCGCTACGCGCACGCCACGCGCGTCAGCACCCGCGTCTAACTCGCTTTGAAAGTTGCATATAATTTGAGTCTTATGACAAATCAATAAATCTGAAATTGCATTTATCGACGTTCAACTGCACACGCCTCGCACACGCCACGCGCCCGCTTCGTTCCCGCTGCGCGTTGATCCCGCGCTCACCCCGCACACGCGCCGCACCCGCCCCACCTCGCCTTGCACTCGCGCTTTTTATACAATTTCAGATTTATTCAATTGTCATAAGACTCAAACTATATGCAACAAATTCCAAAGCGAGTTAGACGCGCGTGGCGTGCGCGTAGCGGGTGCGTGTCGTCGGAACGCGACCTTATTCTTAATAATGCGTATTTAATTGACTTCGACTACATTGATGAAGTTCTCATTTTATTTATATTGAAAGCGGTTGTATAAAAATTTTAATTTTACTACTTGTTTAAGATTATTTCATTGCGCATATTATACCTACGAATTCATTGGAAAAACATAATTCCACTTTATTTTTCATGTTTTCTCATTTTACTTCAACAGACGCGTAGTGTTCTCGCCCGAGGTGCCGATCCGGCTGGACTACGTGGGCAAACGCGTGGACTTGTCGGCCGGGCCTGTAGCCGGCCTGCTCATGGGCCTCGGACAACTCAACTGTTCCGAACTCACACTCAAGAGGCTCGACTACAAGTAAGTTTTGTTCCATTTTACCTTTTGTAATCGATCATTTCAACAACTTTCATAGTGTCGATCAAACTAAACAAAAATAATCACACTAACAATTGGTCACCTAATAGGAATAACTTATATATACACACATAAGTCATGAGTATAATGAGTTCTGTCGATGGTTCTGATAGTATAACAACGCTACGGACCCCTTTTCTGTTACATTTTAATGAGGCACCAGACATAGAGAAATCTATAAAAATGTTGATTGCCATTTTGTTATATGGTATTATTTTGTTATCGACAAAATGTTTCTTCCTTCTAAAAGCAATGTTTTTTGCAAGGTTGGGCTTATTGGGCTTAGAAAAACTAGTCCAGTGGGCGTTACACGAATGGCTGTCGGACATCAAGCGACATCAGTTACCCGGATTGCTTAGCGGGATCGGACCCATGCATTCTCTTTTGCAACTAAGTAAGTACATCTTTTAATTTGTATAAATCGATAAAGGTTATTATTACAGACGTTTTGTTGCGTTAATTTCAAGTAATTAACAGACTAGAAATGCCTAATTAGGGCTGTCACTATTGCTTTTCATCTACAAAACGTATAATATAATATACGTTGCTATATACCTTACGTGCAAAAATATTGGTCCTTCGAGTCTATACCACAGCTGGCACTGTTGGAGCTATTGCAAACTTTAACTTTTTAACTAAATAAGACCTTATAGAAAGGGTAAAGACTACGTCCGAATGGCTACAGATTTCTTGCTACAACAGATCCCATCCGTAGAGATCGTGATGCTTGGCGATTCTAACGCCCACCACGCTGAATGGCTCGGTTCACGTTTAACCGATCATGCGGAGAAATCTGTTTATGACTTTGCCTTGGCATATGGTCTGACACAACTGGTTACTTCGCCTACTCGGATTCTAGATGTGGAGGATCATACACCTTCCCTGTTGGACCTTCTGCTGACCTTTCATTCGGAGGGATATCAGGTTTCCGTCGATGCCCCTCTCGGCTCTTCGGACTATTGTCTGATCCGGAGTATGGGGCCAACCAAGCTTCTCTCGCGGTTGCGTTCTACAGGTTGCCGCCGTGTTTAGCATCACAAGTCGGCGGGTTGGGACGGAATGCGGTCTTTCTTTGCATCCTACCCATGGGGGCGGGTTTGCTTCTCGTCGGATGATCCCAGTGCTGTTGCTGACTCTGTCGCCGATTTGGTGCTACAGGGAATGGAACTATTTATTCCATCATCTGTTGCTAAAAAAAATCGCTCTGATCCGTCCAACTACAGGCTTATCGCCATCACCTCCTTGTTCTCGAAAATAATGGAATCCATTATTAACTGCCAGCTCATGTGGTACCTTGAGGAGCACCAGCTGATTAGTGACCGGCAGTACGGTTTCCGTCGGGGTCGCTCAACTGGTAATCTTATTTACCTAACACATAGATGGACGCAGGCGCTCGAGTCCAAGAGGGAGGTATTGGCTGTTAGTTTGGACATAGCGAAGACCTTCGATCGGGTCTGGCACAAAGCGTTTCTTCTGAAGCTTCCTTCCTATGGGCTCCCCGAGGAATTGTGCAATTGGTTCACCAGTTTTCTGGCTAATCGGAGCATCAAGGTCGTAGTAGACGGTGCATGCTCCGATTACAAGCCTATTAATTCTGGTATTCCACAAGGCTGTGTGCTATCAGCAACGCTGTTTCTTCTGCATATCAATGATGTGTTGGAAACCGATACCATTCATTGTTATGCGGATGACAGCACTGGTGATGCTCTATACACCGGCCGTGCCAATATTTCTTGGGAAAACGTCGCCGAGTACCGGAACAAACTATGTCTGAAGTAGAGTCTTTGCTGAACAAAGTCTGGGATTGGGGGCGACTAAATCTAGACCCAGTTTAATCCTCAGAAGAAATAAGTTTGAACGTTTACCGCTAAAAAGAACGCCTTTGTCGTATCTCCTTAATTTCAAGGCACTCCCCTTATTGGATCAGCCAGTATCGGAATCCTATTGGCGTCGCCATATCGAATAACGTGCAGTTTCGTGTTCACTTGGAAGAAAAGCTCAAATTGACCTCTAAAAAGTTTGGCGTGCTCAGCAGAGCGGAACAGTATTTCATGCTGGCACACTGCCTGCAACTTTACAAGGCGTAGATTCGGCCCCACATGGAATACTGTTCTCATCTCTGGGTTGGGGCTCCTGGGGAGCTACTTGACTGCAACCAACGCAGAGCGGCTCGAATCGTCGACGACCGAGTCCTTTCCGATGGGCTCACTTCACTGGCGCTGCAAACAGATGTTGTATCTCTTTGCGTATTTTATCGCATCTTCCACGGGGAGTGCTCTGAGGAATTGTTCGGACTAATTCCAGCTGTTCCAAACATAAAATCCAAACAAAAATCGATGCCACAACTTCCTTGTGGAATCGATTACCAACAGCGATTTTTCCGGACCGATACGACTTAGGGATCTTTAAGAAAAGAGATTACTCATTTTTAAAAGGCGGCAACATATCTGCAATTCCCATGGTGTCAGTTGTTTATGGGCGGCGGTAGGTCACTTATCATCAGGTGAGCTGCATGCTCGTTTACCCCGTCTCCTATAAAAAAAATCTTGGGAATGAGATGTTCGTTTCAAGCCGTTTCTTAAATGGTGTTGTAAAATAATTGTACAACCTATTATATCACGTGTCTCAGAAATCAACGTCAAGCTGAAAACGAACAATAGGCTAAATCGTGATTAGAAAAATTAAAAAATAATCCTGGTTATGTACTTTTCAAATTATAAGGATTCAAAAATAAATCTCAAAAACCGGCAGCCTGCGATGATTTTTCAAATCCCAATTTCGCGGGGAACAGCCAGTACGAAATAAAGTTACATATCTGAAATTTCTACAACCTACTTCAATATAAATTATCAAAATAGCCCAAACAATATGGGATGACATGTGAAGCACCAGCTTTCAAATAAAGAAAGAATCATCGAAATCAGTTCACCCAGAAAAAAGTTATGAGGTTACACACATAGAAAAAACATACAGTCGAATTGAGTACCTTCTCCTGTTTTAAGTCGATAGACAAAGAACTAGTCTTCTCGGTCGCTTGCAGTCGACTAAAAGAGTTATGGAGAATTAGGTGTAGTTTAGCAATGTATTAGTACCGTAGTGGCGGTGTGGTTGTGTACTCACATATATAGAAGTGTGTGTGTGTGTGTGTGTGTGTTTGTGTGTGCAGTAACGGGCATCCGCGACCTGGTGTGGCTGCCGGTGGAGCAGTGGCGGCGCGACGGGCGGCTGGTGCACGGGCTGCGGCGCGGCGCCGCCTCCTTCACCGCGCGCACCGCCGTCGCCGCGCTCGACATCACCGCGCGCCTGCTGCACCTCATACAGGTACCTCATGTAATGTGCGCAGTAACGTGCAGTAACGCGCATCCGCGACCTGGTGTGGCTGCCGGTGGAGCAGTGGCGGCGCGACGGGCGGCTGGTGCACGGGCTGCGGCGCGGCGCCGCCTCCTTCACCGCGCGCACCGCCGTCGCCGCGCTCGACATCACCGCGCGCCTGCTGCACCTCATACAGGTACCTCATGTAATGTGCGCAGTAACGTGCAGTAACGCGCATCCGCGACCTGGTGTGGCTGCCGGTGGAGCAGTGGCGGCGCGACGGGCGGCTGGTGCACGGGCTGCGGCGCGGCGCCGCCTCCTTCACCGCGCGCACCGCCGTCGCCGCGCTCGACATCACCGCGCGCCTGCTGCACCTCGTACAGGTACCCCGTACAGTACACGTGTACGTGCTAGAACCGTGTTACACTTCATACAAGTCCGTACTGAGCCGCACACCTCTGCGCGCCTGCTACACCTCATACGCAGGTACGTTTATTATAGAATAAAGATGACAAACGAGCACACAGTGCACTTAACGGTAAGAGGATGCTGTGACATTTAGACATTTACATTCATCTTCAATTAAGAATCACAATGCAGATTCGTTGCTTACCCTTGAAAATTAAGATAGAGTGCCTCTTTTCAAGTAAAAAGGCGTTTTCGGTCACCATACGATATACAGCATTAACGCTTTTTTACGTTGGTATTCTGTGAGAGCATGGTCATCTAACTTTCTGCTCTCTACAGCACGGCGATATCACGTTAATAGGTATACGTGCTAGAGCTATGCTGCAGCTATATTATCATTGTAGCACGAATGTATTGAACTTGTAGCGTTCACGTAAGAAAAATTGTAATTGTGTATGCAGGCGACTGCGGAGACGGCGCTGGACATGGTGAGCCCGGGCGCGGCGCTGGCGCTGCCGGCGGCCAGCGCGCGCCGCGAGCGCCGGCGCCGCCGCGACTCGGCGCGCCCGCACGACCTGCGCGAGGGCGTCGCCAGCGCCTACCACACCGTGCGCGAGGTACCCGCTCCCTTCCCGCGACCCCGCCTTCCTAAAACATCTAGTCATAACTAAAATTTTAAATTTTCAAAACCCCCAAAACAAAAAGAGCTGATAATCTTCAAACGACTGAACAGATTTTCATGACACATAACTAAGAACACTTTTAATTTAGACACATTTGAAACAAAAAAATCTAAATCAAAATCGGTTCATCCGTTGTCTGGAGCTATGATGCCACAAACAGATACACACATTTCCCACTGTTTTCGTCAGAGGTTAAAAACTTGCTTTCTTGAAATCGAGGTCACAGCTTTTTGAAATGAAATTTTCTTTAGAATCATGGTGATTTGAAACTCGATAAAACTAAAAAGAGACAAATATATACGGCTATAGGATTTAGCCTACGAGAGAATGAGATAGAATACAGTGTTTCCTATGAGCAGTAAAAATTATGGACGAAATTTGTTAATTAGTAAATATTTAAGTACTTACGATTATGAAATTGAAAAGGAGTCTGTATAATATAATGTAAGAAACTATCCCACTTCTGATGTTAGAAATTATCCTCAAAAGTATTTAAATAAAAGAACACTACTACTACTTATACGTGGTAGAGCCATGCTGCAGCTATATTAGTAGTACAGTTGTAGCACGAATGGGTCGGCTCGACCGGGGAAGGACCACGCTCTCACAAAATACCAGCGAAAAATGACAGCTTGACACTGCTGTGTTTCGTATGGTGAGTGTAGAGAACCAGAGACCTTTTTTACTGGAAAAGAGGCATTCCATCTTAGTCCTCACGGGTGACGACGCATCTGTATTTTGATTCTTTATTGAGGTTAAATGTAAATGTCTTTGGGTCACAGCAGCCACTTACCATCAGGTGGACTGTGTGCTCGTTACCCTTATTCTATAAAAAAAACTCAATAGCAAACCCTGCTTACTATCAGGACACCAAAGTATTCAAACCAACAGCATCACTACGCATCTTAATATAACACAGGACAGCCTCTCAGCAATACGACCTTCCTTTCCTACACTATTAGAATACCCCAACGGGCTTATGCCGTTATTATAACGACAGTGGGACTCTTAGAATTACAGACTGATGCCTCTTATGGCCTGTGCGATACTTTATACTGCTAAAACAAGTGGGAGATTACCATTCTACCCTCATTTGTTCGTATATCCTCATTCCCAACAATATAATATAACAAGCTGTGCCCCGCGACTTCGCCCGCGTGGAATTATTTTGCATGGTACCGTAAAATAAAAATAGCCTAAATTACTCATAACATCAGCTATCTGCCAGTGAAAGTTCCATCCAAATCGGTTTACAGGTTTTTGCTTGATACGTGTTCTCCAGACAAATGTGTTAGTTTTATTAGTATAGATAGATAATCTAGGCTCACGCGTCTGCCATGCGTAAGCATAATGCTTATCGTATTTAGCGGCGAACGATGTTTTCTTACCCCACCTCGTCTGCAGTGCGCCCGACCGCCCTGCGCGCGCCGGACCGCACAATTTTATATCGTCGTGACTTTTTAAATATTTGATCTAAGTATGTAGTTTAACCCTTTCGCTGTCCCGTGCACTACATATAGGTCATTGCTATTGTCTTACTATTGTGTTTTAAAACCGGACAGTGAACGTGTTAAAAGACAAAGTTTGTTTACTTTGAATATCAGAAGCGACAAAAGTATTTATTTTGATAAAAATCAATTTTTTATTGCAAAATGTGCGTGGGAAATAAAGTATTAAATTTTATTGTATTTATGGTTCACTATTTTGGTAATAATGGCTTATACATAAAATATAGATATATACTGTCGTGGATTTTTTTGTACAACTATTTAGGAGAAACAATTTCACTATACATTACACAGTCAGGTCATAAGTATTGTCACAGTAAAAACTTTTCTTTTAGAATGCTGGCCACAAAAAAGTTTATTGAATTCGAATTTCGAATTGTTCCTGAAAATAAAACTGTATACTTTTTAGAATTTTACTCATTTTCAAATATGGAGTGGACGCTTAAAGAAGACCGTGTTGCAGTTATTGCGTTGTATCGTTGCGGTTACGCGCCAATTCAAATTTTTGACATACTGAAAAATTTGAATATAACCAAAAGATTTGTTTATCGTACCATCAAACGATACAATGAAGACTCTAGCGTAGATGACAGGACAAGAAGTGGTCGCCCTCGGTCTGTTAGGACTCCAGCAATGGTAAAAGCTGTGAAGGCGCGAATTCAAAGAAATCCCAAACGTAAGCAGAAACTGTTGGCCCTTCAGATGGGGTTAAGCAGAACCACGGTGAAAAGGGTGTTAAACGAAGACTTAGGGCTTCGGGCATATCGAAGAAAAACAGGACATCGTTTGAATGCTCGTCTAATGGACCGGAGACTGAAGAGATGCCGCGCTTTGTTGAAGCGGTACGCGGGAAAAAAATATCGGGAAATTCTTTTTTCGGATGAAAAAATTTTTACCGTAGAAGAGAGCTACAACAAACAAAATGATAAGGTGTACGTACAGTAGTGAAGAAGCGAGCAACCGTATTCCGCGTGTCCAAAGAGGTCATTTTCCATCCTCGCTCATGGTATGGTTGGGAGTTTCTTATTGGGGCTTAACAGAGGTACATTTTTGTGAGAAAGGTGTGAAAACGAATGCAGTTGTGTATCAAAATACAGTCCTGACGAACCTTGTGGAACCTGTTTCTCATACCATGTTCAATAACAGGCACAGGGTATTCCAACAAGATTCGGCGCCAGCTCATAGAGCGAAGAGCACACAAGACTGGCTGGCGGCGTGTGAAATCGACTTCATCCGGCACGAAGGCTGGCCCTCCTCCAGTCCAGATTTGAATCCGTTAGATTACAAGATATGGCAACACTTGGAGGAAAAGGCGTGCGCAAAGCCTCATCCCGATTTGGAGTCACTCAAGACATCCTTGATTAAGGCAGCCGCCGATATTGACATGGACCTCGTTCGTTTTGCGATAGATGACTCGCCGCGTAGATTGAAGGCCTGTATTCAAAATCACGGAGGTCATTTTGAATAAACTTTAGTGTCATAAGAATCTATGTTTTGTTAAGTTCATTTTGGTATATAAATGGTTACATAATTAATAAACTTGTTTCAATTATTTTATATTAAACATGTGACAGAATTTATGACCTGACTAGGTATATTCGTGTAACTCTTACAGTTTTTGCAGAGTATGTAAAAATAGCAAAAAAAACGTTGACATATATCGTTATATTTTGGCCAATCTACACAATATATTTATGAATTATAGCCTGTGTTATTCTGATGTATAAGCTATATAATTGTAAAGTTTCGTTAAAATCCATTCAGTAGTTTTTGCGTGAAAGAGTAACAAACATCCATATATCCTCACAAACTATCATGTTTATAATATTATAGTAGGATAGTAGGATATATAGATTATAAATATTTATTAGAAATTAAATATAGATTAGAAATTATTATAAAAAAGGAAATAATTTTTAAACTTGACATTCTTACATACTTGTCATTCGACTCATTCTCTCGCAGCTTAATTTTCTGATGATTTCACTTCTATCGCATATGAACTGCACACATTTTTTTTTATTAAGTAGGTATATACTTCGGGGATGGTTTCACATAGAACAAAATAATTTCTCATTGTGAAATCGGGAATTTAGTACACCTATACACTACGGCTCAACAAAGGTTTATATATACCAATATAAATCACAAACTCATATTAAACATGGAAATAAATACGAATATAATTCTGCTGATGTTTTTTTGCTGGACAGTTATAAATTATACGCACCTACATTTAATTTATTTATTAACAGGTACATTCGTGACTGTATAAGTTCAGTAATAAATGTGCGTGTGTGTAACGTGGCAAAACAGGGTTTCGCGGAAACAGCGGCGTCTATGTCTCTGGCAGCGCGGTCGTCGCGTGTGGGCGTGCTGCGGCAGCTGCCCGGTGCGGCCGTCACACCCCTGGCGCTGGCGGCGGCTGGCGCGGCTGACGTGCTCGGCGGCGTGCGGGCCGCGCTCGCGCCGCACCTGCACCGCGACCACGAGGACAAGTGGCGCCGCCCAGGTAACTAACTGCCGGCGTGCGGGCCGCGCTCGCGCCGCACCTGCACCGCGACCACGAGGACAAGTGGCGCCGCCCAGGTAACTAACTGCCGGCGTGCGGGCCGCGCTTGCGCCGCACCTGCACCGCGACCACGAGGACAAGTGGCGCCGCCCAGGTAACTAACTGCCGGCGTGCGGGCCGCGCTCGCGCCGCACCTGCACCGCGACCACGAGGACAAGTGGCGCCGCCCAGGTAACTAACTACCGGCGTGCGGGCCGCGCTCGCGCCGCACCTGCACCGCGACCACGAGGACAAGTGGCGCCGCCCAGGTAACTAACTGCCGGCGTGCGGGCCGCGCTCGCGCCGCACCTGCACCGCGACCACGAGGACAAGTGGCGCCGCCCAGGTAACTAACTACCGGCGTGCGGGCCGCGCTCGCGCCGCACCTGCACCGCGACCACGAGGACAAGTGGCGCCGCCCAGGTAACTAACTGCCGGCGTGCGGGCCGCGCTCGCGCCGCACCTGCACCGCGACCACGAGGACAAGTGGCGCCGCCCAGGTAACTAACTGCCGGCGTGCGGGCCGCGCTCGCGCCGCACCTGCACCGCGACCACGAGGACAAGTGGCGCCGCCCAGGTAACTAACTGCCGGCGTGCGGGCCGCGCTCGCGCCGCACCTGCACCGCGACCACGAGGACAAGTGGCGCCGCCCAGGTAACTAACTGCCGGCGTGCGGGCCGCGCTCGCGCCGCACCTGCACCGCGACCACGAGGACAAGTGGCGCCGCCCAGGTAACTAACTACCGGCGTGCGGGCCGCGCTCGCGCTGCACCTGCACCGCGACCACGAGGACAAGTGGCGCCGCCCAGGTAACTAACTGCCGGCGTGCGGGCCGCGCTCGCGCCGCACCTGCACCGCGACCACGAGGACAAGTGGCGCCGCCCAGGTAACTAACTACCGGCGTGCGGGCCGCGCTCGCGCCGCACCTGCACCGCGACCACGAGGACAAGTGGCGCCGCCCAGGTAACTAACTGCCGGCGTGCGGGCCGCGCTCGCGCCGCACCTGCACCGCGACCACGAGGACAAGTGGCGCCGCCCAGGTAACTAACTGCCGGCGTGCGGGCCGCGCTCGCGCCGCACCTGCACCGCGACCACGAGGACAAGTGGCGCCGCCCAGGTAACTAACTGCCGGCGTGCGGGCCGCGCTCGCGCCGCACCTGCACCGCGACCACGAGGACAAGTGGCGCCGCCCAGGTAACTAACTACCGGCGTGCGGGCCGCGCTCGCGCCGCACCTGCACCGCGACCACGAGGACAAGTGGCGCCGCCCAGGTAACTAACTGCCGGCGTGCGGGCCGCGCTCGCGCCGCACCTGCACCGCGACCACGAGAACAAGTGGCGCCGCCCAGGTAACTAACTGCCGGCGTGCGGGCCGCGCTTGCGCCGCACCTGCACCGCGACCACGAGGACAAGTGGCGCCGCCCAGGTAACTAACTGCCGGCGTTCGGGCCGCGCTCGCGCCGCACCTGCACCGCGACCACGAGGACAAGTGGCGCCGCCCAGGTAACTAACTACCGGCGTACGGGCCGCGCTCGCGCCGCACCTGCACTGCGACCACGAGGACAAGTGGCGCCGCCCAGGTAACTAACTGCCGGCGTGCGGGCCGCGCTCGCGCCGCACCTGCACCGCGACCACGAGGACAAGTGGCGCCGCCCAGGTAACTAACTACCGGCGTGCGGGCCGCGCTCGCGCCGCACCTGCACCGCGACCACGACCACGAGGACAAGTGGCGCCGCCCAGGTAACTAACTGCCGGCGTGCGGGCCGCGCTCGCGCCGCACCTGCACCGCGACCACGAGGACAAGTGGCGCCGCCCAGGTAACTAACTGCCGGCGTGCGGGCCGCGCTTGCGCCGCACCTGCACCGCGACCACGAGGACAAGTGGCGCCGCCCAGGTAACTAACTGCCGGCGTTCGGGCCGCGCTCGCGCCGCACCTGCACCGCGACCACGAGGACAAGTGGCGCCGCCCAGGTAACTAACTACCGGCGTACGGGCCGCGCTCGCGCCGCACCTGCACCGCGACCACGAGGACAAGTGGCGCCGCCCAGGTAACTAACTGCCGGCGTGCGGGCCGCGCTCGCGCCGCACCTGCACCGCGACCACGAGGACAAGTGGCGCCGCCCAGGTAACTAACTACCGGCGTGCGGGCTGCGCTCGCGCCGCACTTGCACCGCGACCACGAGGACAAGTGGCGCCGCCCAGGTAACTAACTGCCGGCGTGCGGGCCGCGCTCGCGCCGCACCTGCACCACGACCACGACCACGAGGACAAGTGGCGCCGCCCAGGTAACTAACTGCCGGCGTGCGGGCCGCGCTCGCGCCGCACCTGCACCGCGACCACGAGGACAAGTGGCGCCGCCCAGGTAACTAACTACCGGCGTGCGGGCCGCGCTCGCGCCGCACCTGCACCGCGACCACGAGGACAAGTGGCGCCGCCCAGGTAACTAACTGCCGGCGTGCGGGCCGCGCTCGCGCCGCACCTGGTCCGCGACCACGAGGACAAGTGGCGCCGCCCAGGTAACTAACTGCCGGCGTGCGGGCCGCGCTCGCGCCGCACCTGCACCGCGACCACGAGGACAAGTGGCGCCGCCCAGGTAACTAAATGCCGGCGTGCGGGCCGCGCTCGCGCCGCACCTGCACCACGACCACGACCACGAGGACAAGTGGCGCCGCCCAGGTAACTAACTGCCGGCGTGCGGGCCGCGCTCGCGCCGCACCTGCACCGCGACCACGAGGACAAGTGGCGCCGCCCAGGTAACTAACTGCCGGCGTGCGGGCCGCGCTCGCGCCGCACCTGCACCGCGACCACGAGGACAAGTGGCGCCGCACAGGTAACTAACTGCCGGCGTGCGGGCCGCGCTCGCACCACACCTGCACCACGACCACGAGGACAAGTGGCGCCGCCCAGGTAACTAACTGCCGGCGTGCGGGCCGCGCTCGCGCCGCACCTGCACCGCGACCACGAGGACAAGTGGCGCCGCCCAGGTAACTAACTGCCGGCGTGCGGGCCGCGCTCGCGCCGCACCTGCACCGCGACCACGAGGACAAGTGGCGCCGCACAGGTAACTAACTGCCGGCGTGCGGGCCGCGCTCGCACCACACCTGCACCACGACCACGAGGACAAGTGGCGCCGCCCAGGTAACTAAGTGCCAGCGTGCGGGCCGCGCTCGCGCCTCGCCTGCTCCGCGACCACGAAGACTTTATTAGCCCATGCGCCCCTCACTAAAGGTCCCCCACCTTTCTATCCCTACCGTAAATCACATAACCACTGCCTATCATCCGTACGCAATGCGGTAAATACTCGTACTATAGTATGTGCCAAATCGATTGAGAAAAACGGACAATGACCTTTCGGTCGTTTAACCAGGGGTTACAAACCTTCAATATATAGGCACATTTTATATGTAGTACTTTCTTTATTTATAATGATTTTTTTATAATGATTGATATAATATATATTTATTAACTATTATTAAAAAGTTATGTGAAAGATCGCTGTAGAAGAAAAATCATCTATTGTTATAAAGTACTTTATTCATTTAACAACAAAAAACATTAATTTATAACACATATAAAGATTCGAGTGATAACGACACCGAATAAGTACGTACTTATGCAAAAGATAAAACTTTATTTTTAATATTATATAAGAACTTTATTTTTATTCGGTGCAATCATCACTCGTATCTTCACTTGATGAACTATCTGTAACATTAATTATAAAGCGATCTGCAGTTTGGTCAATTCTATCATCCATGCCACGCATTTTTTGTTCAACCTTAAGGACATGCTGAACACAGTTTTTCCATTTATCTGGCGTGATTTGAGTTAAACCATCTTTAAGTAAATTTTTAACATCTTTTAACTTGAAAGTTGTATTTTTTCGTGCAACGTACCCTTTCACATCTGCCCACACAAGTTCAATGGGGTTAAGCTCACAGTGATAAGGAGGTAACCTTACCACTGTGATGCTTTTTTCTTTTGCCATCTCGTCGGTGACGTAACTTCGATAGTTATCTTTAACTGCCTTTATTTTTTCCATTAAGTGGGTCTTTGTGTCCGAGGGCACGTATGCGATCTGTTTAGATTCTAGCCATTCCTGCATATTTTGTTTCCGCCAAGACATTGTTGGGGTTTTTTCTAAACGTCTGGAGTGGTAACTAGCGTTATCCATAACTATGACATCGCCGCTTTGCAGTTTTTCTATTACTTTTCTAAACCAGTCCTCGAAATGGAGAGCGTCCATACTCTCATGGTAGTCACCAGTAGATGATGATTCAAATACCCAATCACATCCCTCCAAAAAGCCATTTTCATTGCCAACGTGTACAACTATTAATCGCTTTCCTTTACCCGAAGGGGCTTTCGCGCCAGTAGAGTAGCCTTCTAACCGTGATTGACGAGAAGATTCAATTGTGGTGTCTTCCCATACCTTTCCCATAGTATGACCTGCGTTAATCCATGTTTCGTCAAGGTAAAAAATGTTACGTCCCTCGTTTCTTAATATTTGTATTTCTCTCAAATATCTGGTACGCCACAGAACTATCTCTGGGCGATCTATTAGACCACTTTTTCTGTTTCTCTTTATATATTTGAATTTTAAATGGCGCAACACACGTCGCAGGGAAGTTTTGCTCAAGTTTGGCAACTGGTCATCTTGATTTATACTGAGCAAAATTTTGTCTAAAGTCGGTAATTCTCCTGCAAGAAAGAACTGATGCACTTTCGCTCTTATAGCCGATTTATCAAAATCGTCCAACTTGTCAATTACAGACTTTTTTCTTTTATTAATTATTCCCTTTTCTGGTATTTTATGGGAATCTCTATACACGCTTAATACGCGATATATAGTGCTCTTGCTGACTCCTGAGATCTCCGAAACCTTTTCTACCATATTAACGTTTGAAGGATACACGTCTTCGGGCCAGGTGTTTTTGACATATTTGTATACATTAATGATAATCTCTTGTTCCCCGACCGACAAAGTGGTAGGTTTTCTCTTTTTTACTGGTGACGTTAAAGGTGCTCCAGAAGATGGGCCTGTAAATAAATGACAAAAATATACTACCATAGTACTACATCACATAAATACATATTGTTTTAGAAAATAAATACCACATGGTCACATAAAAAGAGCGCTTTAAGAAATAGAAAGGCTACGTCGTCGCATTTGTACCTATTTGTACGTACCTGCTACGTTTATTATGGGTCGGCGACGTCTCTTTCCACTTGATGTTGAAGGACCGGGTCCTTCACCAAATTCTCCTGAACTCATGTCGATTTAGTAACGACCGTCACAGTAAAACTAATATAACAGATTCAAAAAACAAAAACTTAACGATATAACAAATTTAACAGTAAAAACTCAACTAAAACAATGCAATGAATGCTATGAATTACCCGAGACGTACACACGCAAGCGCTATCCGAACACGAATGAAAACAAAATGGCGGACCGGCCCAAAAAAGGTGACGCATCTCTGGCTGCCATTGTCACGTTTCTTTTAGAACGAACTGACGTAACGCGCGTTTTGTTTATTTTAAAGGGATGAATTTGCAAAAGCTCAATATGGTGATTATATTGCTTCAAATATTTTTTTAATATGAAACTGTTATTAAATGAATTGCTGCGTTACTTACCATAAATTGAAATATAAAATATAACACATTTTTCGCGATGTACCGTAAGATTTTACTATGTTTATAGGAACCACAGACAATATTATTTAAGAAACAAAAAAACAAAACATATGTGCTGACCTAGAAGTGGGAATAATATCAATATTTAAAAATTGTTATCACATCTAAATTGAGATTTTGTAAGTTACGCCTTTTGACACTCGGCTCATATCTGAGGTCATTGTCCGTTTTTCTCAATCGATATGGCACATACTATAGTTGATTATTGCTCGTCAGCGTTTTCGTAAACTAAACGTTTGTACCACCTCTGACAGATGTAAGTTTTATAAAATATAGCATACAACTGGTGCTTAATTTATTTGTAGTCGTCTCTACTTTTTTCTTATCGGAAAAACTCTACGTAGCGCTATCCGAGGAAAGTCTTGTTATTAATTGTATTATTTTCAACCCGAAGTGAACATAAAACTGAAAAAAAACCGTGAGACGTAGAAGGGCTTAATTTATTATTATTTTAAGCAGTATTTTGAAGTATAATGGCGGCGTAAGATAATCCTTCAACTCATTTCGTCGAATGGGTGTCGTAAGAGGAGACTATAGGAAATGTCAAAACATATTTTTAATACAGTTGCTCAAAAAGTGGTGTATTGCAGGGACGTATAGCGTTCGGGATGTGGGCTATTATATTATTATATAATAGCCCACAAATAATAATATAATAATAATAAAATATTTATATTATACTCGAACTTTTTCTTTATCTTTTCCGAACTCGTGCGTTCTCTTTCCCACCTGTCAAAATAATGTCTATTAAAAAGAAAAAAACCAACCACGAAGTTTTTTGATTCATGCAAATATTTCTAAAAAGAAGCTACTAATTTGTTTCAAAATCAGATTTAATGATTTGATTCAATGAGTTAGGTTAGCTTTCATTTCATTTCATC
Organism: Parnassius glacialis; assembly: GCA_033319125.1. Taxonomy (NCBI): domain Eukaryota; kingdom Metazoa; phylum Arthropoda; class Insecta; order Lepidoptera; family Papilionidae; genus Parnassius; species Parnassius glacialis. The sequence continues at coordinate 15,107,520 of JAVANC010000012.1, forward strand.
TCATCTCATTAAATTTCATTTTCATTTCATATCAATAAAAAAATTCTACTGAAGACTTGGCTGTATGGCCATAGTTCCCTTTGCCTACCCAGAATGGGTGAAGAAAAAAATCTCTGCTTATATTCTTTTACGGTTGGGGTTGGCGCCATTTCCAAAAATGTTCTTTATTAAATAGCTTAATTTTTTCGCAACTGTATTAAAAATAGTTGTTCATTACACGTGCGGAACCGTCATTGCAACTTGTTCCGACGGAACTCTTTGCAATGACAGGCTTTCCGCACTCGTAATGAAATATACTATATGGCTTCAGATAGAAGCCAAGCGTGACGGTTAATCCCCCCACTGCAATTAGAGAGGTTCTATGTCTATGTTTAAGAAGAGATTTCTATGAGCTGAAGAACTGCTTGTTTATATATATAAAAATTTTTTTTCAGACTCCACTGCAGATTAGATGCCAAGTCCGCCTGTTTTTGATCTCGAAGGAAACTATAGGTTAGAGAAGATTAAGATTTTATGAAGATTTAAAAAAACGCCCATAAGTCAATAAAACAGATTTATCTCACCTACATTCTATTAAAATGATAATATTTTGTTTACCAATATAAAAAAATCGATCAGAAAACAAGAAGGTGACCACATATAGATATAGATAGACCATAGACTTTTTTTTAAATAAAGAGTTCGGTTTATCCTTCTTCTCTTATGAAAGACATTAATATAAGTATGAATAACAAACATTCAATAGCGATTTGATCCATAATTATATTTACATTTACACAGATCATATTTTAAGAATTTTAACTTCATAGGAATTTTTAGTAGGTAACTCATAAAAGCTCTGACTGAGAGGTGGTTTTGATAAATTATTCCTCACATTCATATCAGAAATGTTAAAATACTTTTCAAATAACAATTTCGTATTATAATAAATAAAGAGTACTTAAAAGAGATATTGGGCAAGTTGCGCAAATAATATTTTATAATGATAAGCGTGCGATTCTTGCAAATTTTAATAACCTACTTCCAAATTGACGGAAATAAAAAACATCATTATAGTTATGATATTATGTTATTCTCAATGTACTACGCGTCATGAAAATTAGTGCACTTGAAGACAAACATAAATCATTGATATTCGAAAACTAACGTAGTAATAAAAACTTATCTTGCAAAATGTATTTGTGTATAAGAAATCTACAATTCTAAGTACTAATAAAGATATATTTTGATAAAACATTATTGTAAATTGTGCAAGAAAATTTCCCCAATTGTGTACTTTTTGTCTAACTTCATATCAAAATATTAACTTTTTCTTCTGGCATCAATGATACAAAAATATTCTTATTGGATATTATTATAGCAAATACAGTTTATACTTAAGTGTGTAATGGTCTGCAGACCACATTATTTATTGTTTAGCTTGAAAATGTAGAGTAATTTGTAACCAGAGGCGTAGTTACCGTAGGGCTAGTGTGCCCCGGCGGCCCTAAGCTCAAGGGGCTCCTCGTCCTCCATGAACGACGTTCGAGTTATATGATTTCCTAGCTGAATAAAGAATTTTAAACCTTTAATTTTTTTGGCACCTGATCAACAAACCTCGAACTGCTCGAACTGAAATTACAAAAACTTCTCCCACCTACAGAACATACACATAACATTGTTAAAAATAAAATTGTCAAATACTTTTTATTGTCTACATATATTATTAACTGTAATCTACTGCGTCATTTTTTATTTTATGCTAGCTTCCGCCCGCGACTTTGTTGGCTTGATATGGACCAATATTGAAAATTATCCCATGGGTCCCTTTATCGGGATGTCCTACCCAGGTCGAGCTCTATCCGTGTGCAATATTTTATCCAAAACCATCCAGTAGTTTTGACGTGAGAGCATAATAAACAAACAAACGTTCACATTTATAATATTACTAGCTGTTCCCCGAGACTTCGCCCGCTTGTAATTTTTTGTTAGCGGAACCCTAATTATTTTTCTAAAATATAAGTAGCCTAAGTTACGCCTTATAACATGAGCTATCTAGCAGTGAGTCCCGTCAAAATCAATCCAGCCGTTTCGGAGATTAGCCGGAACAAACAGACAGACAGAGAAAAATTTTAAAAATTATGTTTTTGTTATAAGTACCGTATATATACAATTACTATATATGCAATTACTAAAAAGCTCTTATTTTGATATTACAAACAGACACTTCAATTTTATTTATTTGTATAGATTAGGAAGTACGATTATGCTGTGTTACACATAATAGTAGCTTTGTTTTATTATGTCAAATGCAGTGTGCGATAAAGAGCTGATGATGAAGTATCTTCATCAGGGGGCCTCTTGGTTAGATAACTACGCCACTACCGTATATACTTTCATATGCAATTACCAAAAAGCTCTTATTTTGATATTACAAACAGACACTTCAATTTTATTTATTTGTATAGATTAGGAAGTACGATTATGCTGTGTTACACGTAATAATAGCTTTGTTTTATTATGTCAAATGCAGTGTGTGATAAAGAGCTGATGATGAAGTATCTTCATCAGGGGGCCTCTTGGTTAGATAACTACGCCACTGTTTGTAACTCGTCTGTAAATATTTTTCAATAGTTTTTAGCTTTTACAATATAGATTAATCAAAATCGTAATCATTATTTGCGATCGCATCACTTGGCGCCGCTACGAAACGTAATTGTAAATTATTACATTTACTACCTTAGTTATTGTATATAGTCTGTACCACGAACAGTAAAAGGTTATTACTTAATACATACTGAAATAGTTATAGAATTTATTAGTAACAACTGCATTTGTAAAGTTGTCAAAATTTATAATATAAAATTATATAGGAACCTATTTCTAATTATATTTTAAAAAACAAAAAATGAACAGCAAACAGATATTTAACATGCTTAGATTTTATAGCCATGAGTGACTGTCGCTTTGATATCTTTTTCAGTCACACAGTACGTAAGTTTGAAATCTTTCTGCTCATAGGGCATACCATACTACATATAAAGGTGCTTGAATTTATCGGTATAGCATTTAGAGCATTTAATCGCTTATCATTTTATTATAGATATGTAAATATTTTTTTAACTAACGTTATTCAAGAACGACTATTGGGTGCCATGACAAGTATGGAAGTTATGCTACAAAAATACAGTGGTATTTAGTTTATCAACTATTTGATTTGATCAATATGTAGACATATAGTTTAATTATAGTGTCATAGGGACATATTATTTTTATCACTAGTATCATAAGATAGTAGCAACATTTTGTTTTATAAAAGAGGTCAACAAATTGTATATTAAAAATGCAAAAACTATTTTTTCTTGTAAACAAATTTATAATGTGAAATAAATGTTTAACATGAAGAAACACTTCTTATTATTTTACTACATTAAAAAGAATAAATAAAAGACTGAATCCTACTTCTGAGTGTGTATTTTAAATCTAATGAAATATCTAAAAAACTAAGTTTATCTAAGCTTCACTTTCCACTTTCTCTTCGGGATATTTGTCATTAAGGAAACTCTTGACTTCGCCATATTCCACTTTAAGGTTTAAGCGGATTTTTTCATGATTCCTATACCTCTCAAATTTCTTAAGGAAAACATCGTAGTGGGGCATAGTCTCATAGAACCTTGGGAACTTCTTCTTTTTCAAAATGACCTTGTCATTCATAACATATTGAATGAAGTCCAGTGTTTCATCCTTAGGGATTTCTTCTTTGGTCCTGACTACACTTGGACTAGCTACTACAGTAGGATAATATTCATTCTCAGCCTTGTACTCTACAAGATGTAGTTTCTTCTCTTCAGCTAGCTGTTGGTGTGTTCTCTGAAATTAAAAAGAAATATTACTAACAAGCCTCTCATTATGCATCACACCAGTTGGTAGTCAACATCACATAGCCCTAAAATGATTTGATTTCATACATAACTTGTCAAGAAACAGACTAGGCAAATATCTACTCATCATTTGGAGCAATATTAATAATGATGAATAGTACTGCTCCAGCTGCACTTTAAAATACAACTTTTTTTATAAAGGTAAAGGTGACAAATGAACACAGTTCATTTATCAGTTAGTTGTCATTTCTCAATTAAGAATCAAGTTAAACATAAACATGTTGTTACCCCGATAATCATACTCCATGTTTTTAGTTTGCATATTTTCCACAAGACTTCTTTATTTAAACAGACTAAACCGGAGACTAATTATAAACCTTTTTATAATAAGACTTAGCAATCAAAGCATGTACCTGCTGCAAGAGACCTATAAAGAAAGCTTTAACGATGTGCTGCAGATTGTTGGCTCCTTCAACTTTGGCTCGGAGGTCTTTAATGCCAATGGCTTGACATATTTCTTTAATTGCTCGATGACAACATAAGCCATAACCCTCATTCTTTTTCTGAACGAATATCTTTGATTTTCCAAATGCAGTGAAGAAATCATGGAAAACTAAAACAAATAGAGTTTACAATTATTTTCGCTTCTATGTTTTGATGATAACAATTCAGCAAACAGAATGTAGTAAGTCTTCCTAAATTACCAAACTGAGTGTTTTTACTCCATTTTGTTCCATGAGTGTCATAAGAGGTGACTATGTGAAATACAAAAGAATACTGTCTTTCAATATATGGAGATATAACTATCACGCTTTTGCCAGCCGTAGAATACCCAAACCACGACGGAAAGTAACGTCAAAGGTGCGTGACAATCGGGTACCAAGATCTCTGCCAAACTTTTTTGTTATTTTTTTTTTAAATACTAGTAATGCTAAACTTTACTAATATTTCCTTTAACCACTTCTGGTAAGCTTAAAATGCTTCTGTTAGAAGTGGTTCCCGACAGTAGTCGCATGGTGGATTCAAACCTACGATATTTGAAGTGGTCCACGTCCTGCCATTAGGCTACTGACACTATAACTGCAATATTGGGATTGTACTGTGATTGTTCATACATCACGCCCACAATCTTTCCGCAAATTTTATATTGCAAGTTATGCATTGTGCCCTTGTGCTATATACCCTGTAATTTTTCTCTTACAGTTAGAACACCATCATAATCAACTCAACAAAAAAATTACAGTAGGATCATTATTCCTACTGCAATTTTTTGGGTTATGAACATGGTATTTATACCTTTAACAATATGTACCAATAGAATGCACTTTTTTCATGGGTAAAACTCTAGTGAGGTAATAGAAGTTTTTATCTTCTAACGATACACATCCTGAATCCTGAAATGCATTCAATAACAATCAGACAATTCTTTTTTTCCACTAAAACTAAACTACTCTTACTTGTATGCCCATTATAAATATCAAAATGCATTAATTTCTTTCCAGCCCTATTTTTGGCCTTCCTCAGCGCAGCTGCGGCTTCTTTGGCTTTTCCAAAACCAAAACCTGCAAGGCCTTGTCCATTTCCAGTTACAACCTATAATCAAATTACAAAATACATTTAAAAATCACACAATGTTCTACTTTATAATATATTTTTTGGTACTAAAGATATTATGAAAAATAGCTCAAGAAACGATGAAGTCATTATTATAAATAAATAAACAGGAAAACGTACCATTGCTTGGTAATTCCTAGTTCGGCCCAATGTGCCTTTCATTATGAGCAATGATCGTAGTTGAAGGACTTTAGTGTCAAACCCAGTAAACTCATCTACAAAATAGTAATAATTTTTACACAACAGTATTTCTAAGTAATACGGTAGTTAAAATTATGTAAATAAGGTTAGTGTGTTATGAAAGAACAACTAGAAAATAAAAAAATATATTATGTATGGTCGGTCATACTCGAGGTTTTAAAGATAAATATGAAACCAAACCATCATCAAACCAAACATCGTCAGAACCAAACATTGTTTAACCTTGTGTATTAAATTGTATTAAAAATTGTGGACAACATCCAAAATTACTGATGGGTGACTTAATGCTATATAATACCTACAACCCATTCACTGCCACTGGTTCTTATGTCCTTTTCTTTGAATTGGTCAAGGAAATGAATGGGTTAAAGGTAGGTTAACCTTTGTGTTTAGGTGTGTATGAGAGAAATATGATTTTTTAAATAAAATTATTACCATCTCCAATTGGGTCAGGTGGACCAATACTTCTACCAGGCATCCTTGCGCCAGACCAACCTCTTTCAATAGGGCTAAGTTTTAACCTTCTAAACTTTGTCATAGAATCACGCAATTTAATCAATTTTTCCATTCTATAACACAATAAAATAAAATGAAATATATATTTTAAGAAATGTCATAAATCTACAAAATATTTTCTCACATGATTATATTACTGCTGCTTTATAGGTGGCAAAATGACGAAAAGCTTGTTAATAGATGATAAGTAGTACTTTCATACATACTGAGTATAATATTATCTACAAAGTTGGGTATTTTAGCTCTATTTAAATAGTTATACATATCCTATAAAATATGGTTATTAATACAAAACATAGCATAATTTTCTAATCATACCTTTCAGGATCATCTGGCAGTCGTTGCTGTTTCAATAATTCTCTACCCCTTATAACTGGTGCAGACAATCCTGGCCATAGCATATTGATTCTTCCCACACCAATTACTTGCCCGCGATTTAAATCACGAATTCTTATGCGCCCTGCACCTTTACCTCGACCTTTTTTAGCTCCAGCATTACTAACAGAAGTAACAGATTTCCATAACTTTTCAGCAGGTACTAAAAAAATTATAAATTAATTACATTTGTTATCATTAAGCATATTAAATTTGTTAACATTTACGGCCTAACATATAACCGATGAGTATCGTTAACTTTTAAGTATTAACTCTACAGGTACCTGTCATTTTCTATGGTCTATTACTGAAAATAGAGCAACTATAGTTTAAGAAATCTTAAATTAACATACAAGTTTACGAGTAACAGTCTAAATACATCTATATTACGGGTAATACTCACATTTGTTAAAAAAATTCACACAAGCAATTGAGGATGTACTAAAATTTGTTAGGTTAGATACAACATTGTTTTGGTACAATGTTGTTTGATTCGAAGTAACACAAATAGATTTTTTAAAAACATGTCTAAGTGAAAACAATTTCAGAGACATCGTATGAGCAGAGGCTAAGCTCTGCACTCTAATAAATAATTAATATTTATAAAAACGGAACGGAGCTATTAGATATTATTATACAAGAAACACATGACAGATTGACAGAAGACAGATCATGATCATCATGATGTTGTTGTTTTTATTATTCGCTCGAGAGAGCAGGCAAAGGAACTATGCTATACAGCCTAGTCTTTGCCAAAAAATGAAGGCCTTCAAAAATTGTGGATTGAAAATATAGACCAGGAAAACATAAAACCTGCAGTAGTAAGAAGAATATGCTCCTTGCATTTTGAAAAAGAATGTATAAATAGAACGCTGGATGTAGTTCGGCTTAAGGGTGATTTGGTTTATGTGTCTAAAATAAATTTTATGACTAAATAATATTATTTTGTCACGAATAAATGATTTTAATCAGTATACATTATTGTTATTTTATTTATTTTTAATCCTTACTCTCTCGTTTACCTCCAGTATCCACCACTAATTACGCTACTGGTGGAAGTCATTACCATTTGCAGGTTGTAAACACTATAAAATTGATATTTTGTGGTGTTACACAAATGGGATATAATGAAAAATGAGTATGGAAGTGGAAGTCTGAAGTGGCGTAACCACCCTTAATGATCGAAATGTTGCATGGAAATTGGTTGCCATATGGTATGAACATGAGATGCTGAAGATTGAGGAATACGCTAGGATAGTTAAATGATTAATGGATTGTGTGGACGGTGGTATGGTTAGAAAGGGGCTGCTCAACTTGATTAGATTACTGAGATAAATAAATAAATAATCTTTATTATCAAAAAAAGAGAGATGACGGCTAGTAACTATATATGAAAGAACACATGCTCCACAAACTTTAAATAAATCAAGATAAAGGTCAGTCTACTGCACGTTCATGGTGACTTGAACTGGTAACCGACCATTACCACGAAAGAAAGGTGTTGTCGAAACTTTATGGCGGCTTGGAAGTTAAGAGCGAGCGCTAGTCCCTGCAGATATAGTTGAAAGAAAACTTGATGGTGTCTAAGATCACAGTACGTAAGGCGAAGCGTGAAGGTACAGGACTTGCGCTCGCAACTAACTTCGCAGCCGCTATAAAGTCTATATATATGATATAATTCACGCAACCTGGACGCATACCGTTGGGGCTAATTCGATGTGGTGCAGGACAAAACCACTGGGAAAAACTTAGGGGAGACTTCTGCCTAGTAGTGGGACAGCATGGGCTGGACAAAAAAAAATCATACGAAGCGTAATACATTGCCTATAGTGTTGGTTTCGTTAATCTCTGCAGAGGAGAACGTAATACATTGCCTATAGTGTTGGTTTCGTTAATCTCTGCAGAGGAGAAAAAAAATGCATGCTTCGACCCAGGGATGCACGGATGGAGTGCTAATGTGCAGATTGCCGTCGTTACGAAAAATTAGCTCGTTGCACGAACTCAGTATAATATTCTGGTGCACGTTGTATACGTGTTCTGAAAAGAAAGGAGTTAAAGCTCCAATCAAGTGCTCTTCCCTTGGTCTCTTCGCTCACTTTTGACTGTTGCTTCACCATATTTTAAAGCAATTACAGTTTCAAAACTTTCCTATTCTGAATTGAACGTAAGATTTATTTATTTATCATCTCAATACAATTATTATTACAGGATTAACCCAATGCAATAGTGTAGTGATCTAATATTTGTTTATTTAATATATACCTATGAGATGGACAATACGTCATAATTTATATAGCATCGACACTGAAAATATCGACAAAAACAACGCTACTTCTTGTGGGTGGAGCATAGGGTGGAGTCGTCGCCATATTTGAGAAACGCTAGACTTCAGATCACGTGACCACATGCCATATCCGGGCATTTTTTTATTTTGTTGTCGATATGGATTTTTCCCGTGTCCCAAAAGTAAATACAACATTTTTATAAGATTTAAATGTTTTTTTAGTGAAACTATATTTTGATCTTAAACTAAATAGTATAGGCACCCAAAATATGTCTCAATAATGTTAATATGTTTGCTTTCTCCCAAAAAAACAGGGCTTTAATGTGAACAAATAGCTGTTTTAGCCATGTCCTCCTAGAAATCAAACATATTGAAATTCAATTTTTATTATTATTTTTCACTAAAGGGTTTATAGTTCAAAACCTTCAAAATACACTTCTTAGTCAAGATTTTGTGCTTAAATTACCACAAGGAAAACACATATATAGTAAAAATTCAGTTAAATACGTCGACATAAAATGCATTGCAATGGAAAGTCCTATTGAGGTACGCACTTTTTTCTATATTTATTCAAAAATTTCTACGCAACATTTTATTTTGAACTTACAACACTTAAGAAGACGTGGCATGACGCCATTGTGAATGTATAATGGCGTCAGTAGGCATGACAGCGCCATAGATAAATATATATGTAGCAAGCTAGACAGCGCCCGAGAGAAGAGGACGCGTCAGGCACAGGGTGAGGCAACTCTGTATGAAAGCTGAAAAACCTGCACACAATCATGATTTTGTCAATATGCGTGTTGGGCTTGTTAAAATAAAGCGAGATAAAATATCGCTGTCTCTTTCTTTAATTTTGTTTTAGATTGCCATTTTAAAAATTAGATAAACAAATTCATATTACATGGAAAGAAAATAAAAATATTAATTCGGTGTTAAACTTTTATTGGTTTGCTTTTGAAAGTATAATTACATACATATTACTCTGAGATTCGCACAATTAGTTTACCTTTTAATTGATTTAAATAAAATTATTAAATATTAGCAGAATTTTATCAAAAGAAGCCACGAAGAAGAAAAAAAATGACATTTGTTTGTCAACGTCTTTCATATTGAAAATATTTTCTGAAATTTATTAAAATTTATTTCATAGGTTTAGTTTTTAATATTTATTATTCATTTTTGCTTATATTCAGTTACATGGACTTCATTTTCGCATGTACGCAAATATACAGTCATAATATCGTCGTGAATGTACAGTAACTTAGAGTATTAAACTAACAGGAGACGACATTGGAGAGCGTTCCCCTCTGTCAAAAGTACGAGAGCGCGGATCATTCCCGTTATATAAAACTAGTTGCGCCGCGTACGGCATCAGTTAACATGTAGTCGTAAGCGTGAGTTGACCTCCAGAAAAATGCCGAGTTGCAGTGTGTTTTCTTGTAAAAAAAGATCACAGACGTCAAATTTACAAAAAGACGACGTTACCTTTCATCTTTAAGTATTTATTTTGATATAAATAATTAATATAAGCATTAAATCACGAAAATTCTGATTAATATAGCTGAGCAGGTTGTGTTGCCAACTTAAAGTATTAACACTATAGTAGGGACTTTTGCACCACTAGGACATAATTAAATTTTGCTTAATTGTAGACAAATGTCGTTTCTCTTTGTTCTTATTACACAAGACAAAATCGTGTTATTGAATAGTCTTAAAGTCATTAATATTATTGTGATCTATTTGCAAAACTATATTATTTCACACAACATTAATAATCTTTAATTGTTTTTAACGAAATGAAAACATCAATTTAAATTGTTTTATTGGATATAAAACATTTTAAATAGATATTTTCATTTCATTATGTTACATTATCAAAGGAAAAGAAGGGTAATTTCGAGTATATAAAATGGTATCATCAAGGCAATAATAGTGATGTTCACTGTAATCTTTAGTGTCGATGTTTTTATTTGACTATAATTAATACCTTGATATATAATACCAAGGTGTTATTTAAAATTCTTTTTTGTACAGTGTTTAAAAAAGATCTTTGGTTTTACAGTTTTCCAAAAGATCCTAACAGGCGCCAAGTTTGGATAAAAGCATGTGGCAATCATATAACCTGGGTACCTAAACGAACAAGCACTATTTGTTCCGAGCATTTTGACCAATCGGTTTTCGTAATCCAATCAAATAATAAAAGGAAACTAAATGAAACTGCTGTACCGACTTTGAAATTATTGGAAGTAAGTTTATTATTTTGCTACAGGTTTATTTTACATTATGAAGGATAAAATTTAAAACATGTAACAAATCGAAATGGAAGGTTTAGTGAATGATATTTATTCATTTTAAAATGTTATTTATAAGTATATCGTCTTAGATGGTGTCAACCAAATTGTTGTTTTCAGATGAGACACAAATTATTAGCGCTTAAATAAGTAAATAAGGACAAACAAATAATCTCAGTGTCATATTTATAATCTATTATTATTAAATATATACAGAGTACTACACTTTTGTACTGTAGAACACAAAATATTACAGCTTTTTACGACGACATTAATTATTTTCAATCCTAAGTAAAATGACGAAAAAAAGTATGTTTGGTTCAGCGTAAACTTCGGCCAAGAGATAGCAAATGTTTAATTTTTTTTGATTGCTCCATTCCGTTGCTGCGTAAAGGAAGGACAAAAACAAATAAACAAAAAGTCACACTTTCATATTTATAATATTATATTAGTATGGATTGTCAAGAATGATAGATTAACTTTTGAAACCGGTTTACAATCGGCTTTTTGAGAGTGAAACTATACACTCCCGCCCTCTTTCTTGCTCTAGTAAATAACGTTTCTGAGTGACCAAAAAGGATAGAAGCACAGGAAAGTGCGATTCCGTGCTGCCAGATGTAGTTCAACCCTAAGCCTTAAAACGGTTTAACTCTATACTTACTTATCGTCACGCACAATCCCTGACGGGGTAGCCAGAGAGAACAGATCGCCAAGTGTCACGATCCTTACATACCTCTTCCGCTTCTTTCAGATTCATTATCTTCTTCATACATGCACGTCTAGGTATCCGAGTACTCTTGACCCTCCCCTCTTCGAGCAATTTGCTCACATGGTCTTCGAAAGTTAGTCTCGGTCTACCTCGACACCTTTTAATATTAACTTTCGCGCTATATATTTTCTTCACCATTCGGTCTTCACTCATTCTCTCAACGTGCCCAAACCATCGAAGCACGCCCTTATCAATTTTTGTGATAAGGTCATCTTTCAAACCTGCCATACTGCGAATCTCTTCGTTTCGCTTTCGGTCGGCCATGGTGACGCCGCACATTTTACGAAGAGATCGCATCTCCACTGCATTCAACTTGCTTTTATGCTTCTTCTGGCATACCCAGGTTTCGCTGCCATACAACAAAGTCGGTACCAACACTGCGTTATGCATTGCAAGGCGTGCACTCTTCACTACGCCTTGCCTTTTGACTAACGCAGTCAGGGCACCATTGACTTTATTCCCGGCAGCGACACGCCTGTCCACATCTAAATCACATCTTCCATCCCGGCTAAAAGCACTTCCCAAGTATACAATTTCATTTACCTGTTCTAGACATTCCTGATTTACCCATATTTCACACTTCGTTCTCTCTTCGTCCCTTTCAAATACCAGAACCTTAGTTTTATTAGCATTCAAGCGGAGACCTTTAATTTCACATTCCTCTTTCATACACGTGACTAATGCCTGCAGTTCTGCCTCTGATGGTGCAATAAGCACTGCATCATCAGCATACAGCAGACAATTTTCTTTAATGTCACCCAATTTCACACCCAAACAGCTATCTTTCAGCTTCTGTAAACAGCTGTCGAGATACAGTATGAATAGCCAGGAAGACATGACACAACCCTGTTTTACTCCCGTTTGGACGCTAAACATGGGTGACAGGTCATGCCCTACCCGCACACAGGCTTTACAGTCACAGTAAAGTGACTGCACAGCCCTTAGCAATCGACCATCCACACCATACCCCGGCAACAGTTCCCACATTTTCTTCCTTACAACCTTATCAAATGCTTTCTCAAGATCCACAAAAGCACAGAAAATCCTCTGGTTAGCAGCCAGAAGCTTTTCCGTGATCATGCGGAGAGAAAACATTTGATCCGTGCATCCTCTTCCAGGTCTAAATCCGCATTGTGCCTCCCATAGAAATCTTTCCGATTTCTCTTGCATCCTACGTGTCAAAACCTTCGAATAAACTTTACTTGCTAAACTGGTCAAGCTGATCGCCCGATAGCACCCGCAGTCAAAATGTGAACCTTTACCTTTAACTCTATAGGTTGGGTAAAATCTGTAAAATTAGACCGTTTAAAACCCCTATACAGATAACCTTTCCGGTTGATCATGAGATTAAAAAATGGTAAAAATATTTCATAGACTAGGCATATTATATATTTTTAAGCATACAGGAACATTATTTCGACAATAATTACGTTCCACATAACATTGAACTGGCAAACTTGGTGATGGAAAATATGCAAGCACTAGAATTAGCTACCTCGCAAAAAAAGAGTGATCCCAAAAAGTGTATTCGTCACATATATACCAAACTTATTCACTTTAAAAACCTACTACCTACTTTTTCAATTTGTTTTAATTTTGGTAATTTTGTATTATTATTTTGTACCTTATGTATTTTTTTAAACTTACTTTGAATGTAATATTACACATTAAACATTTGTTCATTTTTATTTTATTTTATTTGCTAATGTAACTTGCATAAAATTTCATCGACATATCCATATCGACAAGGCCCTCGCACTAGTTGTTTATGGCTTATGCACTGTAACGATGAGACATTTATGAGAGATTTTCACGGTTGTGTGCGTTTTGCTTAATTGTGTGCTCATATTATGCTGTGTGCGTGCGTAACGACGTGGCCCAATGTTTACGATTTGCTTAGTGTGCGTTACCTCGCCTCCCGCTAGAAGTGACAGACTTTTTTGTTTGGAATTTTATGCGCATGGCGTCTCCTGTTAGTTGAATACTCTAAGTACAGTAAAGATTTTTTCTGAGATGTTAATTCTGTATAAGATATGGACTATAAATGAATTCATTATTTCAAAGTTTTATGCACGATTTGTGATCATCATCGAAAGAAAGTTAGGTGTTGTGTAAATAAAAAGCACAAAATCATCTGATCACTTTCTGCAAGTTTCCTATGATAGAAAAAGAAAAACTTATGACAATATTATGGTAAGGCTATAAACATTTGGATTTATTGGCCGTTATTTGTAGGGTTTATAACTATATTGACTCGAATTGTATCTGTTTCAGATCACGTATTTGGGCTGAGTAAAGTTCTCATCATGAGAATTTTGTTGATTTAAATTTACGTTAATGTTCTGTGAAGAATAACTCTCTGACAATAACATGTGTTATATATTAGTAACGTGCGTTGAAATATTACGTACAAAAGCAATAAAAACATCAATAATAATGTGTAGTTTATAAAACAATGTCTTCCAGAAAATAAAATTACGTAACTATACTTATTTATAGTTTTATTTTATCCCACATACTAATCTAAATTATATTCGAGTAATTTTGGTGCAACCTCTCAAATATATGGGAATTTACCCCATAGGTTTATGAGGCTTGAGCCAAAATTACTCGAATAAACCTTAAATAAAAAGTTTAAATTTACAGAATACAAAGGTTTGGAATTCCCGCTAAAAAAGTTTTATATGGGCGTCCACAGTAGCGCTTTTCGTATACACACATGAACACGTGTTTTCGTTTTTTAGTATGAAGTTGGCGTTCTTCTCTTGATAAAGAGTAATTGTGTTCTGTGGTCAGGCATTACATTTAGTAATCCATTGAATTACGGTATTTTGTGGTGAGTACGATGTTTTATGCTGTAGTTTAGATATTATTTAGTTATGCAATAGATCTATGAATTTCAAATATGTTAACTACTAACGTAAATTGATTTAAAAAATCGAAAATTATTAGCATATTACTTAGTTACGGCAAAATCGTTACGTTCCGTTGAGAAATTTTGTAACTCAACGGAACAAAATGTAACTCAATATAAAGCTAAAGCCACGTTCATGTTGTTATTTTTTCAGTAGGCTTATTGGCAATATAATATCAGTTTTAATGATATTATAAATATTCATACTTATAGTATTACTATAGTGTACGAATATAGTGATAATATTAACTTGTGCAATATTAGCAAAACGTTTTTTCTCGGTTTCGTCTTTATCCACACGGCCATTAGACTTCATTTTAGTCCCAATTTTATTTTGCTTTTGACTATTTTGAATTAAATTAAATTATAATGATTGCAATACATTGTTGTAGGAATAAAAACACAGACAAATGGCTATGACTGCAGCAGAAAGAATGAAAAAATATAGGGAAAGGTTGAAACAGAATCCGGAAAAGTATAATAATGTTAAAAAGAAGCATACAGAATATGTCAAATCTAAAACTAAAAAAAAATAACGAACTAACGGGGAAAGAAAAAGAAAAACAACGAAAGATATGGCGAAATCAGAAACGCAACCAGACAATTAAAAAAAAGGAACTTCAATTAATAGAAAAGGAAAATACCACACCAAAGAAGAAATGTCAATATAAATTACTTCGAAAATATAAGGCGGCTCTGAAAAAAATAGAAACTTTAGCGAGAACTGTAAGCACATACAAGAAACGTTTATATCGTCAAAAAATAGACACAGATAGAAAAGTTAAGGAACTTGAAGTAAAAATATTAAAGTTACAAGCAAGAGAGGAGATATTAGAAGCAACGTTAAAAAAAACGTACATGGGATGCAAAACTATAAAAGAAAAACGTAATATCAAGAAAATTGTTCTTGAAAACATTGTTCAACATTCCATTAAGAAAACTTTTGTTTCGAAATTATTAGGCCTGAGAGGTCTGGCAAGAATTATACTCCAAAGCAGAATGCAGAACAAAATCAGAAAAGTAATAGAAACATTTTATATAAGAGACGACGTGAGTAGGATGACAGCAGGGAAAAAGAAATGCCGCACATTAAATAAACAAAAGAAACAGATTCGATATCTGACCGAAAGGTCTCTAATTTATATAAAATATATCGCGAAGAAGGACGAAAATATAGTCTAGCTACATTTTTCAAATATAGACCCTTTTTTGTTTTATCCCCAACGGTTGAAAATAGAGAAACGTGTTTGTGCATGATAATTTTTTGATTTCAGACATAATACTAATTAAGAAAGGAAAATATTTCTGCTGCACCGTTGACAACTGTCAAAGCGTAACGACTACATACAATTTTTATCAATATGGAATAAATCCAGGGAAGTAATGTGATAATATTTCATTTATAGAGTAAAGTGCTTTTATTTAGGCCGTAATTGATTGTTTCAGGGAAAGATGTGGAGTACAGCACATTTCAAGTTACTTTGAATATGTAATATAAAGACTTTTGAGTGTTGTAGAGATCTGTTTAGATTTTTTCATGAATGTCTCTGCTCCGCTACAGTCACAGCCGGATTTCCTACAGTGTCAAAATTGTGCTGACGGTAGGCTGTTTAAAGGTAAAAGGGGATTAAATATACATATTAAACGATGCCATAGTAAAAGTATTTCGGCTTCACATCCTGCCGTAGAAATTCATAACTCTATTAGCAATTCCTCTAATGACACAAATTTTTCCCTGTTTTCGGAGCAAATTTACAAATATTATAGTAACGTACCAGT
The DNA here is from genome assembly GCA_033319125.1 of Parnassius glacialis. Taxonomy (NCBI): domain Eukaryota; kingdom Metazoa; phylum Arthropoda; class Insecta; order Lepidoptera; family Papilionidae; genus Parnassius; species Parnassius glacialis. The sequence goes on from JAVANC010000012.1 coordinate 15,124,126, forward strand.
AGTTAAAAGAATTCCTAGAGGTGCGAGGATGCAGCTTGCTAAAGCATTGTCATGCACTATTCAAAATTGTTTCACTAATAGTGAAAATAGTTGGCAAAAATTATTTACTTTCGCGTATTCCCATTTTCATTTTGATAAAACAATAAATAAATCAGTTATGTCTCAACTAAAAGAGACATCTTTTCAAAATTTAGAATACCCAATTAATACTCATTTATCTCGACCACGTCCTAAATTTGATTTAAAAAAGTACAGTCGAAAGTAATGGATGGCGACTTAAAAAATGCATCCCGTATTTTATTCTCAGACGACATCCTGGCTCCTCGTAATGTCGAAACACTTGAAAGCCTTCGTCAAAAGCATCCTTCGGTCAAACATCCTCAGAGTTTACCGCTGCCTCCCAGGACTTCTATGCAACCTTTACAAATTTCGGAAAAAGACACTTTAGAAGCAATTATGTCATTTTCGAATGGCTCTGCTGGCGGCATTGACGGAATTACGCCTCAACATCTTAAAGATCTTGTAAGCGCTTCTGCCGGTGACGCCGGCGGAGTACTTCTTAAAGACATTACAAAATTATGTAACTTTATGCTTTCTGGTAATGTTAATCCAAATTTCATTCCATTCTTATATGGGGCAAGATAATGTGCCTTCAAAAAAAAGGATAACGGTATCCGTCCTATTGCCGTTGGTTCCACATTTCGACGTTTAATTTCAAAATTAGCTTGCAGGCACATAATCTCTAACCTTAAGACCAAATTTCAGCCTACTCAACTAGGTTTTGGCACTAGAGGTGGCTGTGAAGCGGCGGTACATTCAGTGCGTACATTTTTAACAAGCTCTGATGCAGATGTTCTTGTGAAGGTTGACCTAAGGAATGCTTTTAACTCTATCGTTAGGGTAACCTTGCTGAAAGAAGTGGCTAATAATACCCCCGAAATTTATCATTACGTTTGGCAATGTTATAGTCAAAATACTAACTTGTTTTACGAAAACCATGTTATCGATTCCGCTGTCGGTGTTCAGCAGGGTGACCCACTGGGTCCAGCACTTTTCAGTTTGGGAATTCAACCAATTATTTCAAATTTGAAATCCAAGCTGAATGTCTGGTACCTAGACGACGGTACACTGGGAGGTAGAGCAGATGACGTCCTCAGTGATCTTACTCATATTTTTCAAAATTTTAAAAATATTGGTCTTGAACCAAATAGCAATAAATGTGAAATATTTTTTTTTCCAATAATTTATCTACTTCTCATAGAGACACTTTAATTCAAAATTTTAATCATATTTGTCCAGGAATAAAAACTGTCAGTACGGAATCACTATACCTGCTAGGTGCCCCGTTGTTTTTCGATAGTATTAAATCTGTTTTAAAAACAAAATTTGATGAGTTTTTAAACCACGTTGATAAATTGTATAAATTAAACCCCCACATAGCTCTTACTATTTTAAAATATTGTCTTCTTGTACCTAGATTTACATACTTACTCCGCTCGAGTCCAGTCTGGAAATGTTCGGATATTTTACAATATATTGATAATAATCTTAAAATAGCTATTGAAAAAATTCTAAATTTAACTTTAAATACTACAGCCTGGACTCAAGCTACTTTACCTATAAAATTTGGTGGCATTGGTGTGAGAAATCTTTCTAGCATTGCATTGCCTGCTTTCCTTGCTTCCGTACATAGTGTCAGTGACTTATGTAATATAATTTTAAATAATAAAGCAGACCTATGCTTTGCTACGGAGGCAGAGCAGACATGGCAAACGCTATGTCCTGGTGAAAATGTTCCACTGGAAGTTAACCAACAAAAACAGTGGGATATTCCATTGGTACAGGGCGTGCAGAAGGATTTGTTTCATAATCTCCAGAGTGACCTAGATAAGGCACGCCTTCTAGGTGTTTCGACTAAGGAATCTAGTCACTGGTTACACGCTTTACCATCAAGTAATCTCGGCACATTACTTGATGCGGAAAGCTTACGCATTGCCGTAGGAATCCGACTAGGAGCGGCGATTTGTCAACCCCATCAGTGTCCCTGTGGTAGCAGCGTCGACAAGTTTGGGCTCCACGGACTTTCATGTAAGAAAAGCGCTGGTAGATTTTCACGACACAGTTCTTTGAACGATGTCATCCGAAGGGCTCTTGTGTCTATAAATGTTCCCTCGGTTTTGGAGCCTTGTGGAATATTTAGAGACGATGGCAGGAGACCCGACGGTATGACATTGGTCCCTTGGGAGAGAGGTAAAGCCCTAGTGTGGGATGCTACTTGCGTAGACACTCTGGCGGTCTCTCATCTCAGGGGTACCTCGTTTAGAGCCGGGGCGGCATCAGAGGCAGCTGAACTGAGTAAGTGGCGCAAATATGAGTCTCTTAGAGATGACTACATATTTGTGCCATTTGCTGTAGAGACTATCGGTCCGTGAGGTCCACGTGCGGTGAGGTTCCTAAAGGAACTCCATCCGCGGCTGGTCATTGCTGCTGGTGATAAGAGGGCTGGTTCTTTCCTTGCTCAAAGGCTAAGTATAGCCATTCAGCGGGGAAACGCAGCCAACGTTCTTGGCACGATACCGCGGGGAGTAGGACTATATGATATTTAAGTTTCTAGTTTTAGTTTTTTTTTAATTATTATTATAGTTTCTAGTATTGTATATTTTAAAATTATAATTTGTGCATTAAACACAACAATACTGATATGTTGTTTTATGCACTTAAAAAATATCACATCCTTAATAATTTTAATACTGTAAATGATGTTATAAAAAAACAGTGTTGTAGCATACAGTCGAAAGATTGCATGTATGGATAATGCAAAGAGTGCAAAGGCAAGGAAATATATTATGAGTCATTGGAAGAAAATCTAGAAGACCGGGTAAAGTGGCATCAGTGGGGTATTAGCGATCATAAATATATAAAAATAGAAAATAAGATCCCTAAAGAATTTACAACATAAAAAAAAACAATTAAAATACAAAAAGAAGGCAGCCGAGGCGATTTGGTATCAGCTTTTGAAAGAAATATTAAATTATATAAAATTCATCACTTCAATTGGATTCACTATCAAAAACAATACCAAGAGTGTGTTAACAACCTCAAGCCGCATGAAGCATTAATAATATGTGATTTTTCCGAAAATTATGGTTGCAAAATGGGGAAAGAAATCCAAGCTCAACATTTTGGTGCTTCTAAGAGCCAAATAACATTACATACTGGAATGATTTATTGTACTGAGAAATCACAGTCGTTTTGTACAATATCAGACAACAATGTACATGAACCTGCAGCCATTTGGGTACATCTTTTGCCTGTGATCCGTGAGATCAAAAAAATTAACCCGCTGACAAAAGTACTGCACTTCTTTTCTGTTGGCCCTTCCTCCCAATATCGTCAAAGAAACAATTTTTTCCTACTCAATTTATTCACAGAAAAGTTGAAGCTTGATTACACCACCTGGTCGTATTCTGAAGCAGGTCATGGGAAAGGAGTGGCGGATGGCATAGGAGGTTCGGTTAAGCGAGCCTTAGATCGTCAAGTTGCATTTGGCAGGGATGTTGAGAATGGTTTACAAGCATACGAGCATCTTTCAAAATGTATGAAAGTCGTAAAAATTATATATATACCCAACAGAGATATTGATAATATTAATAAGATTATACCCGAAAATCTCAGGATTATAATAGGCACTATGAAAATACATCAAATTTTGTCATGTACACCAAACTGCATTAAATATAGAAGCCTGTCCTGTTTCTGTGGCATTAAAAGGGGTTGTTATAATTGTTTTTTACCGAGAACACACGTTTTTAACAACAAAAAATTACAAAAGATTATTAAAAGTTGCGATTCTCCTGCTGAGATTGTTAACTTTTCTTCTGATCATCAAATGAACATACAAATCTCTTCAAATTTGGATTCATCTGCTACATCAACCTATACATACAACAAATCTCCAATAAAAGTCGCAAAAGTAGCCGAGCCTGATCATGTTGTGATCACGGTTACAGCTGATATCCATGAAAACTATCAAAACAATCTGGAATATTTACCGATATATGAAAACGTTAATTCAAACAAAGAAAATATGGATTTCAATAGGATTCTGATTGAGGACCAAGAACTCCTTTCCTTAAATGATATTAGCCTGGACTTGAATATAAATTTAAATAATGTTGCTGATGTAAATGATCACAAATTGGAAGATACTTTATTATACACAGAGACCAAGGATCTCAACAACCATATTGCTATGGATAATTTATTGAAAAGTAAAGACCAAAACGAATCTCTAGGTATTGATAAACTTTTTTATAATATGGAAAATGTCATGGATGAACCTGTTCCTAAAAAACAAAAAATTAACATATTAGATATTAGGAATATATCAACCAAAAATGTATTCACCGCGAGAAAAACCGAAAAATGTAAGTCCTTGAAAACAATAATTAAACGCACTTTACCATGTAATCAATGTAAAAAACATTATCTTTTTAATACTTGCCTAAAAAAGTGTACCCGATGTAGTTTCTATTACTGTATAAAATGCTCTGGCAATTTAAATCTTAGTAGTGACTATATCTGTGATTTTTGTTATAAGTAATTGATTTTAATAATTTATATTTAGTTATTAGTTGATCTCGTTGATTATAGAAATAGCTGTTAGTAACTTAGTAAAGACTGATTTATAGTAATATCTAATTAGTATAAGGAGACACCAAGAATGCCTTTATAAGATGTGGCGTTGTTTCTCATTTATGTTTAATATGTTAACCAAAATAATTAAATTGAATAATATGGACACGGCTTTACGTTTTAGTTACGTTCCATTGAGAGATTGTCCCCTTATTTTATTTTATTGATTTTGAATATTTTTTTAGATTTTCTGCTATCCACGTGTTATGTTTATATGTTATCGTTCTATGAAAATGTATAATTTATTGTAGAAGGAATCTAAACTGTCATATGATCGTAGTTACTAATTTTAGAAGAATAAAAAGTATGCGATAAAGCATTGAGTTATATGTACTACGTACTAGAGAAGCTATTCCAAACAAAATATGTGCGCTACTCTATGTCTTCGCGCATGCGCGGGAGATAGTAGAGTCGCGCATGCGCAGTTGATATAAGCGCGTTGCGCCTGCGCGGTCAGTTTTTGTCATCATAGATTAGGTATACGAAGGTAGAATGATCAGTATGTAATAATTGTTTATTTATATTGTATTGTTAATTATATCGAGTACAATTCTTTTATTGTTATATTTATTTTGTATAACAATAATTCTATATAATATTACATAATATTATGTCACAATTATATTTTAATGATATTTTAAAAGGTAAACACGTAAAATATAAAAATATATATTTATATTATATTATTTATTTTTATATTCGTAAGAATCACATTTTTCTGTAAATAAATATTTTCTCTTTGTATTTTCTTAAATTTCTCAGTAATTTTGTTTCTAGCTGAAGCTTGCGTAATTTATTTTTGAGTGCAATTTTTGCCGGACTATCAAAAATGGAATTTAAACTGCTTACTGATTCAGACAACGGTTCTAATACTTCTTGTTCACCACATTTTGTTGGCTGAAAAAAAAGATACTAGTTATTTTTTTTATATGATAAGGGTGACAAACGAGCACACAGTCCACCTGATGGTAAGTGGTTGCTGCGGCCCATAGACATCTACATCTATCCTCTATTACAAATCAAAATGTAGATGCGCCGCCACCCGTGAGGACCAAGATTGAATGCCTCATTTCCAGTAAAAAGGGCCTCCGTCCACCTGCACTCACCAAGCGAAACGCAGAGGTAAACCTCTACTTCACGCTGGTTTTCTGTGAGGTCGTGGTACCACCCCGGTTCGAGCCGGCCCATCCGTGCGACAGCAAAAGCTGCCGCGTGGCTCTACCGCTGTTAATCTGAGAAGCCTGTAAAAGTTCTAGCGTTACAGTATTAAAAACCCGCCATATACTAGTACGACTCGCGCGCCGAGGGTACCGCCTCTCTTAAGTCCCGTAAATATACTGAATTTACACATTACAAAAATTCGTTCGTCATCTAATCACAAAATAAAACAAAAATCCCAGCAATATTATATAATAATATAATTACGTTATCGCATGGCACTATAGATTTCTTTAAGTATACTCTTCCTGTTTTAGTGAAGTATTAGTTGTTTTCTTTGATATGTACGGAACATATGCGTGAACAATCTGACGGTAACCACGTTTCTTCGCTGCGATTCTTCTGAACAAATTTGATCCATGATCCCTTTCTTTTTTTTTTGATTCAGGAAACCTTTAAATCCAAATAATAATAAAAACTATTAATTTTAATGCATTAACATTTCCTACCGTGATTATATATTAATATTTACGGTCCATAATTACTTAACATTATACGTCAATAGTGTTAAGTCTGCGCATAAAAATGTTTTACTCTTTGACATTCCCTTATACGTTGCAGTTGATAAAATATAATTAAATTAAGCGTGTTTTAAAGATAATAATATGTTGAACTTACTGGTGAAAAGTCACTCCTTGACTTTTACTGATATTTCTCGAGTTGTTTGAACAATATCTCAATGCACACGAAGGCATATTAATTTAAAAATAATTCTTCACTTAAACTTCTCACGTTGCAGCAACCGCTTGACACAGACTAAGTGAGTTTGAGAGCGCGCACTCTAACGCGTGTTACAAACAATCGAGTTGAGGTGTCTCCTCTAATACGTAGTATAGTGCCACCAACTTATCTGTTCAGGTGGACAAAATTGGAACTAAAACCGCCATTTTGTAAATGACATTTCATTGTCAGCTATTATTTATTCTGAGCTATCAGGTGAGTGTTTTTAAAAAATGTAAATAAATCTTAAAAGTGATGCGCGATAGATTATCCTAAAAGTTTTATCTTTTATGAAAAAAGAGAAACGTGTACAAGTCCCAACTATACCATTTGAAAACCTGTATGAAAGCGTTGCTGCCGCGACACGTTAGTATTGCTAGATGTGGAAAATTAAAATCACCAAATAATTTGCTTGTGAAACAGTAAAAAAATTATCTCAATTTACTGCAATTCATCTAAAGTACCTAACTTTGTAGTTTGTGTTGCTAATGTTATAATGCCCCAATTAATTGAAGATTCATTTCATGAAATTACACCGGTACAGTGAAAAAACATTTGTAATCATGTAAAAAAATTGAAAATGAATACAGACTAAAAGACGTGTATTTAAATTGTCCCTTTATTGTAGTGTCGGAGCGATAGTGATAGCGATTCCAGTGACTCAGAAGATGAATTATTGGAACCAGTAGGTAACGCGGGTATATTTTTCAAAACAGAAATTCCGGAATTCGGCCGCTTGAGCTCCGAGATCACGACCGCAATTATTTTTATAAAATATAAATAATATATATTATAATAACACTAATTCTCACTAATTTTAATACATTAACACGAAATTTGTTTTATTTTATATTATGTGTAATGAATATGTAGTTACATATTTCTTCGGTAAATTTCTTAAATGGCAATAGTAAGCACTCCATTAGCGACGCTGTCAACTGAACAGATAAGTTGGTGGCACTATACATATAACTCAATGCGATAAAGTCAGCAATGTAACTCACAGGAATTACTGTTCCAAATAACCAAGTCACTTTAGTTATGTTTTGTATTTATTTGTCATTATTTCATGAATGTTTCTTATTATTTTAATCATAAAATATAAAATTTTAATGTACTTTTAGTTTTATTATATTTTTTACAAACCGACATTTTGTTTCTCAGAGGATAACTTTTTGATAACTTCTTTAAGTAAATGGCAATTATATTCTTATTTCTGTATTATTTATGTTCTATTATTATAAACAAAGGTTTTTTACAGATTGAGGAACTAAATTAAATAATTTTATAAGAAACAACTTCAATTTTATTTTATTCTGAACTTTTAAAAAATGAGACAACAAATAAAAAAAATGCCCACCCCCACAGAACATAATTACTCTTTATCAAGAGAAGAACGCCAACTTCATACTAAAAAACGGAAACACGTGTTTATGTGTGTATACGAAAAGCGCTAGGGTGGACGCCCATATATAACTTTTTAGCGGGAATTTCAAACCTTTGTATTTTGTAACTTTAAACTTTTTTATTTAAGGCTTATTCGAGTAATTTTGGCTCAAGCCTCACAAACCTATGGGGTATATTCCCATATATTTGAGAGGTTGCACCAATATTACTCGAATATAAATTAGATTACTATGTGGGATAAAATAAAACTATAAATAAGTATAGTTATGTAATGTTATTTTCTGGAAGACAGATTGTTTTATAAACTACACATTATTATTGATGTTTTAATTGCTTTTGCACGTAATATTTCCACGCACGTTACTAATATATAACACATGTTATTGTCAGAGAGTATTCTTCACAGAACATTAACGTAAATTTAAATCAGCAAATATTTCAAGATGAAAACTTTACTCAGCCCAAATACGTGATCTGAAACAGATACAATTCGAGTCAATATAAACCCTACAAATAACGGCCAATAAATTCAAAATGTTTATAGCCTTACCACAATAATGTCATAAGTTTTTCTTTTCCTATCATAGGAAACTTACAGAAAGTGATCAGATGATTTTGTGCTTTTTATTTACACAACACTTGACTTACTTTCGATGATGATCACAAATCGTGTATAAAACTTTGAAATAAGGAATTCATTTATAGTCAATATCTTATACAGGATTAACATCTCACAAAAAATCTTTACTGTACATTCACGACAGTATTATGACTGTATATTTGCGTACATACGAAAATGAAGTCCATCTAACTGAATTTAAGCAAAAATGAATAATAAATATTAAAAGCTAAACCTATGAAATAAATTTTAATAAATTTCAGAAAATATTTTCTATATGAAAGACGTTGACACACAAATGTAATTTTTTCTTCATCTATTAATTCATGGCTTTTTTTGATAAAATTCTGGTAATATTTAATAATTTTATTTAAATCAATTAATAGGTAAACTAATTGTGCGAATCTCAGAGTAATATGTATGTAATTATACTTTAAAGAGCAAACCATTAAAAGTTTAACACCGAAGTATCATTTTTATTTTCTTCCCACATAATATGAATTTGTTTATCTAATTTTTAAAATGGCAATCTAAAACAAAATTAAAGAAAGAGACAGCGATATTTTATCTCGCTTTATTTTAACAAGCCCAACACGCATATTGACAAAATCATGATTGTGTACAGATTTTTCAACTTTCATACAAAGTTGTCTCACCCTGCCCACCCCTATTTTTCTTATATCTATGCCTTGTACCCACACTCCATAAGCATAGTATAAAGTCTATGCCATAAGTGTCACTCAAAATTTTTAGCCTGGATGCTTATTTTTTAAGTCATAAAATTCATCATTGATGAATAAAATAATGTTAGCCATAGACAAATAAATATATAGCAAGCTAATGCGTAAAGTCAATCCTCCGCTTCGATAGTCCCAATCCAAGCCTATAAATTTGAAATATACATAAAATAATTCCTGACAGGCGTATTTTAAATATGGCCGGCCCATTCCCACTTCACCTTACTAATCCGCTAAGCTGTGTCGGATATCCTCATTTCTAAGTTTATCACTCAGAGAAACCCGATTGGAAAAAAGGTTCTCGAGTGACAGCTTTGTATCGGTAGACGAAGTGTAGGACGCCCCCCCACTACAAGGAGTGATGACCTTGTAAGACATGCAGGAAGTCAATGGATGCAGGTGACTCATGATCATACTTTGTGGCATTCTTTGGGGGAGGCCTTTGTTCAGCAGTGGACTTGTGAAGGGCTGTAACGATGATGACGATGAAATATTTTATATCGCACATCTCATAAATATTACTTATTTTATTTACACCCATGTAGCTTATAAATACATAATAGGTAGAGATCACATACGTTAAAACGTTGATATTACTTGAAATATTTATAATTCGGTACTATTTGCATAATGAAAAAACTGTATCCTGCTTGAATATTATTGCATCGTCATTAAAAATGCATAAAATTCAACAATAGGGGCAAAAAGTTAATAAAACCAAATTTGTGAATTGTCGACAATGAGAGTATAATCACTAAATTTAAGAAGTGGGACTTTCTTAGTTGAAGTACGAGGAGCATTCAATGTATTCTCGGTATTAGGGTAATTAAATTAGGGTCTCATTGGCTAACGGAACAAGTGCAGGCAGAGAGAAAGGAGTAAAATGTTGCCGCGTTACAAATTCGATTTAACATTGTTCCATCTCTAGACACGCCAAACTTTCGGGTAGAATCTAAGAAGTTAGTCTGTGGCTAAACTGTAAGCTGTCATCCGCACCATGCTATAATGCAAAGATTATATTTTTATTGTTCATTTATTCAACTTCATCTCTTACATCTATAACTGAAAATTTACATCTATTATTTTACTTTGAGCTCTTTAATTTTTCAAATCTTTCAACTATACATGAGATAGTATGTATTTAGAAAGGACCCTCAGATCAAAAGAGTATATAATCACTACGTTTAGTCAGAACCGTAGTTAAGAGTGCTCACAACATTACTTTTTTAAATGTTTATTTATTTACGCTTTATTGTACACCAGAAAACAAAACAAAACGAATACAGTTAAATCTAAATTAGAAAATGTACAACAGGCGATCTTATCACTCTGAAAGTGATTTCTTCCAGACAACCCTTAGTGTAGAGAACTGATGCAAACAATAGTTAAAAATAGAGGGGGGCGTACAAAATAAAAATAAAAAATATGAAAATACATACAAATAAAAACAAGTGAAGATTATGTATGATATAATATAATAGATTAAATGAAAAGAGTACGAAATTTTTTTCTTCAAAGCCAACGTACTCAACTAGTGGAAAAAGCTATTTCCTACGTAACATAAAATGTGAGAATGTGGACATTTCGATTGAAGGAAGAAGATGAATGAGGAGATATCGAAAACGTTTACCAGGAGAAATTACCCAATATGCTGGATTAACATTGCCAGAGGATCTGCAGACAGCTATGTTAGAATGTCTTGACATATTTTACGAGGAACTAGACCATCGCTACAGAGCAATGGATGATATTCTCGTAACATTTAGTGTTGTTCAGCCACTCTGCTAACGTCACCAGAAAAAGATCTTCGTGTAATATTTCAAAATCTGACAAAAATCTACGATGATTTTTCTGCAGGATATACAATTTTGACAGTTTTACGACTTGAAAGCTGCTAGAATTTCTTCCCAAGAAGCGGTTCAATGTAATTCGTTGGAGCTTTTCTCGTAAGCTATTCTGAATCTGTTCCGAATCTAGCGCTGTGTCTAAGATTTTTTTACTATTAAGTTTCATGTGAAGGAAGCTTTTCAAAACTCAAGTTAATAAAATCTTACTTAAAGTCCACAATGAGCCAAGCGGGACTAAACAATTTTTCCATTTTATCAATCGAAAATGACAAGAAAGTAAACTTTGATAATACAATATATAACGTAATTAACGCACACCCTCAGACACCCCAATTAATATATTATGTTATAATCATTATACGTACACTGACTTTTTAATTAAACATGTTTATACATTGATTATTTATTAAATTAGTTATACTAATTCCGGAACAATGTTGTGGTCACAGTATAAATTCACGAACGCACGCAGTCGCTCACGTAGGTATAGGTTTTGAGGGTCTTGCTATCACAGTAGTTAATCGCTCGCGATTGAGACGAGTTAACGCTGGCGCCGCTTGACACAAATGTAGGTAGGTATTAGTGCCGAAAAAAGCCGACAATACACAATTGTTTATGTTAAAAAATACCTACTTATGAACACTAACTGATGTTCGTACTCCGAGCATCGAGTTGTTTATTAGGTCTGGTAAACATTTGATTCCATTTTTCCATCACTCATTTCAATCTTTGGATTGTCGACTGAATAATTTTGTTTATTGATTATGATACAAGTTTAATAGGCAATATACGTTACAAAATGTTATGCATTAGCATAACATTTTAATTGTAATTGTAAATAATAACGTACTGCTATAAATAAGAGGCGACCATAATTCAAAGGTTGCGTGTTTAAAAGATGTGAATCAAAATATTTACAATAATTAAAAAAAAAAACAAATACTTAACTTACTGATAGCCTAAACATTCATGCAACGTTGTGTTTTTAATACACTTTCAAAATGTCCACCACCTCGTTCAATACATTTTGATGAGCGTTTTCTTAACTGGTATCTTAATTTAGAAAGCACTTCAGTGTCATTTTTCACTATTCCAAAAGCGTTCACTATCCTATTTTTTAGCGTCAAATCAGGTGATCTGGGAGGTCAATGGCCTGGCCGCCGCGACCTTTATAAGGTACTCCAAACTCTGTATTTGTAAAGACTTTAACATACTTGGCATAAGGTTCAATTTTCTTTATTTTGTATTGAATGACGGAATTTGTATGAATACAAATAAAACTGCACTTTTAAAAGTCTTATTGCCTTGAGTTACGGTCCATTTCAGTTTGTTTTGACTGTACAGGTTTAGTGTGACTGTAAATTACCTAGTTTCAATTATTTTTGGGATAAAAAAATTACCTATATTAAAAATGATAGAAATCGATTCAGTAAACGATTCTGAACAAACTACTTTCACAAAGTGCGTTAATTATGTTACGTGTTGTATATTAGAACGTTTCTCTAGTATGTAGTGCGCACTCCCTATATTTTACAACCATGCTCTATAATAAGTGCCAACTTTTGAACGCAAAGGCATATTGTCAAGTTTCAACAAAATATTTTTGACACTTAATTAGGGGTGTCCACTTTGAAAATACATCGATGTTTTTTTTCGATGTGATGCATCGAAAATGTGCATCGATGTATTTCGATGCATCGGTTAGAAACATCGATGTTTTTGTAACATCGAGTACTTTTTATGACTACATTATAAATCTGTAGTCAACTTGCTGACACCCCATTCAAACAACCGACAATTTTGAATGATCTACTTTGACATCGGCACTGTCTTTGTCCGTACGCCTTTTGCGAGTGTGTGTGTGTGTGTGTCTGTGTGTGCGAGTGTTCAAGGATGTTAGACAGTTGATAGATATTCTTTATTGCACGAAACACAAAGTATCCTAATCTTAAGAATTAATATATTGTTAACAGACGTATATATGTATGTATATGTCTGTATATATTTATATATTTTTTATTTTGTTTATATTCTATACTGCTACACCTACGTCAAATACTCACTACTCCATGGGTTGACTGATAGAGAATGTCTCAAGGCATTGAGTCCGCCCTTTGTATTGTTTTATATTAAGGAATGCAATAAAGAATAAATAAATTATTCTTTATGATCATTGACCTACTAATAAATGGACGGCAGGTCTAGAACAAAATTCACGAAAAATGTGTCCCGAGTCAACCAATATAAGCGTATTATATATATAATTTTAATTGCGACAATTTAGCAGCCTTTCAACTTCAGAAGCTGTTTTCATCTTATGCAGCTTGTAGCGAAAATTATGGGTATGATTTTTTCTTTTTACAATTAATGTAATTATGTGAATTTAATTTAAATACTTGTATCTTAGCAAAATATTACTTTTAAATTATTAAATATTGATAGTCCTTATCGAAAATATATATAAATTATAAATATAAATAGTTTTGCTCGTTTTGTGATACAGTTCGGTATTTTGGAACGCAATTGGAACTCTTTTTGCATTTTGGAACTCTTTTGACTCGGACACATGAGCGCATAGTCAAGGTCCATTTAGTAGTAGGTCAATGTTTATGATATTATTTTAAATGCTTTTAATAGAAAAAAGCATGCATCACAATAAAAATACTCATATATGGAATATAACTCCATCTTTTTGTATATTTTAGGTATTTTGACTGCTTTATGCACACGTTAACCGCACCGATCGGCATTTTTTAAAGAACACCTACTTCGGCGGAAACGATTCTTGTAATGATAAAATAGATTTCATAAACAATTTTATAAACGCACAAGCTTTTAAATCCAATACCTTGGCAGAGGGAAGTAATTATGCGAGAGGAGTCCACTGGGTTAAATGGTCTAAAGGCGGCTACTCACTTGCCTGCCGCAGGGGCAATCTAGGGTCTAGGATTTGGAATGACCTTTAATTGCCTCCTTAGTTGCGATGTGTGTATGAAAGCAAGGGCAATTATCTAAGACGGCCCTGCGGCAGAGCGACATGGGCGCCAGACCTTCCTTGCTCCCGCAGCTACACCGCAGCTACCGCTGCCACGTGTGTAGCGCAGTTGGGGCAATTTCAATCAGTTCGTTAGCGACTTTCGTGCGCAGCACATGTCACAATGGATACCAATAAAAAAATATGAAATTCGGACACTGGTGATAGAAGTGTATAAAGAGCGGCTTCTTCACCCAATATATCCTTTTTGTCTTTTTTTTGCGGTAGCACCGCAGAAAGAACGTTATTTGAACGTCGTAACGTTTCTAAACGTAGTAGAGTCATGCTGCAGGTTTTAAGGACTGTGTTAGGGGTGTAATTATCAATTGATTAGTTGTTTTATCAATAAATATGGATGTCTATGGGCCACAGTATCCACTTAACATCAGGTGGACTGTGCTCATTTGTCACCCTTATTCTATATAAAAAAAGAGCCAAGGCTATATTTACCGATTCATTTGAAGTTTATTTTGATTATTATTTATTATTTATTCTTTTTTTTTCTTCATTCATTTGAAGTATCGGGTCATTCCCAACACGAGTATCCTTTGATTACTCACTTGGAAGTCTCAGTATTATGTTGTTAACAAAATTACCGAAATAAAAGTATTTATATTATGATAAATCTGGCACCATTTTCAACGCGTGTGTCCAGCGAGACTTACACTCTCACTTAGAATCGCAGGCATGTGTGTAGAGACAGTTCTGATATCGCCCCGATCGCTGTTCGTTCTAGATTGCCCCTGCGGCACGCAAATGACCCTTAAGACCGAGACGATTTTCTTTAAATTCTCTTTAATACACAACCAGCCAATCTCAATTTCTTGATCCCACTAAGGGACTGACAGCTGCCAACTAACGCCACCAACAGGTTTAATATTATAACTTTTAAATCAGAACATGTTTTTGTTTTTCTGATTTAGAAGTTATAATATTAATAGTGATATATAAGTATACCTTTATTACAATTGACTGGTTATCATTGATTCGATGTTTTATGAATATACATCGATACATCGAGTATATCAATAGGTTTCCAAAACATCGGATCGATTCGATGCATCGTATTGCAAACATCGAGTGAATTCGATGCATCGATGTATATCGAATATCCCTACACTTAATTTACGTGGCTGACAGATAACTCAGAGAATGTCGAAATTTGAAATTGCTTTATTTTAGCTTCTTGTGTACAATATTTTTTAATTAATTTGTGCCGAGTATTTTATCCTTACGTACAGACTTAATATAGCCGATATAATGGGACTTTGCAAATGCCCTAAAAGAAGGGTGACCAATCAGTTTTGTTTCGAACACAGAGTGAATGTTTGTGAAAACTGTATGGTAACAAACCACCCTAAGGTAAAATGTTGTAAAATAAAATTGTTACAAGACAACCAAGTGTATGCTTATCATTATTTATATCTTTTCATTAAACCTTCTTTATGTTTTGATTGTAGTGCATAATACAATCATACCTTCAGTGGTTGCAAGATAGTGATTATAATCCTATTTGCGAAATTTGCACAAAAAGTTTATCTGAGGGAGAGTGCATACGGCTTACTTGCTACCGTAAGTTATTTTTTCTGATGAACATAGCTTATCAATGACATTTTTAACAATTCATAATATAAAATACATTTTTTACCTATTTTAAGTCAGTCCTTGACTACTAGCCCACCTAATGTTAAGTGATGATGTACTCACACTGCCTTAGATTAACAAAATCCTATTCACTGTTGTGTTGAAGACATCCACATTGTAAAAGGGGAAGACAGGTGCTGATAAATTATTCCACTCCTATGCATTAAAACAACAAAGCAAACCATTAGATTCAAATTTGAGGTGTGTCAACAACAAAGGGATACTTGCTTAGAGTTTGGTTGTCTGATAGTCAAATCAAGAGGTAGGATGATTTACTTAAATAAAAACAAGAGCAAAATGAAATACAGTAAAACTAGCTTAATACGATCATGTTTAATACGATTTCCCGCATAATACGCCATTTCATAGCAGTCCCTGCAACTTGAGGCATGTTTTCATACATTTTAACACACTTACTACGATTTGTCATCCCGTCTAATACGCCATCTGTGCAACACCCGAGCCGAGTCGAGTAGCATGCATAATTCTCTCCATTGATAACTACACCCTAAAATGTTGAAATAAAGAACATCAAGCTTGTTTTCATACATCACTATCTTAAAGTAATGGATGACACTGACAGAAAACGACCCTTAAACGACTGTTCATGATGCCAACCTACATTGCAGCGGTATGGTAAACAATTAAGCCTTAAACCATACAAAATTGTTTCAAGAAAGCAGGTTTCCAAAATAACAATGCTAACGTTGTGTTGGAAAAAAAAACCCGCGATACTGCAGGGTTTTCCTGGATATTCTTCCATTGATAACAATGTTGCACCCTACGAAACCCGTTCAATCGAAGATCTTATTGAAGATGTAGATAACACCCAAAACTAGGCCCTAAATGATGATGATGAAGACGAAGGAGAGTCAATTCCGATTTTATCAAACGCAGAGGCATTATTAGCAGTAAACAATTTAATCTATGCTATTTGATATTTAGGTGCTATGTATCTTCTTTCAGGGACAGTAAAGACACATTGCAAAAGTTAAGTTATATTGAAAGCCCTATCCATTAGTAATGCATCAAAATCTCTTGGTCAAACCAAAAAACATGATTACTTAAAGTAATGTCATTATGAATAATAACTACATTACTTTAAGTATGACGTAACGTAAATACGTTACGGTACGGTACATATTAGAAATATTATACATATGTATATGTATTTAAATAAATACATATACATATGTATAATATTTCTAATAAATCTACCTTTCTAACAAATTTATAAACATACCTATAATTCAATACCTACACTCCCTATCCCGCATAATACGCTTTCCCGCTTAAGACGCGATTTTGGCTGGGTCTCTTCAAAATCGTCTTAAGCGAGTTTTACTGTATTATGATCTGGTTTTCGGTACAAATATGGGTTTGATTAATTAGTATGAAAAAGTAAAGTATATTATGTGTGAATTTTTTAAACATTTTCCATATTTATTGAGTAAGTCAGCTTGAACTGGAACAGCCTGGAGAACTCTTGCTTACTCCATAACCCTCTTAGAAATAATAAAATGGATGTATGCCATTGTGGGATTTACATTGCCTTTATTTCATCTCATTTATTTTCACTGAATATTGATATATTTCTAATATTATAAATAGAAATTGTTAAATTTTTAATTTATTTATTTCAATATATTCAATGGAAGTTCTATTTAAAAAACCAAATTAAAAAAAGAGAGGTATCCATATGTGGCATGCAGTGTTTTTAAGTAAAAGTTGCAGCCTATATACGTCCCACTGCTGGGCACAGGCCTCCTTTCATTTCTAAGAGGGTTATAGGGCAAGGAAATGTCCGCTGCGCTGCCCCAATGCGTGTGGGTGAACTTCACACATCTTCGAGATATTTTTTTTTATTTCTCAGACATGCAGGTTTCCTCACATGATATGCAGGTGAGCCGTGGTAGCTCAGATGGTTAGAGCTCGCTGTAAGTTTTACAGTACACGAGTAACCTGGGTTCGATCCCCGCCGGCACCAATGAAATTGTTAATTGCAATTTTAAGTGCTGATTTACCACGTGCTCGGCGGTGAAGGAAAACATCGTGTTTTTAAGTAATTGACAATAAATAATAATTTCTGAGATTTGTAACCCAATTTGCTTAATTTTTTTTAACAAAAGAGTGTAATTTTAACAAAAGAATGTAATCTTAATATACCTAAACATTAAGTCAACAGAAATACATAAAAAAAGGAAAAAGTGGTTTTGATACACAAAAATTATTATGGACAGTATCAGATATCACTAGAAGAATAAATATTGTGTTGGTATATAAAATGTCATAAATGCCTTAATATTTTGCTCAATTTATGTCATCATCATCATCATCATTACAGCCCTTCACAAGTCCACTGCTGAACATAGGCCTCCCCCAAGGAATGCCACAAAGCACGGTCCCGAGCCACCTGCATCCATCGACTTCCTGCATGTCTTACCAGGTCGTCACTCCATCTTGTGGGGGGACGCCCTACACTTCGCCTACCGGTACGAGGCTGCCACTCGAGAACCTTTCTTCCCTATCGGTTGTCGGTTCTTCGAGCTATATGGCCGGCCCACTGCCACTTCAGCTTACTAATCCGTTGGGCTATGTCGGTTACTCTGGTTCTACTGCGGATATCCTCATTCCTAAGTTTATCACGCAGAGAAACTCCGAGCATAGCCCTCTCCATAGCTCGCTGAGCGACCTTGAGCTTCCTCATACGGCCAGCAGTGAAGGACCACGTCTCAGTTCCGTAAGTCATCACTGGCAATACGCACTGGTTGTACAATTTTGTTTTAAGGTTTTGAGGTATTTCTGACGAGAAGATGTATCGTAGCTTCCCGAACGCTGCCCAGCCGAGTTGAATCCGTCGATTGACCTCTCGGTCGAAGTTGGACTTACCTAGTCGGACTATTTGTCCCAGGTAAACATACTCGTCAACAACTTCGAGCTTAGTGCTCCTAACAACTACCGGCATAGGTGTGACATGGACATTAAACATAATCTTTGTTTTGTCCATGTTCATCTTAAGACCTATCCGTTGGGAGACACTATTGAGGTCATTGAGCATAGTGCTTAGTTCCTCCAGCGATTCTGCCATGAGGACTATATCGTCGGCAAATCGAAGGTGAGTGATGTACTCGCCATTGATGTTAATTCCGTATCCTTTCCAGTCCAGAAGCTTGAAAACGTCTTCCAATGCAGCGGTGAAGAGTTTCGGGGATATAACGTCACCCTGTCTTACACCTCTCTGCAATTGGATAGGTTTCGTACTCTGGTTCTGTACTCGGATAGCCATCGTAGCTCTACTGTACAAACACTTCAGCACTTCGATATACCGATAGTCAACTTGGCACCGCTGAAGGGACTGCAGCACCGCCCAAATTTCGACGAAATCAAAGGCTTTCTCATAGTCCACATACGCCAGACATAGTGGCAAATTGTACTCTTCGGACTTCTGTACAATTTGCCGTAGGGTATGTATGTGGTCTATGGTGCTAAAGCCCTTTCGGAAACCGGCTTGTTCGGGAGGCTGGAAGTCGTCAAGTCTGCGCGTGAGACGATTCGTAATGACTCTCGAAAACAGCACGTAGACGCGGTTCAGAAGGGAAATCGGTCTGTAGTTCTTCAAGAGAGCTTTGCCACCTTTCTTGAAGAACAAGACCACCGCACTTCTGCTCCACGCCTCCAGTGTAATGCCACCATGGAGGACGGAATTAAAGAGCTTCTGAAGGACTTCAAGTACCGGTCTTCCACCCGCTTTCAGAAGCTCCGCTGTAATTCCATCCTCGCCTGGGGCCTTGCCGTTTTTAAGGTGCTGGAGAGCCATTCTAATCTCGCTCAGACTGACGTCCGGGATATCTTCGGAATAATCTCGGATAAGACTCGCTCTTGGATCGTTACTCACACTTGCGTGTGGCTCCAACGATGACGTGTACAGCTGCCCATAGAACCTCTCAATCTCACTCAAAATCTCAGGTGCCCCGGAAACGATGCTGCCACATTCGGTCTTCAGCTTTGACAGTTGGCTCTTTCTGGCAGACAGATCTCTGGCAAAGACTTTGGAGCCTTGGTTCCGCTCGATTGCTTCTTCAATACGAGCTGTATTGAAGTTGCGTAAGTCTCGCCGCATGCATTTGGAGATCTGTCTGTTCAGTTGCCTGTATGCTGTCAAATCTGTTGAATAATGTAGCCTCATCTCCCGTCTAACAGCCATGAGATTAAGAGTGTGATCGGAGAGTTTTTGTGTTCTTCTGCGGTGGGTCTTGCAGAACTTAGCTCCGACCGCATGGACAGTTTCCACGAGCTTGTTGTTGTTGTTGTTGTAATTTATGTAATACTGTTAAATTATTTACTATATTATTAATTCATTCTTTAATGTTTTTACTCCATAATGTTTGTATTTAATTACTTATTTTATCTCCCTTTCAATGCAATGCCTGAAAAAGGCTACTAAGTTGGTTACACTTACACTTGGTTGGCAAATAAAGATTGATTGATTGAATTTCACAATGGACTCATTTCAATCTCAGCCAAATATGATGATATTGGATATTTTTTAAATAATCCAATATAAGGTAGCCGAGATGACTAAATAGATTATGAAGTGTTTAAATTAATATTATAAATACAGAAAAGGCTAAATAAAGTAATAACTACTGTTACAGTGTATAAAAGGCCTAATGATGGGCACAAGCCCTCATTTTTTTAATGTAGTAACAGGGGCAATAAAGACTACTGTATTGCTACAGTACAAAATACAAATTAAAATCTTTACGAACCTTTGCTTTTATATGTATATGCAAGTTAGCAGTGTCATTAGTTTACTTTCACTGTCCATCAAAATTTGCAATAACAATTCAGCACTAGCTACTAATTATATCGCCTGGGTTTGTGTTATCATAATGTTCAATTTTAATATAGACATGGATTTTTATCTTTTGTAGATGTATTTCATTGGGAATGTGCAGAATCACGATATCGTGCACTTCCACGCACAACAGCACCAGCAGGCTATCAGTGTCCATCCTGTGCCACACCAGTATTTCCACCACCAAATTTGGTATCACCTGTAGCTGATGTTCTTCGGGAGAAGTTGGCTGGAGTTAATTGGGCTCGAGCTGGTCTTGGATTACCATTGGTTTGTTTATTAAATAATTTTAATATGTTATTGCCACGAAGCAAATACAAAGAGGAGATGGCATAAGCAACTGTGCACTGTGATTCTAACTAGGTCCTGACGTCATCACAGTGGGCGTGGCTTTACTTAGTATACTGTCAGCGTTCGTCCTGTGCGCTTATGTATCGAAAATAGTAAATTGGTGTATTTTCGTAGTATTAAGAAGAAAAGGATGAAGTGTTGTTTCATCGTGTAAAAACTACTCAAATAGACGCTCTGATGCTATGGACGGCATCACATTTCATTTGTAAGTAATTTAAACCTAATTTGTTAAAAAGTTTCTAGAAAAATCTCTGTATTGGCTTTCAAATGTAATTAAATATATTCGACACTAGAAGGTGACACTTTGTGTTATGGGAACTAAAAATATAAAGTTACCTAGAGCTCAGTATTGATAAAATAATCATACGAAGGTGTTGAAATTTGTTTCGAATTCAGTCCTAAAGAATTTTTATCGTCAAAATATTATTTTTATAGTTTTTATAATCATTTTGTGAACAGGCCACCATCTATCGTCAAGGTAGGTTGCAACATCGATATGGAATAATTCGCGTAGTTTTACTATTTATTGGTAGATGTAGATAGTGTAAAATGGGTGGGGCTTAACATCCCCTCACCCCGCAAATTGTCACGCGTTGTTACATAGTGAAATCTAATTACAACACCTCTTTGTCTTTGCTCTGTGGTTATTGCACATACAGTTGAATTGGAGAAAGAGTTGACCCAAAGCACCTTTACAACTGGTTTTAGATATATCTGATTTAAATACACGGTGAACAGCATTTCATTCTGCCTGTGGAGTGAGGCTTTTTGACTAGATCTTGCAGGTCAGAGCTCACAAAGCTGTGAAATCTGGCATTGTAAGTTGTATGATTTACA
The DNA here is from genome assembly GCA_033319125.1 of Parnassius glacialis. Taxonomy (NCBI): domain Eukaryota; kingdom Metazoa; phylum Arthropoda; class Insecta; order Lepidoptera; family Papilionidae; genus Parnassius; species Parnassius glacialis. The sequence goes on from JAVANC010000012.1 coordinate 15,146,093, forward strand.
ATATTATTAAATAAAATGTCTCAAAAGTTTTAGTAAATGCAATAATATAATCTTCCATAACTTGTTGTTAAGGCAATCTTGAATTTTTATCTTCCCTTTACAAATATGCACTAGACTCATGTATAAATTTTCATTACATATAATTATTGTAATGTTTGCAACAGCCTGATAAGGTTACCTTATGTTATGTTTTAATTTTATAACTGTATAAAAAATATTAAAAAATTAGCTTTCAGATGACCAGGATATGAAAGGTGCTGCTGGCCGACGTAGCCAATCCCCAATGGACAAATACCAGTATTCTAACAACATAATGGACAGTCAACGTGGAACACCCGTTGGTGCAAGTGATGACGAGTCAAATCGTTCTGCAACAAGTAGCCCACATTCCATAGTCCAAATTCCTGATGAGCCTGTTAATATATATGATGGTACATCAAAACGAAATGACAGTTTACAAGGTAAATGTAAAGCTTATTTAAGTAGTTATGAGAAATATCTCCATTTCTCATAAACTACCATACATAATTTATAAAGGAGACTTGTTTGTTTGCTTGTGTCCTTGAACTTAATATTGTAAAATGGACCAAAATAATAAAAACGAATCTGTGTAATAATTTTATACCATAAAAATACGACAAAAATTCACATAGGAAAAATATAGGAATCATGTATATTCAACTGAATATACATTATTTATATAACTATATAGTATTTATTTATCAATGGTGGATTGAGATGGAGGTGAAAGAGATCATAGCAATACACAAATCATAGCAAAACACCAACAAACAAAGAGCAACTTGTTTATTACTTTAATCAGGGCCAGTTTTAGGCTTATATTTTACTCCTCGCAGACAAAAATATTTCACCGGGTAAACTATTATTACAGGAGTCGCAGAAAGGAATAATAATACGCCTGATTGTTAGTTGTTTCCTTTACTAATTTTACAGCACGAAAAGCACCTCAATCATTATTGCAATCGTTTAAATAATATCGCACAATGGTGGTAACTTATCCCTACTACCTATCAAAACTGAACTCAGCAACAGTTTGAATGTGTAAGAATTATACAATCCAAATACTTTTATAATATGAAAATAAGTTAAACACTGTTATAAATATTACTAATGAGTGAATTAATTACGAATGTTTAGGAGATGAAATTACTTTCATAACATTTTTAGTAAATATCTCTAATTCTAAATTAGAAATAAACAGAAAATTATCAATGATAATTATTATGACAATACAGTGACTTTTAATCTATTTTATACTTGATAATTAAAATATGATGTTATAACACAAAACCATAATTATACAAATATTATGTATAACGATTTATGATAGAAATGACGTAACAATCACTGATAACATTCGGCCATCCTGATTTTAGCCGTGTCCCACGGCAATCTTCAAAGAGCATTTGGTAATCTTATTTAGCAGCATTTGTTGATGTTGAAGGTCTCATAACAAGGCTTGAAGTAGTTCCTCTGCTAGGTCATGTACTGGCCCCCGAAGTTGGTCTGCCATCTTATGGTGTCAACTGTGGCCGCTCTATCTGTAATGGTAAAAAATGTGTACAAAAATAAATTGTTCCATAAGCAATCTTTGTCTGTAAAATTGTATTACGTTAATCCTTTTCTACAAACAAATGCACACAGCCAGGTAATATATTACATTGAATTCAGCTCTTACACAAATTTTTTTCTTGACTACTGGGGTACTTTTATTGAGCTTCTTTAGAGCTCTTGACTTAGCAAAAATGAGCATACTATTATTACATTCAGCAGATTTATTAAAATAACATTTGTGACATACAAGGCGTATAAAGAATTTGCACACACTTTAGTATGTTATTGCACCAAGCTCTATTAACACAGTTTTATTTATTGCACATAGCTTTATTTATTGCACATAGCTTAGTTTATTGCACATAGTTTAGTTTATTGCACATAGCTTAGTTTATTGCACATAGCTTAGTTTATTGCACATAGTTTAGTTTATTGCACATAGCTTAGTTTATTGCACATAGTTTAGTTTATTGCACATAGCTTAGTTTATTGCACATAGTTTAGTTTATTGCACATAGCTTAGTTTATTGCACATAGTTTAGTTTATTGCACATAGCTTAGTTTATTGCACATAGTTTAGTTTATTGTACATAGCTTAGTTTATTTCACATAGCTCTTTTGATTGCACATAGCTCTGTTATAAATCTACCTCAATTTATGCACACAGATACAATAAACTATGACGGTATATAAAGGTTATCGCTGTACACACACAGCTAAATTAAGTCAAATAAAAATTAGATTAATAACGGCCTACGGGTATATTTTGAGTGTGTATGTATCTGTTAGTAAAAGTATATTTTATTGGAGAAGCGCACATAGCTTTACCTTGCGATCATCAAAGCGAAGCTGCCATATTTATTGATATAGTTATTACACTCTTCGGGAAATATAGATAATACTGACTGAAATTTGAATAGAAATACTCTTAAAAATGTCTGTCACTTTTGTAAAAGAGATTCACATCTCATCTTTTTTTTATTAAAAAGTAATATATTAAATGGAAATTAATTGTAAAATTTAAAACACTTCTTAACGAGCTTACACCCTTTTTTTGACAATCTTAAGATACATAGAGCATTTACACATAATTAATAACGCGCGAATAAGCACCATTTCAACGAAATTACAAGTTTTATGGAAAAAAATAACCTAACTTTCAAACAAATCCATCAAGTCATCGCTATCAATATTATGGCCCCCACTGTCTGTAGAATCATCAGCATCGGACACTACTGACTTGTATGAACGTAATGCTAATGTAGCTTCGGCTACCGCTGCACTGAATTTTCGATAGCTTTCACAGAAGATATCGTGTAACGATCCATGGCGTGATTAGATTTTATAATTTTATACGTTCCGGAGTACCTGCTGCCTAGCTTTATGCTAACAACCACTCCGCCTTTCCATAACACTAGTTGTCTTATATTATATTTGGTACATTTTTTTTATGCCAACTGTCAAATTATTTCTCCATTCGAGTCATGTTTTGGTAAATATTCGTTTTAGCCTGTGTTCGCCTACCAGAAAAGGTTTGCCTTTGATTGTCATTACTTAATTCAGAAGAAAATAGTGGTACTGACAACAGATTGTTTTCGTGGGCAAACATTAAACATTATTAATACTTCTGACGATGTCGGATAACTTTGTGTCCCAACTGCACTATTCTTTTACTGATAAGCTAAGACCATCCAGAATGGTTCTGTTAACTCGTTACCTAGTCATTTGCACGAGGTGCAGATATAGCATTCATAATATGTTTGATTTGATAATCTATCACATAAGTTTTAAAATAGCGACTCATAAAAGCTTTACATCGGTCCGTTATAATTCTACTGGGTTTGTCAAACACTAAAATTATACCCGTGAGTTCTTTTACAGTTTCTATTGAACGTACACTTTTCACGGAACGAGCAAAAACATACTTCGTACATTAATCTATTATTATTAGAATATAGTGGTTTCCCTGTCGATATTTTTGGAAATGGCCCCAAATGATCAATGTGTAAGGTGTGCATAGGTATGTCTAGTTTTCTATGGGGTGCAATTCCTCTTTACACCGACCATAACCTGATTTACCGTATGCGCACTGTAAGCAACTACATATTTACGTATTTCCTAATGAATTTTGTAATTTTTGCAAAATACTATATTTGGCCAATTTGGTATTACAAAACATTCACCTGCTAGAGTCTTCCTATATAACCGCCCATCAGAAACAGAATAATCATTATATATATTTATTTGTAGTACCCTTTCGTAGTAGATTAATGATTTGTTGAATGCCATCATCGTGAAGTTTAACAGAGAGTGCCTAATCTGTTTCATCTATCATCTTAACATCTAATAAATTCGCGCATAGAGAATTGCGACTTAACGCATCCACATGCCGCATCCTATCGCCCGGTCCTTATTATTTTTCAATAGTAGTTCTATAATAATATTAATCCACCATCTTGCAATGCGCACAAGATCTTTTTTTTAAAGTGTTACGAATGGCTGAACAATCAGTGATTACTTTAACAGGTATACCTACAATGTAAACGCGAAATATTTTGAGTGACTCTACGACAGCAATTGTTTCGAACTCATAGCTGTGGTAGAATTGCTCTTCCCTGCTGGTGACCCTACTCAAATATGCTACCGGTTTTAATGTTTTATCAGATTTAGACTGCATTAGAATACCACCTAATCAGGGTTTACTTGCATCTCTGTATACAACTCTGTTTTCGCAGTACGATTGTAGATAACTAATACGGGGCTTGTTTATAACCCCTTAAAGTATTAAAGGCATTATTTTATTCATCACCCCAACACCAAGTATAGTCATTTTTTGTCAATTCGGTTAGGGGGCGTGCTATATATGCAGAATCTCTAACAAATTTTCGAAAATATGACGCCAAACCGATAAATTGACAGAACCTAGCGAACTTTGGTTGGAGTTTTAAAGCAAAGTATACACTCAATTATATGTTGACCTGGTCATATAGTTCCCGCTGTAATTTGCTGGCCCAAATAATCGACAGTTGTTTTTAGAAATGAACATTTACTTTGATTTAATCGTTAATTTGCTCGTTTAAGAAGATCTAATACTTGTTCCAATGGCGAAAGTCCTTCCTGAACTGTGACATTTGGAAAAATGTCATCTAAATATACCGCAAGTACACAGTTTTATTTGTACTGATACCATAGCTTTCTTTCTTATTTAATTTTCTATAGTTAGCCAATTCCCGTAAAGCTAGTTTAAGGGCTCTAGAGAATACCGCCGGTTCAAAGGTCAAGCTATACGGTATTCGCACAAATTCATATTGTTCGGAAGGTGTAACGACGAATGCAGTTTTTGGGATGGATTTTAGAGAAACACGTGCAGTAAAATAGTACTGCCCCTATAACAAGCTAATAAGGTCATCTATGTGTGGCAAGAGAAAACGGTCCCTTACTGTACATGAATTCAAAGCACTGTAATCTATACATAATCTATACTATCCATTTTTTTTCTTTACTGGTACCACTGGACTCGCATAGGGTGAATTTGACTCCCTTGCTATTTGATAATCTGATAACTCTGGAACTTTTCCATATACTATTTCCCTCTCCTTGTATGATAATCCATAAGACTTACAAAAAACTGTTTATCAGTATTAGTAACAAGTTTCAATAGATATTTCAATTAAATTCGTACAACCTAAGCTAGATATATCCGTTGTAAATGAATACGAATATTTATGTAGTAACTTAATCAAAGTATCCCGTTCACTGTTATTTATTTCACCTAAATCTAGAGCCTCGAAATTAATTTCATTTTTTTAAGACGGCGGTTTGAATTATTTATAATTTGTATTAGTACATAACACATTCATTAAATCTTTCTCATAATAAATCCTCGCCCTAGTTCATAAACACTTCGCTCTTCACACGATAAGGTGATTTCCTATATTAATAATTTTAATGGCATCAGTCGCAGACATTAATCAGGCACCCGGTATTAAATACATATCGTTCGAATTGTAAAGAGGTAGGGTAGTATACATTTAGTCCATACAGTTTCTATTTAAATAAATACTAAGAGGCATTTCACAACAACAGGGAATAACTACGTCTTGTGATAACCGTATTTCATATGTATGGTGGAAGTCAGTGCTATCAAGATTAAATTGAATTTAAATATTATCACAGATTATTCCTGACCAGGGTGGCGCTAGTTGAACTAGTAATCAAACTGATGTTATCTTGACTAATAATAGGTTGACCTAGTATTATACCAATATTGGCTGCACAACTAGGCGTCACTTCCGCAAAACTAAATATTCCTGATTTATCGACATCTACTGTAAAGTGAATGGTACGAAACGAAAATATACAGCTATTCCCAAATCCTCTCAATACAACAGTGGATGAAATTAAAGCTAGATCTAGCAAGTTGACGATGTAGAGTGCCAAAATATTCACTACAATGCTGGTATCAATATAACCATTTATCCTACAATCGTTTATAGTAACGATTTTGTTAAAACAGTCTTGCCGAATATCAATGGATTTAATAGTGTACATCACCTTAGCACCTGTATCTCAGCAGGTCGTAGACTGGCGGCCTCGACGCTGGTAATTGGTACAGAAGAGCTGGCTCCTACAGTCTTCAATCTCGTGACCTGGTCTCCGAAAGATGTAGCACTGCCTCGTCGATGATGACCTCCCACGACGCCACGTAGACCTGGTTGGATGACTAGCTTCTTTGTTCTTCAAAGCATTGGTGTTAATTTTTTTTGTAATGTTTAAGTAAATACAAATATCCGTAGTACAGTTCTTCAGCTGATTCGCACCATTCCCGTGTAGAACCATGTAATCTCATGTCCATTATGTAAGATTTATCAGTACCACTCCAATTGTATATGTTCCCTAATTGATTGATTTTATTAAAGCAAGCCTTAGCACTCGAAGATTTTGGTCTAGGATTGAATTTTGAAATTAATTCTGTATCCATGTGGGTAGTTTTTCTTTTCTTCGCGATAGTTGAACCAAGGTTAGAAAAAAAAATTTAAATATTTTCGTTTACCTCATAGGTTCCTTCTCAATTTTTGCAGAGCTTATGCTTGCCTAACCCGTTAAATGTAGGGTTCAAAAGTTTCCATATTGTGCTGTAGTTGTGGTGCGTTGTAACTTTATCCCACTTCTGAAATATTACAGGAGTCGCAGAAAGGAATAATAATACGCCTGATTGTTAGTTGTTTCCTTTACTAATGTTACAGCACGAAAAGCACCTCAATCATTATTGCAATCGTTTAAATAATATCGCACAATGGTGGTAACTTATCCCTACTACCTATCAAAACTGAACTCAGCAACAGTTTGAATGTGTAAGAATTATACAATCCAAATACTTTTATAATATGAAAATAAGTTAAACACTGTTATAAATATTACTAATGAGTGAATTAATTACGAATGTTTAGGAGATGAAATTACTTTCATAACATTTTTAGTAAATATCTCTAATTCTAAATTAGAAATAAACAGAAAATTATCAATGATAATTATTATGACAATACAGTGACTTTTAATCTATTTTATACTTGATAATTAAAATATAATGTTATAACACAAAACCATAATTATACAAATATTATGTATAACGATTTATGATAGAAATGATGTAACAATCACTGATAACACTATTTTGAAATGCAAATGTCCGGTTTTGTTTTTGAACTATTATTCTCCTCTTTTATTTTTGACCGCGCGACGCCAAGTATATTGTACGAAGTCAAACATTGACTTGACAGTAACAAATAACTATACTGATATTATATAGATCTAAAATAAGACATCAGTGATAGTTTTATTTATATAATTCAACATAATTGTTTATCAGCAACTGTACTTAACTACCTTGTTGTGGCGTTGTAAGAATCTCTAGTACCCCAATTCGTCCGGTGGGTGTCGTAAGAGGCAACAGAGGGACACAAACCAGGCGTAGACAGCGTCGTCCTTATGAAAACTAAAAAATTTTAAAAAATTGTTTGCCGACCCGCTTGCCAAGCGTGGTAACTACCGCAAATATTCCCTCGAAGAGGCAATCCAGCAGAAGCTTATATTCAACAGTGAATTTTTTATAGGCTGTAACGGTAACGGTCAGAAAATAAATACTTGTAAGTTCTAACTAAATAAATACTTGTAAGTTCTAACTAAATCCAATCATAAAATTTTAGCTGCACAAGCATCGAGGAAGGGTTTCAAACCAGTGGACCACTCTAACGTTTTAACGAATTTCGATCACGACGAAAATAAATACAAACAAAAATCAACATTTGCCTGGATAAACAGATGGTGGAAGTGAGTATAATTTAATTATAGTCACTTACATTTGTAAAATATTATTATTTATTTATATACATATATATCTGATTGTCCCGTATGTGTTCATATACCATTTATATGATTATGATGAAACTTTGGCGAGTTTCTGACAATGAATATATGTTTGCTTGTTCGCTTTAGCAGTCCTATACCATTCATGCAATTATGATGAAATTGTAGTTGTGCGCGCTCCCGCGATTTTGCAGACAAAATAAAATTAAATATACCGATTAAAAAAATTAAATAAAACTAGTCGAGGGATACTCATCCCAATTTACCTGTCCGGTAGTTGTGGTATGGTATACAGGTATGCGACCCCGGTTTCCCTAGCTATTACTGTCCTATCCCTTGCCCTCATGGACGGCAATATCCTACATTTCCTATTTCCTACCCTAACTTAACTTACTCTTCCTTTTCACACCACCTATCCTTCCCGTTTTCCTATTTCCTACCCTCCGCTAATCCAACGTCGGCCGCGCGGATGGATGCATGGCTAGGGGCGAGCCTAGTCGTTAGCGTGCCACACTGCCCTGGGACCGGGCGACCCCAGAATTAGGCTAGCCTTACCCTGGCATGCGGGGCTCTGCTGGGGGGGACAAACCTTTCCTTCGCTATTCGTGGGAACGCAATGGATAACCATAAAATTAACCAAAATGGCGGCGATGTGGTTCGCCACCCATCACGTCTCGTTTCTCGCGGGGGCGAAAAGCGGCCCACAGAGAGCCGCTTCGCTACGTTGAATGTAAGAGGAGGAATGGATGGTAAGGTAGATGAAGTATGTCAGATGATGGATGAACGTTGCCTTGATATTCTGTACGTGAACGAAACCAAGAGGAAAGGATGTGACACCACGGTTCATGGCCCCTATACGGCATACTGGTCGGGAGTCCCCCAAACCAGCCGAGGCTGTCAGGGAGTTGGTGTGATTCTTTCATCTCGAATGGTTGAATGTGTGATAGAGCATGAATGTGTAAGCCCAAGACTCCTCTGGATTAGGTTAAAAGTCCGACTCACTCGCTTATTTATCCTTGGGGTCTATGCACCGACGGATCTGCGTGGAGGTGGGTCACTAAAATCACAACAAGAGAGAGAGGAATTTTGGGATAGCATGAGAGAGGTCTTGAATAAATGCGGAGAAAATGAACGGATCGTGATGTTAGGGGACTTTAATGGATGGGTTGGAGTAAAGCGGGATGGGTATGAAGGAGTTCTGGGTATGTTTGGGGACGAGAGAGTGAATGACAATGGGAGAAGCCTGCTTGAAGTATGCTTGGAATGGAATCTGTGCGTGGCCAACACAATCTTTGACCACAAAAAGATCCATTTGTATACAAGAGATGAGGGTGAGTCTAGAAGTATGATTGATTTTGTAATTGTGGATGAAAGACAGAGGAAGAAAGTGCTAGACACTCGGGCATACCGCGGTGTAGGCCTCGAAACAGACCACTTCCTGGTCATAGCCCGAATGCGTGGCCTTTTTAAACGGTGGCGACACCGAGGGGCCGAGCCTACGAGTGTTTTGGACAGAATAAAATTGGAAAATCTACAAGAAAAAGAAAAGAAAGACGAGTATGTAGAGAAACTGAAAGAAAGTTTTAAAGGGATAGAAGAGATAGGAGTGATTGAAGATTTGTGGGAGACATTTAAGAAAGGGGTTGTAAATGTTGCGATTGAGGTATGCGGGATAGCTAAAAGAAGGAAAGGGAGAAAAAATGATAACGTGTGGATGGATAAAGATGTACAAAGGGTTGTGCAAGAAAAGAAGAAAGCGTGGTTGGATTGGTTAGCAACAAAAGCTAACCAAAAAGTTCAAAAGGCAACGGATGACGAGATAAAGGAAGCAAGAACGAAGTATAAAAGATTGAAAACAGCAGCGAAAGAAATTGTGTCTAGAAAGAAAGAAGAACGAAAAGATGATTTCGATAGGAGGCTCACTGAAGATTTCCAGTCAAACATTAAGTTTTTCTGGAAAACCATCAAAACAGCCAGAGGAAAAACTTCTACCTCGGAGCTGAGTACAATCAGGAGTCAAGATGGGAGCATTATAAAAGGAGAAGAATGTGTATTAAAGAGATGGAAAGAGTATTTTGAAAGTTTGTTTGAAAGAGAGGAAGTGCAGGTACAGCATCTGCCACCTTCCACGGAAACTAATATAAATGTTGATGAAAATGAGATAAGCATGGATAAAATAGTGAAAGCGTTGAAAAGTATGAGATTAGGTAAAGCTGCAGGGTATGACAGGATTACCGTCGAGATGCTAAGAGCTGGACAGGGCCTGGTGGCTAGTCAGCTGTACCGCCTTTTCAACCTGTGCTGGCGAAATGGGCAAGTACCGGGAGACTGGTGCAAAGCCGTAATCGTCCCATTGTATAAGGGAAAAGGGTCACGGCAGGACTGCATAAATTACCGTGGTATAAGCCTTCTTAGCGTTGTCGGTAAATTGTATGCGAAAGTGTTGATTGAAAGGGTTGTGAATGAAACAGACGAGAAAGTATGGGATGCACAAGCGGGATTTAGAAAGGGAATGGAATGTACGGATCAGGTCTTTTCCTTGCGGTGCATAGCCGAAAAGTGTTTGGCTAAAAACAAGAAAGTCTACTGCGCCTTCGTAGATCTAGAAAAGGCCTATGATAGAGTGGTGAGAAATGAATTGTGGTCAGCACTGTCCATGAACGGTGTGAGCAGTATCCTCATACGAGCATTGCAATCTCTTTATAGGGATTCTAGTGCTTGTGTAAGGATAAACGGGGCATACACTGAATGGTTTAATATCGAAAAAGGTGTTAGACAGGGATGTGTAGCGTCACCGGCTGTTTAATCTGTTCATGGATAATTGTTTGACAGATTTAAAAGAGAATGAAAGTGGGTTGAGAATGAATGAGTTACTCGTCAAATGTTTTCTCTATGCTGATGACCAAGTATTACTTGCGTCTTCGGCCGAGGAGTTGCAGGAGATGGTAACTGCTATGAGTGGAGCTTTTGTTAGAAAGGGAATGAAGATGAATGTAAGGAAGACGAAAGTGATGGTGTTTGAAAAAGATGAGGCAGTGACAGACTGCAATATCGTGATTGAAGATGAACAAATTGAACAGGTGAAAGAGTTTGTGTATCTGGGGTCAAAGTTTACAAGAGATGGAAAGTGTGAGAGTGATATCGAAAGAAGAGTGAATGCAGGAAACATGGTGAATGGAGCTTTGCACTCCTTTATGAGTAGTCGGAAGGTGTCTAACAAGGCTCGTTTGGCTGTGCATGAGGGGGTGTTGGTTCCGACACTCATGTACGGAAGTGAAAGTTGGGTATGGCAGAAGAAACATGAAAGCAGAATAAATGCAGTTGAGATGAGAGCATTAAGAAGTATGATAGGAGTTAAACTGAGTGACAGGATAAGAAATAGTGAGATAAGGAAACGTTGTGGTCTGAAAGAAGATGTAGTGACAAAAATTGAGAAAGGTATGCTGAGATGGTTTGGCCACGTCGAGAGAATGAATGAAGAACGATTGACGAAAAAAGTGTATAAGGCGAGTGTGAATGAAAGTGTTGGAAGGGGTAGACCTAGGCGGACATTTCTAGACCAAATTAGGGACGTCTTGAAAAAAGGCCAGGTTAAGAGTACCCTAAACCGTAGAGCATGTATGAAGGGAATAATGAGAGTGGACGAAGCGAAACAAGTATGTAAGGGTCGTAGCAAGTGGAAAGAAGTGGTCTCTGCCTACCCCTACGGGAAAGAGGCGTGATTATTTGTATGTATGTATGTAAAAAAATTAAATAAAAATTAAGTAAATTTTTTATTTTTTTAATCTGCTTATATCTGATTTATAATATTTTATTTGGTTCAAAAGTTGTTGCATAAAATAATGTCTATGAAGCAGTGGCGGCGTAGCGTGGGCGTGGCACCCAGGGCGGTTTTCTATTAAACACCCCCCAAATAAAACAGAATTCTAAACACGCTTACCGGACTTTATTTTGCAAAATTATTATATTCATCATCATCATCATTAGAGTCCTTCACAAGTCCACTGCTGAATTAAGACCCCTAAAAGAATGCCACAAAGCACGGTCCTGAACCACCCGCGAACAACTTCCTACATGTCTTACCAGGTCGTCTCTCCATCTAGAGGGGAGCCACCCCACACTTCGCCTAACGGTACGAGGCTGCCACTCGAGAACCTTGCTTCCAAATTAGCTGTCCGTTCTTCGAGCTATATGGCTGGCGTATTACCATTACAGCTTACTAATCCGTAGGGCTATGATGGTTATTCTGGTTCTACTGCGAATAGCCTTATTTCTAAGATGATCACGCAGAGAAGCCCCGAGCATAGGTTTCTCCATAGCTCACTGAGCGACCTTTAACTTCTTCATATGCCCAGCAGTGAAAGACCACGTCTCAAATCCATAAGTCATCCACTGGCAACACGCACTGGTTGTACGATTTCGTTTTCAAGTTTTGAGGTATACCTGAGGAGAAGATGTGACGAAATCTCTCGAACGCTGTACAGTCGAGTTGAATCCGTCGATTGATCTCTCGGTCGAAGTTGGACTTACGTAGGAATATTTGTCGCAGGTAAACATACTCGTCAACAACTTCGAGCTTAGTGCTCCCAACAATTACCGCCATTCCGGCTGGGGTAGTGCCATAATGGAGAATGGAATTAAGGAGTTTCTGAAGGACTTCAATACCGGTTTTCTACGCGCTTTCAGAAGCTCCGCTGTAATTCCATCCTCACCCGGGAACTTGCCCTTTTTAAGGTGCTGGAGAGCCATTATAATTTCGCTCAGACTGACGTCCGGGATATCATCGGAATAGTGTCGGATAAGACTTGCTCTTGCATCATTTTTCACACTTGCATGTGTCTCCAACGATGACGTGTACAGCACAGAATCTCTCAATCTCACTCAAATCTCAGGTATCCCGGAAGGGTGTCACATTTGGTCTTCAGCTTCGACAGTTGGCTCTTTCTGGCAGACAGATCTTTGGCAAAGACTTTGGGGCCCTGGTTCCGCCCAATGGCTTCTTTAATACGAGCAATATTGAAGTTACGTCGAAGTTGCGTAAGTCCCGAAGCAGGCATTTGGAAATCTGTCTATTCAATTACCTGTATGCTGTCAAAGCTCCTAACAGTCATGATAGAGTGTGATCGGATAGTTTTTGTGTTCTTCTGCGACGGATGTTGCAAAACTTAGCTCAGACCGCATGGACAGTTTCCACATGCTTGTCATTCATATCGTCCACTACTGTATTGCAGTCTTCTAGGAACTGAAAACGGTTTTGTAACTCGATCTGAAAATTTTCGCGACATAAGCGCACTTTAGACTTTAGAGCACGAGGAGGACGGAACGTTGACTTAATTAGACGAGACCTCTCCAACTTAAAGTTTAGGTTCAATGTGCCTCTAACCATTTGGTGATCACTGACAGTTTTCACCTTCACGATTACTGAGACATCACTACATAACAGTTGCTGTCTAGTCATCATAATGAAGTTTGTCGAACCGTCTGTACTCAACCAGATGCACTTTCTGTGAGGCCGCTTCTGAAAGAAAGAGTTCATCATAAAGAGTCCCTCTTTCTCCATGAAGTCAGCAATCTGCTGGCCACTTGGGTTCCGTTGCCCTATTCCGAATTTTCCTACCTTTCTTCTTTCTCTCTTGTGCTTATTTTTACTTTGAAGTCTCCCATTAACACCGTATGTGGGTTTTGGAGGAACGCATGGCTCTAGAGATATTCTCATACATTTCATCCACCTCCTCATCGAAATGTGTCGAGGATGGTGTGTAAACCTGTATGACCTTCAGCAAATACCGTTTAGTGATTCTGAGTATAAGGTACTCAACCCTCGTCGAGACACTCCCAATCTTTACAACGTTGTTAACAAGACTTGTGAACGATAAATCTGACAGCTCCTTGGGACAGATGGTCGCCCTACCGGTGATAGAACAAATTGCCGGATTCGATGATTACTGTGTCCTCCCTCTCTCTTCAGACCTCAAATAAACCTATAACATCCTAGCGCAACTTGTCTATCACTTCTTCCAGCTCCAGGATCTTCTGGTCAGTAATCAGGGTAAGTGCGTTATACATTGCCAGATGGAGCCATCTTAGGTGGCGATTCTTAACAACACCTATCTCACCGTTACCGTGGTCGCCATCGTAGTCAGGAATTGCAGAGCCACCGGGTACTGGGTGCCGTCTTTTTGTAATTGTCTCCATGAGCAGGTATATTGCCATAGTTGCCTCGCTTGGCGAGCGGGTTGGTAAATGCAGTTTTTTTTTATTTTTTGTGCCATTACACGGAGGTAAAATTTAGGGTAAAATATTTTGTTACATTATCAAAATTTACTTTCTTGTCCTTTTAGATAGATAAAATGGAAAGATTGGTTAGTCGCGCTTGGCTCATTGTAAACCTTAAGTAAGATTTTATTAACTTGAGTTTTGAAAAGCTTCTTTTACATGAAGCTACTGAAACACAAATAGTTAAAAAAATCTTAGACAGCGCTAGACTCGGAACAGACTATACAATAAATCTGAGAAGCTGCAATGAAGTCCTATGGTAGGTACTACTGGAATATGCGACGGTTATAAACATATTGACTGTTTGTTGATACGCGCGCTACCTTCTTCTGAACTCATTTATTTAGGACATAATTATGTTCGAAAGTAAATAAAAATAAATTTGCGATACCTATATATACCTATAATATTTGCAGGTAGGTAGATACTATAGTAGGTAGCTATTTATTTATTGGTATGTGTTTGCGAAGTAATTCTTTTGTAAGTATTTTCTGGCTGTGCGAGTTGTCTTTGTCACCCCTAGGTGCTTGCTGCTTGGCACCCGGGGTGTACCCCCCCCCCTCCCCCCTTTACGCCGCCACTGCTATGAGGGCTAATGCGATCTATAAAGCTTTAAGAATATTTATAAGTTTTTTATTTTCAATGATTTAAAATTTGTTACAATTTATACATAACAAGTATTAAAAGACAAGTAGCCGAAAATCAGCCTTTTTAACAGCTTTTTTGTGTTTTGTAACATTACTTGGAGAATGCCTATGTATGATTTATAAAAAGAATAGTCCTGCTTAATTGAATCTCGCTTGTGTAATAATTTAAATCTTAAAAATATTTTCAAACTTACCACAGAGAGATATATTATGATATCTATGTTAAAAGTATATTTAACGAATAATTTATATTGACAGGAATACACTTCCCACTTCACGAGTGAGAAGAGCCGGTGGCATCTATAAACGCTATTGGATTTTGTTGTTTGTGCTGATTGCAGTCATAATTATTTTATTGCTTCTTAGTCACCGGGATGTTGATGAAGATACTCCATTTGGATTTGTTCAAGTTGAAGATGGAAGAATATTACAGAAGAACTAATTTATTACACCCATTATATATAAAAAAATATCTTATGTCTATAAAATCAAGCAATTTTAAAGTGATATGCATATTAAGTTTAATTGTATGAATATTTATCTTGTACAATTTTAGGAAATAAAAACTTAATAAAATTTTAACTTAGTTTTTTTTTATTTTACATACTTAGTTAAAATATTATATTTATACAAATTTGTATAACATTTGATGTCTTAAGATTTTTATATAACATTTCTAAAGTAGACTTAGTATGGTAAAAGTTCAAATTCACAGCATAATATTTTAGAGTATTTTGGTGCAAGAGCTAACCTCTCTATCTAAAAACAAAACGGAAAAAATATCATTATAAAAATCAGGATAGTATTCACAGGCACGACGGCAATCTGGCATCCAGTTGATTTCTAAAAGCTTGGGCTGCATTATTGTGGAGTTGTTAATAGTATCCCAGCTAATCATTAAATCAGCCGCATATAATGATCTGGATTGCGGACTCTTAGCAATACCGCATGGTGCTTTCTTATAGGTTGCTGCTGTAAACAATTCAGCAAACATCTTAAATATTGACTTCTCAACTTGATCCCAAATATAATCAGGGTACTGTTGTTCCCAAGCCTGTTTAAATTCTGCACACAGCATCCTAAACAGAGGGGCTTCATCTGCATAATTCATAACTGTAAAATGTTGTTCATAATCTTCAAAGTTATTAAGTGCAAATGCTTTATTAGAAAATCTAAGAAAGAAATTGTTGTAAACATAGACTTGTGTGGGATTAACTGATTTCAATAGAATAACATACCGAATGTCAAATTTTACCAAACCCACATCAGGTCTTTCAAATAAAACAGGATTATGGACATATTTCTGGGCAATTTTTGGTCCTGTTAGAGGTAATCTACACAAAAAATTAAGATTGTCAGTAATATAAGTATCCAATCCTCTAGCCAAGTTATATGGCTTACAGATCCAATGGTTATCAAACCCCTTTTGCTTCCGCTGCATATAACAAGCTACAAGTTTGGGTAGCTCTGTTTTCATATTAAAGGTTGTAGGTAACCAGGCAGGTGCTGTTTCAAACGTGTCTCTAGAAATGTTTCCATTTAGACTGCTGCACCTTCTTGATACAATAGCCAAAAGATCTTTAACAGTAATGACATATTCAAAAGGAAATTGATTTACAAATTTAGATGGAGAATTTACACTTAATTCCTCAAAATTTTTAAAATGGTTTATAAACCACAAAATATCTGCTTCATTTTCAGTTTCAACAATTTCAAATTCAGGTGCAGTTAAAAACTCATTAATTAGAATGTATTCTGAGAACACTTTCAATTTACCGGATGAAATTTGCCTTAATTGCAACATTTCTAAATTAGGAAGCGTTTCTACAATATGGCCTTCCAAGAAATAATTCTTGTCTGGTTCCTCTTGGCTAAGGTCTTCATTAAAGTGATCATAATGTTTCCAAGGTATCAGCATAGCTTCTCTCTGAAGCGGATCAGGATAGTGTCCCTCTACAAAATTCCTGGTAATTGTGTCTCCTTCTTCCACATTTTCAATTGGAAAAAGTAAGGTATAAGTTAGCTGATCAGGCACATGAATAAATGGAACTGCACGAAAGTTTGGATTATCAGAGTGTATTATACCAGAACCTAACTCATCTAAAACATACCACACAGGCACCCTGTCTTCTACAGAAAATTCACTACCAGCAATAGCATACGTGTGGGCATATTGCCATATACTTTTAGAAACTTTGTCTATTTTTTCCTCCGTACTTTCACCAGCTATTTGCATAAGTTTACACATTCTTTCTAAAAGACCTGGTACATTTCTGAGATTACTTTTTACGCTATTTGTTTTAAAAGTCCACGCGTGATCTATGAGATAAATGTGATCTGAATCCGATTTATCTATATCGCGGATAGCCATTACACTCCAAATAGGATCATAGGGCATTTTATTTTCATCTTCATAATCAATTTGTACTAACTGAAAAGCTAGACCGGAGTCAAAAATTTGATCCCGTAATTTCTTGCTTAGAATCTGCCAAAAATGTTCTGGGACACCCGATAAAACTAGTTGGGGTTTATGAAGTGCTATAAATGCATTATAGCTGGATATTCCATCCATGCTGCTTAAAATAAAACAAGACTAACTGAAAAACTCGAACCGAAAAGGTTAATTTATTTTTAATTTTGTATAAAATGCGCGTGCGTGACAATGACATATTGTAATTTATATTTTTTTTTCTTTTGGAATGGACTCGTACGGTTGTACTTTTGCCAGTTTAAAAGAATAGTAAAATATCCTTGAAAATAATTCGTTAAAAAACTTCTCCACAATATGTTAATACATCACATTGCCGCGTTTTTGAAAGATTTCAACTACTACTACTACTGCTAATAATAATATCATCATAATTCATTGCATTCATACATTTATAAAACGTAAATAAGTACCGTAATATGGGGTGAATAGGGACAAATCCAAAGTTCATGAAGAATTTTAAGGCAATTTTTTACGTATATTTGTTTTAGGAGAGAAATGATTGAGTCTTTGTAGTATTGGTGTTTGTGTAAAATATAAAACTATGCAATTAGCATTTAAATGTATGCAAAAAACGTAAAAATATATGCTATCCCTATTCTAAGTTTTTAAACTTTACGAAATCAACAAACTTATTATATATTAAATAATAATAAAATAATACGTTTTAGCAAATAAAATATTAATACGTTTTAGCAAATAAAATATTAATACATCTTTAATTAACAACTCAAAATCTTAAAAAACTTAACATTAAATAAAATAGTTAAATTATGTAGCCTTATTTATGAAACAACACACTTTAAAGCGTTACTTAAAGGAAAGAAAAAAACACAATTGTAAGCTTATAAACTAAGGATATGAGATCACATATGGTTTGGTATAGGGTATGATTTAATCTTCAAGGTCCATTAGATCTCGAAGAATGTCCATGTCATTCTTATAATATTTAGGTCTTTTGAAGCCACTTGTACTAGATTTGGGATCTCATAATAACCGGATCTTCTAAGGACACTCGTACCAGGTTTAGGATCTGAAGGTTCGGTGTTATTCTCATAATAACTGAATTTTCTGAGGCGACTAGTAAGTACTACGTTCAAGTTCTAAAGTATTTTTCATATTGGTCTTGCATATAATTCTTTCATCGGATAAAATATTAAGTAATTCGTTTTCCTTCAGTTATATTTTTCTTGCTTAGTGGTTTTTGAACTTGTAATTGTATCACTTCTTTTTGTTGTACATCCGTCATAAATCTTTTTTCATCCATAGTGTTACGCTCAGTGAATGGATCATTATTATTTACTTTTAAAGATGATTTATCACTTTGCTCCATTGTTGTTTTTTCCATTTTGTTTGCAAACT
Organism: Parnassius glacialis; assembly: GCA_033319125.1. Taxonomy (NCBI): domain Eukaryota; kingdom Metazoa; phylum Arthropoda; class Insecta; order Lepidoptera; family Papilionidae; genus Parnassius; species Parnassius glacialis. Next base: position 15,164,807 of record JAVANC010000012.1, read on the forward strand.
TTGAAAGTTGAAGAATGTGGGTTAAGAATGGGTGAGTCAACCGTCAAATGCCTTTTGTACGCCGATGATCAAGTCATATTTGCATCGTCGGCGGCCGAGTTGCAAATGATGGTTACTTTATTGAATTGGTCATTGAAAGAAAGGGGTATGAAAGTGAACGCAAGTAAGACGAAAGTTATGGTTTTTGAAAGAGAAGAAAGTAAAACTTTATGTGAAATAAGAATAGAAGGTGAGTTGATTGAGCAAGTGGATGAGTTTGTATATTTGGGATGTTTATTTAGCAGGGATGGTAGATATGATAAGGATATAGAACGACGAGTGAACGCAGGAAATAGAGTGAATGGGGCTCTACATGCTATTATGAGGAGTCAGAATGTGTCAAATAAGGCACGTATGGCGATTCATAATGCTGTGTTAGTCCCTACTTTAATGTATGGTAGTGAAAGTTGGGTCTGGCAGAAGAAGCATGAGAGTAGAATAAATGCTGTAGAAATGCGGTCCTTAAGGAGTATGCTAGGGCTGAATCTGTATGACAGGGTGAGAAATAGTGTGATAAGAGAAAAGTGTGGTTTGCAAGATGACGTTGTGACAAGGATTAAGAAAGGAATGCTTCGGTGGTTTGGTCATGTAGAAAGAATGAACGAGGAAAGAGTGACAAAGCAAATTTATGTTGCAGAAGTGAACGGCAGGGTCGGGAAGGGGCGCCCTCGACGAAGATTTATCGACCAAATCGGTGATACATTAAAAATGGGCCAGATTAGGAGTACCTTTAACCGACGAGCGTGTATGCGTAGATATATGGATGTAAAGGAAGCGAGAGAGGTGTGTCAGGATCGCGCCAAATGGAAGTCCGTAGTCTCTGCCTACCCCTCTGGGTGACAGGCGTGAGTGTTTATGTTATGTTATATGTTATTATTGTTTTTTCTTCATGTTTCTCACACAAAAATGGCAATTACCACTGTGAATCGTAATTTCTTCTGATACAGTAAAATCATCTTCCAGTATTACAGGCATCCTAGCAATATCAAGCAAATCAAAATTTAAATTTTCTTGTTCTTTTAAATTTTGTTTTTCTTCCAAGATTTTAACTAATCTATCGCAACATTTTTGTGGTTTAAATTTTTTGCTAATTCCTTCTTTTTCTTTAGTGTTTTGTTTACTTTTAATTTTAGGTACTTGCGATAGTAAATTTTCTTTTCCTGTATGTGTTGGGTTGTTATTGCTTGTTTGACTTTGCATTTCTTTCAGGTTTTTAGATGTAACTTTTTGATCAATATCCGATATTCCATTTGAGCTTGAAATATCACTATCTATATAGTCACTATCTACAACACTTTTTCCTGGTATAACGTTTAATTTCTTCATCTTTTTATTAGTTCGTGTATTTATTCAATGGGCTTATTCCTGCTTTTGCATATCCGGCTAGAATGTTTTGTTTTATATTTGGTTCCATTTTTTCTAACATTTTCTTAAGTAATTTAGGGAATATATTCTTCGGTATTGTGGGCAGTACCCGGCCTTCAGTTTTTTTCCACGTGAACAAGATGTCACGCCACGCAATTTTCATAGGCCTAAAAAAGACTACGTCGAGTGGCTGTGTTAGGTGGGTTGAGTTGGGTGGAAGAAATATAAAGTGAACATTATATTCCTGACATTTTTTTATGATATCTAAAGACAGGTGCGAAAAAAGGTTGTCTCCTATCATTATTTTTTCCCCAGCTTTTTTGCTTAAGTATGGAAGAGCTACGGTCCACCCAGTCTTCAAACGTATTGTTGTCAAACCAGCCTGAATTAGTGCGGTTATATCTACAGTTAGGCGGGCCATTTGTAGTCCAGGTATTGTAAAGATGACAGGCTTTATACACTACGTAGCAGGGCAACAATACACCATCGGCGGATGCAGCCATCATCAGTTACGTCGACGGTTTTGTGTGGTTCATCACTCTTTCAGTGTATTTTAGGCCCCTCTTAGACAAAACCTTCTTTTTGCAGGGTCATCAGCTAAGTTAGATTCATTGTAATTCACAATGTTAGATAAAGGTACATCCTTTAAGGAATTTTGAAGTTCCCTAAAATAATCTTCTATAATTTTTGGCGACACTGCAGCCCTAGATCTTTTGATATTCTGGCTTATTCTTTTTGAAATTTCTTTGTTGTGACGCTTTAAGAAACTTTCTACATAATCCACACCATGCAAGTTATTATTGAACTTTTTTTATCTAGATATCCCTTTATTATTATCCGTAAGTCATAAGTATCAAGTGGATAACCCCACTCAGAACAAATGTTAATATATTTTATTATATATTTTTCTGCTTCTTCACTTAGAACTCTTTGTCCACCTTGATTTTTCAATGTTCGTGTTACATGTCTGTGCATAACAGACTTAGCTATATTAAATTGCTTAGCTATTTCAACTAGAGATTTATTCCCAGTTTCATAGGCTTCTATTGCACTTTTTAATATTAAAGGATCGTACCTTTTATAAGGCTTTGAACTTTTTGAGATATACACGCGAGGCATATCTGAAAAAAAACAAGTAATATATTTACGGCTTGTAATACTTGCTTATTTATGAAATAAAATATCTAAACAAAAACATCATGTAACAAACCGCCAATTTTGCGTATATTTATATATATATATATATATATATATATATATATATATATATATATATATATATATATATATATATATATATATATATATAAAGGAAAGGAAAGGAATGGAACTCCATCCGCGGCTGGTCGTTGCTGCTGGTGATAAGAGGGCTGGTTCTTTCCTTGTTCAAAGGCTAAGTATAGCCATTCAGCGGGGAAACGCAGCCAGCGTTCTTGGCACGATACCGCGGGGAGTAGGACTATATGATATTTAAGTTTCTAGTTTTAGTTTTTTTTTAATTATTATTATAGTTTTTAGTATTGTATATTTTAATATATATATCCATAATTTAAAAAAATGGTTTAGCAGCTTATTTATATTATTCATACATTAGTCGTTTCTATTCAACACATGCTCATCCCTTTTAACCCCTCTTTCGTTGTTATTCATATCTGAGACGTCCCCATTCACCCCAAAAACAACAGAATTTTCATGCCTTTCTAATTTATCAATAAATATCGAAATTAATCGACAACTGGGACTTACCTTTTATGTATATGATGGCCCAAACACTAAATAAAGTATTTAACACACACACGACTTTTCTAACTACAAATTTTATTTTAGAGAGCAAAGTTTCTAACACTGTAATATTTGAGCATCACGAGAGGGTATTTACAAATTACGTTTTTGACGATTTGCAGATATTATCATGCTTATTCAGTGTTGCCATGAGAACTATAAAAAATGTACAATTATCTCACAAAAAATTGTAGAAGTTTTTAACAAATTGGTAACTAATATAGACCATCGAAAACATTTCCTGGTTTTATCCCTATTCACCCCTTGATCCATATTCACCCCATTTTACGGTACTTTTAACAAAAGTTCACGCTCTTCCACAACAATTTCATTTTACCAGGCCTGTCTCACTTTGCGCTTTAGACATGAAAATATACCTACGCTTCGCGGCCCCATACAAAGTACTAATTCCGTGAGATTGTCAGACGCATGCTCGGTTTGACGCGTGCCTTAAGTTTACAAAAAAGTATTTTTCTCTTATAAGATTTAATTATAAATTATAACTACCTACGTATTTTGCAAATAAAGTATGTTCTAATTTATAATATAGTTCAGTGGAAAAACATGAAACCGGTGTTATATAAAATTTTCCTTCTGGGAGTAGTAGAGTTGTGCCCCCCAGGGCACAACTCTACTCGGTACACATTCTACACGAAGCGAACGGAGCAAGATCATTATGGCACCCCATCCCATGCTCTCTGTCTGCCACCATCTCGAGATGGCTAAGTCGGCTCGAGTTCGGCTTACTCTTTCTCATCGAGACATAGTTCTCTCTGGCTGACACATCTTATTTATCTTACCTAGATTACAAACTGGGACACTGCTTTCTGCGTCGGGCTGGAGTTTGTGAGTACGTCAGAGACGATATCTGTTATCGACGCCTCGGTAGTCTCGATAGCAGGGACCTGTACATCCTATGACTGTGCATAGATGGCGACGACCACCCTCGTGTCTATGGATGCCTTTATAGGTTCCACAGCGGTAATGCCAAGACAGACAGACTCTTCATCCACGTCCAAATGGCTAGAGATTCCGTGCTACAACTGATCCCATCCGCAGACATCGTGATCCTTAGCTAGTTCAACGCCTACCACGCCGAATGGCTCAGTTCTCGTACATACGATCATACGGGGAGATCTATTTACGATGTTGCCTTAGCATATGGTCTGACACAAGCAGTCACTTCGCCCACGCGGATTCCAGATAAGCACCTTCCCTGTTGGACCTTCTGCTGAACTCTTATCCAGACTGATATCAGGTCTCCGCCTGTGCCTGTCTTGGCTCTTCGGATCACTGTCTGATCTGTTGGCTGTCGATGTGTGTGGCACTATAGGTCAGCGCATTGGGATAGGATACGGATTTTTTTCCATCCTACCCATGGGCGGATTTGCTTCTCAGTGGAACATCCCAATATCGTTTTCTAAAGGTGTCGCCGATATGGTGCTTCAGAAAATGAAAAATATCAACCCGTCATATGAAGTGCCTATCGGCTGCAGATCCCAGCCTTTGTTTCCTCACTCTTGCAAAATTGCGTCACAGCAAAAGCAAGAATGCCTGGCCCGATGCATCGGCAAACTCTGGCTCCAGGTTCTTTAAAGAGATATCGCTGGGGCAAAGTCGGAGGACGTTGAAAGAATTGGCGAGAAACTAGTTCGCCTTCCTCCGGGAACTCGTGCATTCCGTTTTCCCGCCAAGACTACCCAAGGGTATTTCTGTAAGCCATCATTACTATTACTGCGCAGGTAGGATGACACGCTGGCCCACGCCACAAACGAGAAAGCCGATCTTTTAGGTGACCCGACTCTCAACGATCGAAGGAATCTATTGCCGACATCTCGCAGTGTTCCTGGACGTCTATAAGTCGAGTGGGCCTGATGGAATCTCTCCAATTGTTATTAAGACGTGTGTACCAGAGTTAGCACCGGTTCTTGCCCGTTTTTTTTTCGGTTCTCTTACTCTTTAGGCGTCGTTTCAAGCTCATGAAAGACAGCCTTTTTAACAGTGGTAGAGCCACGCGGCAGCTTTTGCTGTCGCACGGATGGGCCGGCTCGAACCGGGGTGGTACCACGACCTCACAGAATATCAGCGTGAAGTAGAGGTTTACCTCTGCGTTTCGCTTGGTGAGTGCAGGTGGCCGGAGGCCCTTTTTACTGGAAATGAGGCATTCCATCTTAGTCCTCACGGGTGGCAACGCATCTGCATTTTGATTCGCAAACGAGGATAGATGTAGATGTCTATGGGCCGCAGCAACCACTTACCATCAGGTAAACTGTGTGCTCGTTTGTCACCCTTATTCTATAAAAAAAAGCCTTAGTGGGCCCGATCCCTAAAAAAGATGACCCGTTAAACTAGTCCTATCGCATTCACCTCCTCCTTCACCAAACTTATGGAATCCTTTATTAGCTGCGAGAACATAACGTACCTTGAAGAGCATCAGCTGATTAGTTATCGTCAATACGGTCAGTGCCGGCCTGAATCAAGTTTTAGGATGGAGCAAGACCCAAATATGGCGCCCCCCTTGCTTGCCCCATATATATATCAGTTGTACGTGCACATGCAAGCATGAAACTGGGAAGATCTCGACAACATCTTAAGTTTATGTCTAATTTGTCGATTGAAAACAGCCATGCTCGTGGTATTGTAGGCACTGTACTCCTTACGGTATCTATAGGAACAGTTGAATGATGTAGAATGAAAAACAAAATTAAAAATGAATTAAGGTACATTTATTATAATATTGGTCCATTTGCGTCAAATTGGCAAGATAAAAAAACTTAACAAATGGGTGCTCCAAGAACTCTATAATCGTGCCTTGCAATGCTCAACAAGCACACAAACGAAGGAATTTTGAACAGTATGTTACCTGCGAAGAAAAATGAATTCTGTTTGACAATCGCAAGCGCTCAGCAAATTGGTTGGATCCTGGTTCAGCACCTAAATAATACCCTAAACGAAAACTTACCCCTAGAAAATTATGGTCACTGTCTGGTAACTTATTTCATACAAAACGGCAATTTCATAGATAAAGACCTAATATTAGGTCGTATCTTGCCAATTATTTAATACTAAGAGCTGAAGGACGCCGCATGTAGTGACGAGTAAGAATACTCACTACCCCATATCTTCCCGTGGGTGTCACAAGAGGCGACAGAGGGAAACTGAGGCAGAGGATGGGCAGCAGCATCTTTTTGATAACAGGAAAACAACAATAAAAAAAACTGCGTTTGCCAACCCGCTCGCCAAGCGTGGCAACTATGGTAATATACCTCTCATGATAGTAACGAAGAGACGGCCCCCAGTCCCCGGCGACCCCACTATTCCTGGGTACGGTGGCGACCATGGTAACGGCGGGGCAGGGGGTGCTAAGAATCTCCGGTGGAGGTTCTGAGGATATCTCTAGAGCCATCCATTCCTCCAAAACCCACTATACGGTGTTAATGGGAGACTTCAACGCAAAGCTAGGCACAAGAGAGAACGGTGAGCTGAAAGTAGGGAAATTCGGATAGGGCAACCGAACGGATTGACTTCATTATGACGACCAGACGACAACTGTTCAGTGATGTCTCAGTGATCGCGAGGATGAAAATCGGCAGCGATCACAGAACGGTGAGAAGCACACTGAAACTAAACGTTAAGTTGGAGAGGTCACGTCTAATGAAGTCAACACTTCGCCCCCGGTCGTACTCTAATCCAAAATCCCGAAACCTTTCAGCTCGAGCTACGAAACTGTTTTCAGTGCCTAGAAGATTGCAATGCAGTGGACGATATGAGTGACAAGCTCGTGGAAACTGTCCATGCGGTCGGAGCTAAGTTTTGCAAGACCCGCCACAGAAGAACACAAAAACTCTCCGATCGTACACTTAATCTCATCGCTGTTAGACGAGATATGAAGCTGCAGTCTTCAGTAGATTTGACAACATACAGGCAACTCAACAGAGATATCTCCAAATGCATGTGGCGGGACTTACGCACCTTTAATATTGCTCGTATTGAAGAAGCGATCGAGCGGACCCAGGTTTCCAAAGTCTTTGCTAGAGATTTGTCTGCCAGAAAGAGCCAACTGTCGAAGACGAAGACCGACTGTGGCAGCGTCGTTTCCGGGACACCTGAGATTTTGAGTGAGATTGAGAGGCATCGTTGGAGCCACACGTAAGTGTGAGTAACGATCCAAGAGCGAGTCTTATCCGACATAATTGCGACGATATCCCGGACGTCAGTCTGAGCGAGATTATAATGGCTTTCCAGCACCTTAAAAACGGCAAGGCCCCAGGCGAGGATGGAATTACAGTGGAACTTCTAAAAGCGGGTTGAAAACCGGTACTTGAAGTCCTTCAGAAGCTCTTTAATACCGTCCTCCATGGTGGCGTTACACCGGAGGCGTGGAGCAGAAGTGCGATGGTCTTGTTCTTCAAGAAAGGTGACAACGCTCTCTTGAAGAACTACAGACCGATTTCCCTTCTGAGCCGCGTCTACGTGCTGTTTTCGAGAGTCATTACGAATCGTCTCGCGCGCAGACTTGACGACTTCCAGCCTCCCGAACAAGCCGGTTTCCGAAAGGGCTTTAGCACCATAGACCACATACATACCCTTCGGCAAATTGTACAGAAGTCCGAGGAGTACAATTTGCCACTATGTCTGGCGTATGTGGATTATGAGAAAGCCTTTGATTCCGTCGAAATTTGGGCGGTGCTGCAGTCCCTTCAGCGGTGCCAAGTTGACTGTCGGTATATCGAAGTGCTGAAGTGCTAGAGTCATTCGGGGTAACTGAGCGCAGTGGGTAAGTGAGCGCAGTGAGTGTATAGAATAGAATAGAATAGAATAATTTTTATTCAATATACATTACATGTGTAATTCTTATTGAAAGTCATTTTTTACTTTACCACTGGTTCGAAAAAATACTCTCTGTCCTGGGAAGAACCAGCAAGAAACCCAGCGGGACATTTTTTTAAAAATAAATTTTACAATATAAATGATTACGAACTATTTACAAAATTTATTTTAGAAACTGCTTGGAAGCGACCACCTCAATCGATATCTCCCGAACGAGGAACGGGGGGGAGGTTTTTGTTAAGGTCCAAAAGTGATGCCAGAGTGCCCTGCTAGTCGCGACTTGTCTCTGTGGCGGCGGTTGAGAAATAACTTTTTTTCATAAAAAACAGTACATGGTGTTTAAATTCGAAATTTTTTGTTTAATGGAAAACAATGTATCATCGGCGTTATCGATTTCACAACGGTAAGTTGTATTTTCTTTGAATAATAATATGTTTACGCTACATTTTATATAAAAACATCATGTTTTATTTGTTTTCAATTTATTTAATGAGCTTTCAATTGCAATTTGGTGTTCTGGGGAAAGTGTGCGCGGGTAAGTGTGCGCATGCGTACATTTGCCCCTTCGATATTATTTTCAGTTTCTCATCACCATGCTGTGAAATTATATAAGAAAAAGACCTGAAGTTGCATCGGTCACTGAAGAACAAATCTCTAGAGCCAAAGCACTCATTGAGCATGAGCAAAAGAGCTACTGCAAGTGCCATTGGTATCTATTAGTGAGTATTATATTCGAAATCGACATCATCGTCTTGAAGAGGGAGAACAGTTTTCTATGGCCTCGACCGCTACAACAGTAAAATACTGTTGTCCTCTATGTAAGCAAAAATATACAGAGCCAAATACTGAAGAATGGAGTCAGTGCATGTATGCAAAGACTGGTGACATGAGGATGCCATCTGATGAGGATGCACTGCATATGAGAGAGGTGTTTTTGTTTGTGATAATTGAATTGATGATCCCCAAATTAATATTGTTTCTAATAAATTAGACAATCCCAAGTAAAATATGTTAATCTCTAAATATTAATAATTAAAAATTTCTATAATTTAATTTAAATAAATGTTAAGTTAGTTTAATTTTATGAGATAATTGTTATTTTTATGCAAAGACTAATAACTAATAGAAATATTTTCTAAGTGGCATTACAATAAAGAACCTTTATTATTGAATATTGTGTATATTTTGATTAATCCAAGGAATGCGCTACTTATCCCATATGCGTAAACTTACCCCGTACGGGTGCGCACAGTTACCCGCATCATGGGTCAAGTGAGCGCATTCCGATTTTATGTAATTAAATGCTTACAGAAAAAAAACCACCAAGTTTTCTATGCTTATTTCTATTTCAATTGAGAGGCTAATATGTGGTTTATCTCAGAGCCGACTTTTATATTCCTAACTTTTTTATTTTATGCGTAGTGAACTAATATTTACCTAAGTGCGCACACTTGACCCGAATGACTCTATAGTAGTACGATTGCTATCCGAGTACAGAACCAGAGTTCGAAACCTATCCAATTGCAGAGAGGTGTAAGACAGGGTGACGTTATATCCCCTAAACTCTTCACCGCTGCATTGGAAGACGTTTTCAAGCTTCTGGACTGGAAAGGATACGGTATTAACATCAATGGCGAGTACATCACTCACCTTCGATTTGCCGACGATATAGTCCTTATGGCAGAATCGCTGGATGACCTAAGCACTATGCTCAATGACCTCAATAGTGTTTCCCAACGGATAGGTCTTAAGATGAACATGGACAAAACAAAGATCATGTTTAATGTTCATGTCACACTTATATGCCGGTAGTTGTTGGGAGCACTAAGCTCGAAGTTGTTGACGAGTATGTTTACCTGGGACAAATAGTCCGACTAGGTAAGTCCAACTTCGACCGAGAGGTCAATCGACGGATTCAACTCGGCTGGGCAGCGTTCAGGAAGTTACGACACGTCTTCTCATTAGACATACCTCAAAACCTGAAAACGAAATTGTACAAGCAGTGCGTGTTGCCAGTGATGACTTACGGATCTGAGACGTGGTCCTTCACTGCTGGCCGTATAAGGAAGCTCAAGGTCGCTCAGCGAGCTATGGAGAGGGCTATGCTTGCGGTTTCTCTCCGTGATAAACTAAGAAATGAAGATATCCGCAGTAGAACCAGAGTAACCGACATAGTCCAACGGATTAGTAAGCAGAAGTGGTAGTGGGCCGGCCATATAGCTCGAAGAACCGACAATCGATGGGTAGAAAGGTTCTCGAGTGGCAGCCTCGTACCGGTAGGCGAAGTGTAGGGCGACCCCCCACTAGATGTAGTGACGACCTGCTAAGACATGCAGGAAGTCGACGGATGCAGGTGGCACAGGACCGTGC